>ML783048.1:0-23505 GCA_009831015.1 Picea engelmannii | reverse complement strand
AGGGACCGATAAGGATAAAGTAAAGAGGGAACCATCCTCCTCATGTTGTCTGGAAAATGCATCTGCTCCTATGTTATCTTTGCCCTTTTTGTAAATGATTTCATAATCATAACCCAACATTTTTGTCAACCACTTATTTTGTTCTGGGTATGATAGTCGTTGCTCCAAAAAATATTTCAGGCTATGGTGATATGTTTTAATCTGAACATGACGTCCCAAGAGATATGGTAGCCAGGTGT
The DNA here is from genome assembly GCA_009831015.1 of Picea engelmannii. NCBI lineage: Eukaryota > Viridiplantae > Streptophyta > Pinopsida > Pinales > Pinaceae > Picea > Picea engelmannii. The sequence continues at coordinate 23,266 of ML783048.1, read as the reverse complement.
GCACCACATGGAGAATGACCATCATTTCTTTTTCATACATAGATCGGCCGAGTTTGCAACCACACAACGCTTAGCTAGTAAATGCAAAGGTTCGACCATCTTGGGTGAGCACTGCACCTATACCCGTTTCAGAAGCATCTAATTCCACCACAAAGGTTTTGTTGAAGTCAGGAGTTGCTAGGACAGGGGTAGTGCACATGGCCCTCTTTAATTCTGTGAAGGCTTGCTCAGCAGCAAGTGTCAAATGAAATGCATTCTTCTTAAGGAGGTCAGTCAAGGGCTTAGCAATTTTTCCATAATGGTTGAAAATTTTCCTATAACAGCCGATGAGACCAAGAAAACCCCTTAGGCGCTTTAAGGTCGTTGGGCACGACCATTCTTGCATAGCTTGTATATTTTTGGGGTCCACTTTTACCCCATCTCTGTTAACAATGTGCCCCAAGTATTCCACTTCGTTGGCACCAAATGAACATTTTGTCTTTTTGAAAAACAATTGGTTTTCCTACAACAAAGGAAGGACTTTGTCCACATGAAGAAGATGGTTATCCCAGGTGCAGCTATAAATGAGGATGTTGTCAAAGAAAACCAAGACAAAATTCTGAAGGTAAGGTTTCAATAGCTTATTCATGAGACTTTGGAAGGTGGATGGAGCATTGCAAAGTCCAAAATGCATGACCAAGAATTCATAATGTCCCTCATGAGTTCCGAAAGCAGTCTTCGGAATATCTGCCTCCTTCATCCGGATTTGGTGATAACCGGAGCGAAGGTCTAATTTGGTGAGAATACATAGGCACCTTGTAGTTTATCCAACAAATCATCAATGACAGGAATGGAAAATTTATCTTTGATGGTCAGTTTATTCAGGGCACATGCGCCAAATACCTTCTTTCTTTAAAACCATCACCACTGGTGAATAATATGGGCTAGTACTAGGGTGAATTATCCACGCCTCTAGTAATTATTGTACCATCTTTTCTATTTCATTTTTCTGAGCAAAGGAATATCCGTAGGGACGTACATTGGGGGGTTGACTTCCCAAAAGGAGAGGGATGCTATGATCATGCTCACCCCTAGAAGGAGGTAAGGTTGTAGGAATCTCAAAGATCTTGGGGTACTTGTCCAAGATGAGTTGCAGGCTAGGAGGAACTACCTAAGAGGCTTGTTCAGTGACCTGGATGGCATTAAATTGAGTAATCGCACCATGGTGGCCTTTCTTCAAGAGTTTTTTGATCATGTGAGCGCTGATGATTTCAGGAGAAAACGCTTGGAGACCCGTGAAAGTATAGGGGTGAGCCTCTTGGGTGAAGCTCATATATAATTCTTGATAATCCATTATGATCGGCCCCATAGTGTGAAGCCATTCCATGCCTAATACAATATCACAACCACCCATGGAAATAGAGAACATGTGGGTTTTCAGATGGTAATCACCCATTTGGAGTTTGACATTCTCAGAGTTCCCCCCACACTTCATAGTACCACCATTAGCGATGAGGATTTGAAAATTAGAAGCAAGGCGGACAAAGCAATGGATCTCATCAGTGAACCTGCGATGAATAAAATTATGGGTGCTACCACTATCAATCAACAACACAATCAGACTATGTTTAATGTATCCCTTGATCTTCAATGTATGTGTGGCCAAAATACCTGAGAGTTCATGAAGTGAGATGACCGGGTCCACGGATTCCATCGGCGTGACAACTGGATCTTCAACATGATCACTTGGATGAGTTGTCTCGTGGTCTGAAACCTCATCTGATGGGATGTCGTCATAGGAAGAGGAAGCGGAGGTATCAATATGGAAGAACTTGTGTTCTCTACATTTATGCGTTGGTGCATACTTTTCATCACAATAGTAGGAAAGGCCTTGCTTGCAACATTCCGCCATTTCGGTTGGAGAGACCTTTTGGACCTTCAATGTTTGGGTTCGAGTAGGTGTAGCCCCTAGGCAAGGACGGGTGGTAAAGGGAGCCTTTGGGGATGGCACCTGGAGGATGGTATCTACTTCCCTGGCTAATTGACATGCATGCAACCAGGTAGTAGGATGATGCATGTTCACATGAGCCTTGATAGCTTTTTTTCAACCACTGATAAAACATTCAAGGTAAAAATCATCAGATAAGCCCTCGGTATGGATAGCCAATTGTTCAAATATCGTGATGAAGTCTGTGACAGATCCAGTTTGGCGCAACTTAGTGAGTCAGCCTCGAAATTGTTATTCCCTATCAAAACGGGCACAAACTGCTTTGGAGAACATGTTCCAATTCGAAGGTCCTGGATAACATTTCTTATGCCACTGCCACCACTGCCAACGTTCTTGATCCAAGTACAAAACCCCTACATGGCGTTTGGTCATCATCTCGAATATCATGAACGGCGGAGTATTGTTCCATTTGAGAAACCCACCCGACTAGGTTGGAACCATCAAATTTATGCATGTCAACTTTGGGCACCTTATGCAAAGAAGGTGGAGAACCCTAAGGGGAGCGGGAGGATTGAGTATGTTCATAATGAGAAGACTGAAGTTCTTCTGGGTTTGGCTCAACATTCTTACCCCTAAAGAGTTGCACCAATTTTTTGACTTGCTGGTCAAGGGTTGTGGTGAATTCATTGTTGAGGAAAGCCATGTTGTCGTCAATTTGTTGTTCCAGGTGGGACATTCTATCCTCCAAGGTTTCTTGGGACTGAGAGCGAGTGGTAGGCATGGTGAGGGCTTAGGTAGCAAGGGAGGTGTCGGGATGAAAAAAATGGGCTTAAAAATGATATGTACCCAGGTGATCAAGACAAAGAGAGGGATCCAATGGGATATGTCTCAAGAAAATCGTACCAGTGGGGGTTGGGTCCACAGGAAAAAAAGGCTTAAAATTGAAGGGTACCACTGTGATCAAAATGAAAAGAGGAATGCAATGGGCTAGGTCACAAATAAGGGTGTTGACATGCCTTTTTTATTTTTTTACTCCTACGGAGTTATACTCCGAAGTGAATAATACTACAGAGGTGGAATGTCCAAATTCTTAACAGGACAAAAGATGTAGTAATTTCGCAACCCCAATGCAGACGACAAGGTTGCACTACAATAGATCTTGTCTTTTGTGTCTTTGTTTCATTCCCAAGGGTTAGGGTTTGTAGGGAATCTACAGTCAAGGGTTTTCACTATGCTATAGCTCTCTTATATACATGTGGGGTCCAACAGTAGTACTCGGCCCAATATCTCAAGTCACCAACTAAAGAGGGTAGACCATACCCTTAGTTGTACTACCCGACTACCCAGGTACTAGAGAGTCACTTCCCGAGTGTTGTTCTCGTTGACACTATAGCAGTCAAGCGACCTATCGGTTTATCTACAGAGGGCTTCAGGATGCCTAGGATCATCTGTATACAGGTGTTGTTTGATGCACTACCACTTGAAGGGGTACCAACAGGGGTTACAAGGGTGGCCAACAGATGTGCGCTTAAGAACCAGTTATATTTCCTGCGTGTATGACTCCCCGACCACGGTTTTATGTGTGTAACGACAGATCTATGTAGCTTAAAGACGTCGGAATACATCTCTACCCTGGAAAAAAAATTATCCCACAAATCTTTCCCTGGAAAAAGCTCCGATACCACTTGCAATATTCCTGATACAATATATTACGTAGAACAGAAAATATCTAGCAGGCAATGACAGAATAATAATAATATATTCATAAAAATATCAGAAGAACACCAGAATAATCACTAGGAAGAGCAACTTTATTATGATAGCAATGTTCACTTGCCTCTTCTAGGGGGAAACCTCCAGCACAGCAGAGCTCTATTACAATAATCTCCAAGACAAAATATTCAATGCCTCCTACTCTTATTTATACTAATTCTACCTTCTAAGGAAACTTTTAGAGGAAGATCTTTCTAGAAGCAGAAGTTTCTATTAGGTCTTCTTACATTGACTTATTCTTCTTTATTTATTAAGCCTTATTAACTAATGTTGGACTTTATTAAATAGAAAACATATCCTACTAACTAATGACCCATAGAGAGGGATTAGGATCAGATCCTAACAAAAAATGTAGTATAGGTGATGTATGCTACACTCCAGTGCACTAAGCAAAGTGATAACTACTACAAAGGGAAAATGGGAGGATGTCACCAGAATCCACATAGTTAGCAACATTAGATTATAGATGGGACTAAGGACAAAGTTAAAACCAGGATCAAAGTATGTACAATGTCTAATGGGTAGGAAAAATCCTACAAATTGAAAACAAGAAGACACCGTCACACAAGGAAAAATAACAATTATCAAATTTAATATTAAAACATGGTATTACTGCCCCCATATGGGACAGGAGGGCCCTTTATATATAAGAACTGGGCCATGCCGGCCTATCCAAGAAATACTTGAATGATATAAAATCTTGACTACCCTACTCAAGGCCAACTTCGCCAAACCTTGAGATATTAGAGAAATAACAAAAATAATTACCCATAACCCACATAATTACAAAATTATACAATATATGTTGTTAAATACATCAAAAGATAAACTACATCGAAATATTAGCAATACATTTCTATCATCAACTTGCTCTTTCTAACAAATGACATGTAACCTTGTGTAAAAGAATCCTTTCATATGATTTGATATTATCATCAACTTTTCCTTTCTAACGAATGTCTCCTTTCATATGATTTGATATTATCATCAACTTTTCCTTTCTAATGAATGGTTTGACATTGTTTTCGATGGCATATCCTTTTAAGTTCAATGCCAGGTGGTTACTTGAATCGGAAGTTTCAATTATTGTAACAAAGGTCTAGAAGGATCCGACTTTCTTGGCCGAAAGGGATGTTCAACAGAGATTTGATAATAAGATGAAATCCTTGAAGACTCATTTAAAAGCATGGTCCAAAGAGCACTTAAGATTACAGGAAGAAAATTTAGCACGACTGGAGGGTTTATTGAATGGTTTACTTATGGAGGAGGCTCGGGAGCCACACACTAGTGAAAGGGAGACTAAAATCAAACTTCTGGAGACGGAGTGAGATATTATATTAAGAGAAGAAGAATTATGGAGAATTAGAAGCAGAGCGGTGTGGTTAAAGTGTGGGGACAAGAATACAAATTTTTTTCATAACTTTGCTAGTTTCAGGAGGAATAAGAATCATATATGGGAGATCAGTGATGAGGAAGGTCAGACTCATACTAGTGTGGAAGCTATAAAAAATGAAGTTGTAAAGTTTTTTAAATCTTTTTATCAGAAGTCGAACCATGTGCTTATAACTGACCAGGTAAAAACAACCAGTCTTTTTGACCGCTTGGTACACGCTGAGGACTTTGTGCTTCTAGAGAGACCGTGTACTAAACAAGAACTGTGGGAGGTTCTAAAATCCTTCGCCAAATATAAGAGTCAGGGGCCCGACGGGTCGACTGTGGAGTTTTTTATTCACTTCTTTGAATTAATGGGAGATGACCTACTTGCTCTGGTGGAGGACTCTAAGTTGCGGGGATCAGTGATTGAATCATTAAATGCGACTTTCTTGACGTTGATTCCAAAAGTAAATAATCCAAGTTCATTTGGGGATTACAGACCGATAGCCCTGTGCAACTTATGCTACAAACTGATTTCAAAGATCATTGCCAATAGGATTAAGCCTATTCTCTCTTGGTCACTGTTGGAGGAACAACTAGGCTTTCTTAAAGGTAGGCAGATATTGGATGCAATTGGCACGGCTCAAGAGTGCCCGCATAGTATAAAGGTTAAAAAATCCAAAGCCATGATTCTTAAGTTAGACCTTAAGAAATCTTATGCCTGTATAAATTGGGACTTTTGCGCTTGATTCTTATCCAATCGGGCTTCAGCATTCCTTTTACCAATTGGATCTTAATTTGTGTGACTAGTGCAAATTTCGGGGTTTTGATTAATGGGGAGACATCTCATATGTTTAAAAGTGGAAGAGGACTGTGCCAGGGCTGCCCACTATCGCCCTTGTTATTTATACTTGTCATGGAAGGTCTTAGTTTACTGCTGAAAAAAGGAAAGGTCGAAGGGAAGCTTTCAGGGGTTAAGGTATCAAGGTTAGTGAAGATTTTGCATTTGTTTTTTATGGACGATGTGTTAATTATGACAAAAGCATCGTTTAAAGAGTGGACAGAGATAAAACATATTTTATCAACCTTTTGTAGAGCCTCTGGCTTGTGTATAAATTGGTCAAAATCAATCTTTTATCATTCTTTGATCTTTGGAGATTCTCTTGAAAGTTTAAAGACTCTATTTCCTCACTGTTTTGAGGAATTGGCAAAAGGATTCCGGTACCTTGGTTATTTTTTAAAGGAAGATGCCTACAAACAGGAGAACTGGCGTTGGCTACTCTCAAAATTTGAAGAGAAGATAGGATGGTGGTGCAATAGATGGTTGTCCCTGGGGGGACGGTTCACACTGGTAAAATCAGTGCTTGAAGGCCAAGTCGTGTACTGGATGGCACTGGCGGCTATGCCAACCTCCATATTACACAAAATTCGGAGCTTGATGTTTAATTTTCTGTGGTCGGGTGTTACGGGGAGGAAGCACATCCACTTGTGCAGTTGGGATCTCTTAGCAAAGCCAAAGCAACTGGGAAGTTGGGGCATACGAAATATTTTTCTTTTTAATAAGGCACTGGCCGCAAACTCACAGTGGCGGGTACTAACAAAGGAAGGGGCATGGAGTAAGGTGATAAAGGATAAGTATATTCCACATTGTTCCACTATAACTTGGCTACGGTCGGCTTATGCTACTGTTTCGTCTGCCTCGCGAACTTGGAAAAATCTGCTAAAATCTTTACACTTGTTAACTCATTGGCTTGGTTGGAGCCCAGGTTTTGGTCATATGGTGCAAGTTGGTTTAGACTGTTTTATGGGTATGGGGCAGGCCTCCTTCTTGTCTAGTCAACTTTGTGCTGAACTCAGAAGGAATTCCGTGATGTATCTCTTTCAAGCTAGAGGCGTCGGTAGGCCAGGTCTTCCATATTCTTATTGGAAATCGGGTGAAGATCTTGGCCTGGTCGGGATCCTTGCAGAGGAGTGGAAGGCATATCGGAAAGAATTGCATTATGCGGGGATACAGTTATAGAACAAAAACAATGAGCTTATATGGGCCGGAGGTGACTGCTCGGGAAACATTTCAGCGAAAAATTTATACCTCGCTCTTGCAAAAAAACTCTAGCCAACTGTTGTTGGAGGTTGGCGAAGTCATTTCTAGAAATGGGATTTGGTACCAAAGATCAAACTCTTTATCTGGTTATCTCTGGAGAACAAAATTCTCACTTGGGATATTCTACAAAGGAAGGGATGGCAGGGGCCAAATATCTGTGCTTTATGTTTTAGAGAAGCGGAATCAGTGTACCATCTCTTTGTCTCTTGCATATTTAGTCGGGAGGTTTGGAGTCATTATTACAAAGTTCTTAATATTCGGACTACCTGGGAAGGAGTATTATTCAGTTCATGCTTTGAGAATTGGCATAAGAAAGAAGCAGCTCTCATAACTCTCCCTTCTATTATATGCCGGTACATATGCTTGGAGAGGAACAGAGCAGTGGTAACAAAAGTTAAAACAATGCTACCCTTGGTGAATGTGGATAAAAAATTAAAAGTGTGCTTTATTCAGCCACCACGCCTTCTGACCTCAATAGTTTGTTGGTTTAACGGGGTTGCTCATTCTAGCGCTCTTAGGTGTGGGGCGGGAGGTATCATAAAGCACAATGATCAAACAGCCACTAAGGTGGACCTTAAACTGTGGCCAGGGGACAAATACGAGGGCAGAAATGTTAGGTGCTTGGGAAACACTTTTTCTAGCGCAGCGTTTAAATCTTGAGGTGATCCAGGTCATTGGCGACTCAAAGATCATCATTGAATGGTTAAAGGACAGAGGCAAACTTCAGGTTGCCTCCTTGATGGGGTGGATGGACAGCTTAATTTTGATGAAATCAGCGTTCAGTGAGATACATTTCACCCATGTGTACAAGGAGCTAAATATGGAGGCAGACGATCTCTAGAAATTGGCTCTCACCAAGTCCGAAGGAAATCTAAATTTCAGCAGGTGGGTAGTAGGAAATGAGGGACCTACCATCTCTATCAGTCTTTTTTGACTCAGTTTGCCTCTCTTTAGTTATGACTATCTATGTTGATCTCAGCATATGAGGACTGTTTTTATATATGTGTTTTTCCCCTTGATGGTGGACATCTTTCTTTCGAAGTAAAGTTATGTTATGACTGGTGCTTTTTTGTAAAGGTTCTAGTATGTTCAGAAGTCGGAGGAGGCTCATGAAAAATCAAAGACTGAAGTTGTAAAGTGTACTCATTTATATATATAATATAAAGGGCAATTTTCTTGTTGAAAAAATGTAATATAAAAGAATATGATTTTATATGCCTTTATAGCTTATCCTTTATATGATTCGATATGAGCATCAGAACTACTACACCTTCGTAAAATAAATTTATGTGATTTTATTTTGTTTCTTCATAGCAGATCGCTTTATAAATTTGATGCCAATTTCTACATAAAGTATCAATTCCTCAATTTCAAAATTGAAGATAGAATGTTTGGTGGGAGTCTATTTCCTGAATACATAATCAGGTTTCGGATGTTGCTCCAACCAATTTCCAATGCAAATGAACTAAAAATATCCACCAAAATAAATCATAACCGACCATTTCCAGTATTATACTTCAAAGGTTTACAACCAAAGTAGTACTGTATCATCGGTTTCACTGGGCTTCATAAAGTCCAAGCGTTATAGGGCCAAAACAATGAATTTAACAATATCAAACTTCCTTCCAATTTCTTGCTCTTGATATATAAATTTTGTTCTGTGGTTAGAGAACAGGACCTGTTAACATGTGTCACCTCTAATTGTGTTAAAGAAGTTATATGAATAGTGAAAACATTGATCCAGAGAAACTAAGACATTGAAAATGTAACCTTGAGGAATACCATTGCTGAACTTGACACAGTATTTTTCAAGACTGTAAGTTGCATGGCAACCTTCCTGTAGGGGTCCATGTCAATTTATATTTGCCTTCAATATGGGCAGCCATCTCTTGTCAATGGAATTACTTTTTTCATCATCAACTGCAAGCACATATGGCATGACAGCAGATTTAATAGGGTTTAATTAGATAAACACAAAAAAATTTAAATTATTAATCCATGAAAGCAAATAATACTGAAGAGAAATGTCAAACAATAGAATTGTCCCATACATTCCCATTTGCCAAGTCCCGATTTCTCACATGCATCTGAACATATTGCCTAGTACAGCACAAGCAGTCGGTTGGACTAGGTTAATCATAAGTAAAATGAATATGAACAAAAACAACGAGTAAAAGGCTGGAAATGAATATACCTCTGTAGAGCAGCTTAGTCGAATTGTATCCCTCACAAAATCATCAAGAATAGCCTCTTCTCTCCCTGGAAGAAAATAAATTATCTACAAATTTTGAAGGAATGTCAATAAATGTGGTTATAAAATGTCTCAAGCTTGGATCTTTCTCAAATGCACGTTTAAGCCTCTGCATAATGGCTTGGAATAACAATGACTTAATTTTGCAATTTTCTGATGTACTTACAGAAGGATCGTCATCGACTTCGCCAGCTTTCTGAAAATTACTAAAAGAGCTATCTGTTGGTATACACCAGGCATTGAAGGAGGCATCAACCTAAAAAATCCAATAATACTGATTGGACATTTATTTAAAAAAAATCTAAGTTGGACCAATGTTATTGTAGTAGATTTTCAAAATATGTACTTGTACATCAAACAAGAAAATGCACTGCAATAAGTCATTTCATCCTGATCCTTGTAAGTTTAACTGTGAACTAAGACTATGCATTCAGCAGAACCACTGTAGTTTTGACGGAACTGTATTGCATGTAATTCCCTCTCAAGTTGACAAGGACAGTCATAACCAGGCTCATTGTATTTTGTGTGAAATGTAATGCTAACTGTATGTAAAAGTTACAATTGAGTTAATCATACACTTACAGTAGCAGGATGATTAATCTTAGGGTTTCAGTTTAATTAAACTACCAAAAGAAAAGTCAAAGGAATGACATTAGTTAAGGATAGCCAATTTGATTTAATGGTAGTTGGAGAACATTGAGTGGGTGCAAACTTTCAGGTTGCAACCATTAAAATCTCCAAATGCACAAAAAGAAGAATTCGTTTATTGTAAAACTGTGCAAATCACAGCTAAGCTATGGCCTTGCATATGTGAAATATGCACAGGGTTAATGTACTTTAAATTAGGATGCTCTACTTCTCATCAGGCATTGCTCACATGACTGCCATTTATTTTCTTGTCTAGAGAAAGAGAATTATTAAAGAAAGATATTTGATATTTGATATATTTGATATAATTCATGCCTCCTTGACCCGAGTGATTGAAGCATCATGTACCAGGTAATCAAGATATTAATGAGAACAAAAGCCATATGTCTTACTGTTATCCCTCAAAACTGGAAGCAATTGAAGGGACATTTAGGGAAAGTGCCAATGTCATCTCACACAGTCTCCTCCCTGCTTTGAGCTAGTGATCGCTAGCGTCAGAGAGAATCCATGTTGATCTGAAACCAAAATTCTTCAAATATACCCTGCAAAATCCTTCAAATCTACAAAAGGTACGTACTGAAATCTCAGAATTTACTCATATTTCTGCCACTAAACGCTCAAGATTAGCGAGAAAACTTCAGATTTACATGTCAAAATGTTAAATCAAAGTTTACCCCCATAAATCTGCAATCAACCACTATAGATCTGTGAAAAAAATGGCACATCTGCAAGTAAATCACTCAAAACCAGTGAAATAAATTGTTCTTTTTATGTATTTTTTTCCACCAATACCTTCTATCCAATGGGCATGAAAAAGAAAAATAGAGAAATTGATGATGCTCACCAGTTCAGAAAATTTCACATCAAACCATCTATTTCTTCCATAACAAGTAGTTGGCTGCCAAAAGAGTTTCTTCTTCAATTCAGCGTTGCGAATACCTATGCTACACCAAGTTTCTAGTATGTGGGGACATACGTACATGGGGACACGGACATGTGAACATGCATACTCAATGCATGTAGAGACCCCAAAAAAATTTCAAGGGACTGCAGGGTATGTAGTATGTGGGGACATGGGGACACGGACATGTGAACATGCATACCCAATGTATATAGAGACCCCAAAAAAAATTCAAGGGACTGCTGGGTACAGGGGTATGACATAGGGGACCTTGTCCATACATATATATATTAATGTTGAAAGTTTTAACATTAAAAAAATAATCATCAGTAATACATACCTGAATGATGATACATACTAATGACTATTTAGTGTCAAATTCAATAAAAACATGCTGCAAATTCACTGTTGTTATGAGCTTTCAGTTATTAAACTATTGCCCAACAACAACAAACTGACAACCAGACACTAGAAAGTGATCATTGTAATTTTTTTGTGTTATTTTAGGGCTTATAGAGTATAGGAGGGTTGGTTGACCCCAGAAGAAAAAGGTGGAAAATTAGTAACTATGTTTTAGAATTTTTTTTTTTAATTATCCTTAAAATATTGAGAATGGTATAATTTTCACATGTGGCCATAGCCATATATTGCATCATCAATGTACGGTTAGTCATTAATTATGACTAAGTCCGTTATATATTGTAATACTAGGTTATGGTTAATGTCCACTTAGTCAAATTTAATATGTAGGCTTAATAACCCTCTTGGGTAGTGCACCTTACTAATGTGGGCCATAATTCCTCTTGAGAGGATGCCCTACTTGAGTTGTGTTTAAATACACAACTTAAACCTCATTTGTAAATCATCTTTTCTTATCATTGAGCTAAGCCTTTCTAATACAAGTGTTTTAAGTCTACGGGTACTACACCTTGGCATCCACTTGTGGTTGTCATAGTATCTCTTTTAAGTGCATTTGTGCATCTCATGTATAGCACACTCATGCTCAGGCATCCTTCTCTCGCTCACTTCTTGGTTCAGCCCTAGCACACTTCTTTAGTGTTGTTTTTTTCTCTTTTCACTGCAGATTTTTGAATTGGCATTTTTGTTTCATTTATCCTCTCTTTCTATTTGTGATCTCAACACAAAAAGGAGTGCCACAGGTGGGTATTTTTGCATGTCCCTCAAGGGCACATGCTACCTCTATGCATATCCAAATATGAGGGATGCAAATTTTGTGTACTTTGACGTACCTTGAAGTACTTGATGTACCAAGTACCTAAGTCACTCAATTCATGTTCATGTTTAAATTTGATGGCAATGAAATTTGAGAAAAATTCACCAAAAAAATTGATAAATTCACCATTAAATTTGAATATATATATATATATATATATATATATATAATCTATTTTTAAGGTCACGGCCAAGCCAGACACCAAATTGGTGTATGAGACCCCTATGTAAATTTATTTTTAATATATATATATTATCAAACAATATCAGATAATAAATATATTAAGTTTAATTTTTCTATAACATATGTTATATTACCAGTATAGATTCATTTAACTCTGGATTTATCAAGCTATGAGAGGGATCAAACCTCTCGAGGTACAAACTTTTTTTATTGTTAATTTTTTATTTTTTATTAATTTTTTAATATTTTATTATTATTTAATGTGTTATGTTACATGAACATCTCCCCACATCTCTTTCATACTAGGTTGTAGAGCGTTTCTCAGCAAAATAATTTATATATTATATAAATTATAATATAAAAATCATATATAACTTTATAATTATAATTATATATTATAATAATAATAATAATTTAATTTTAAGGTTAGAATCAAGCCAAAAATCAAATTGGTGTATGAGACCTCCTTGTTTGTGGGATAAGGGACCCCCTCCGCCCATGAATTTGACTGATAAAGTCTACGGACTATACATACCCTACCCCCCTCGATTTGAACTTGTAACCTTTTAAGAGAAAACACATGTTCTTAATCATTAGACCTACTCAAAATGTATAATAAATTATAATATGACAATCTTATATAAAACTTTAAAAAAAAAATTAAAAATATTATAAGCTTTATTTATTAAAGATTTGCTATTTCAATAGAATTTAAAAGAATACAAGAATACAAGTTTATAATAACATAAACATTTGAGAAGCTTCTATGATAATACCAATACCCTAAATTATTCTAGGTCTTACACTACAACCAATGATGGAATTTGACAGGTAAATTGTTGGTTTTGATAATTTTAAGGGAGAAAGTTGATAGGTAGGAGAAATGCAAATTGACTGTTAAAAATTTCTCATACCCATCAACTTCCTCGTCAAAAACTGTACCAGAATTGTCAAAAAAATGTTCAACTTCCTCGTCAAAAACTGTACCAGAATTGTCAAAAAAATGTCAAAACCGGAGAGTTGTCAAAACCGTCGACGAATTTGATAGTTTGTTCGGTTTTGAAATTCCTACCCTGTCCCAACGAAAAGTAGTAAGAAGCTGTGTTGATGGTCGAGCAAGGTGTTGGCAGTATCACAGTCTTTGATAACAACCAAAGATCAAAGGGAGTTGGAACAATGTCAGAGGTGACTCGAACCGTCATCATTGTCTGTTGGTCAATTTCTAGGAGGGATCACTGTAATCACCCATACATTGACTCTTGCAACATTCTTTGTAGACGGTTGAAAACTCTTGTGCCGAATTTATATAAAAAGCTTGGCGAATTTCATGTGGTACTTTAGAATTTGCTTAAATTTGAATTGCAACCTTCAAATATAAAAAACGGGTGACTGAGTCGAGTACTTATAGGTCGTAGCTGGCATCCTCAGTACAAATTCCCCATCTAGAGCTTGTACCCAAGGGTTGGGTACGTGTACCCGTGTACATCGAATACAAAGTCTGAGAATGTCAAATTGACAGTACAAAGGACTCGAGGGGAAGTGAAGTCACCTATTTAAGTGCATTATTCTCTCAGTACTTCAGGACAAAGTCACGTGAATACTATGCAAGCAACTCCAACACTCAATCACAAACTAAGACATATATCTAACTTGAAAGGAACCAAAAATTGAAGTATGGAAGTGAAAGAATAAGCAGGACTTGAAAATCACCGATTAGCTTCTCTCTAAAAATTCCCATGTCCTATACATGAGAATGGATCAATATAAAGAAAATATCCAATAATACCCAATGTTTTAAAAGTTTCGAGGGTCCACTTGGACTCGGCCTCGAAACCAGTTGAAGGTCTGCTTGGACTTAGATTGGGCTCAGATTGGAATCAAACCGTTTTAAATTTTATACTCGGTTTACTAAAAAATACATATAATATTAAAATTATAATGAATTTTTTTTTTTTAAAGATTCCAAACCATTAGAGACAAAATATGCAAAGTATGCTCATGTATATACCATGTAAGGGCGAATATATCAAAATGGCATCAAGTGCAATACATCTAAAACAAAATACATAATCAACGAAGCTCTAAATGACCTCTCGAATCCAAAAGACACCATGCTACAAGCTACTAGCCTACTACATATCACTGATCAACATGATCAATCATCAAACTCATCACCCCTACTGGAAATGGGATCCTCAACATGACCTACAGGACCATCTTCTCGCTTTGACTTGTGGAACTCCTCATGGACATCTGAAACTGCAATAGCAGTACTTTTAGAAGCACAACTAGTGCTTACCATGCCTAATGCTACTCCTACTAGGGGATCCGAATCCAAACCAATCCATCCCAAATCATCAATATCAGGATCAAACTCTATTGGGCAAGTCTCCTCTACCCATTTTGAGGTACAGACTTGGTTGAGTAGGTACAAACTCAGCCAATTTGGACTAGTTCGATACCAAACAAGTGGTTCGTACACTGAACCAGTCCCCCAAGGAGATATGAAGACCGAGTCAATACCCTCAAGCATCAAAATGGTCAGCTCGACCAAGTCCAAATCCGAGTTGAAATATTTTTATAACAATGATAATACCTCAAGACCTAAAATAGGTACCATGGAAGGTCACCTCCAAAACCCTAAAAGCATGCTAAATTTTGTCTAGAAGATAGTGACTAGTATTGGGTTGTCGTGACTAGTATTGGGTTGTCTAATCCTCACCCTAGTACAAGAAATTCAACAAAGAGAAAGCACCTAGCTTGTCCATCAAATCTGTCTCCAAAAAGCACAAACAACCTCGAAGTGGTTCACCCTACCTAGCCTAGAATAGAGTGGTTGAAGGTGATAGAAAATCTCCTTAAAAAGCATTGGTTTATGATGCATGGAAATCTAAGACTGTGCATGAGTAAACTAAAAGCTAGAAGATAAACTTGCCAAGATTAATCACCAAAAGTTGCCCAGAAAATTACCAAGTGAGTCGCACCAGTTAGAATGAAAATATGAGACAAAAAGCATCGAAACATGTGTCATAAATCTCTCAAGAAGGCACTCCCGTTTGGGAAGAATATCACTAGAAAATCTCTCAATAATAGCACCCATCGTTTCTCAAAATAGCACTAAACTGGATAAGATGAAGATGAAAATAGAACATCCACGTTGATCACCCACCTTCACCTAGACTAGCTCTAGTGAAGTCCAAAATTAACACTCTTTCTTCCATGAATCAATTAACCAAATAATGCCAAGAATATCCTCCAATGGTGCGTGCTCTTGAGAACATCCTCCAGTGGTGCATGTTCTTCTGCCAAAAATAAACTAGATAAATTGTTAGCTCTACTTGTTGTTTGGTAGGTATTCTTTTTCTCCATGGTGCATCCAACAAATTCAACCCTCAATCTGTGCAACAGTCTTCAGCATAGTTGATTTCCAGCCTTGAAACTTGTGCAGCATTGATTGTTATTGGTGTGTAAGTGCAGTTAATGAAGGTGCAATAGTTAATGAGAGTTATGTGGTTAAAATTCATGTTGCATGCACCATTTTTAGCAGGGTTTTGTTATCTTTAGAAATCAGTGCCATATTTAGATTTTCTTTTCTTCAATTTAGGAACAATTCCAAATTTAGATAGGTGCATTCTTTTCCGGATTTAGAAAGAGGATTGGTGCACTACTTTTCTGGTTGTTCTATCACTGGAAGGCCCTTTCTACTTGAAGTTTTAGGTTCACGCATGAGGCAGTCTTACACATGCAAGATGATCACAGTATTCTAGGCACCTAGGTTTAGGGTTTTTTCCTTATCTACAAAGATGCACATGTGGAGTCGTCTGTATCAAGGGTGAACCCTAGTCCTCTCTTAGTTTATAAAAAGAGAGACGGTGAGTTCTCTATAGATATCAAAAAGTTGGAGTTTTTTTGAGCTTTTGTACTTGTAATTTCTTCTTTTCAACTTTATAGAAAAGTGATGTAATTGAGTGCTGCAAATTAAGCCTGTTAATTTTTTCAGATTTGTGTGTTTGCAGATCTAGCATCTTCTATCTATTGTTTCAATACTCTAAATCCATTTTCAGATTCCTAGAATAGGGTTTAGTATTTAGGAGTGCATATCTTCTTACAGTATCTTCAAAATTTAACATGGTATTAGAGTTGTGTATCTTAAATCTTCTAGGATCCATGTATGGAGTGTGTTGTTATCTGTGGGAGGCAGCTGTTGGAGGATTCCAATGGGTGGGATGCCCTAGTCTGCGATTGAAGCTCAAACATGCTTAAGATAGGTGCTTGAACATGTGAGGGGTTTGTGGGTGAGACGTATGTGAGACTCCAATGATTGGAGTGTTGTTTATGCCTAAGATGTTAAGTTTAGAGCTGTTATTAGGTTATCTTCAATTTACTAGAGCATTCAATGCATTTCGAAAATAACAACATAAGCAGGATCACTGAAAGAAACACAATTATAAGGTACACAACATTTTATCCTGGGAAACCCTCATGGGGGAGAAAACCCAACAAAAACTTCCTCAATAATAGATTGCCAATACAATGCCAAGACTAAAGACCAAACCACCAAGAATATCCAAGACTAAGCATGTGTAATGTCCCCACTTTGGGACATCATTATATTACAGAGTGTTATGCTGACCAAAGTAGCTAGATGGGGGTGATAGTGAGTACAGGAGCTATTGAGGGGTTTTATTGGGCCCAACTTGCATCGCTCATCTTATTTCATCATCATGATCCATTCTGCACAACTTGGCTTTGATTTCGTTGCATTTCGACAATTTCCGTAATTTTGAGTTATTATGGGCTATATGTTAATTAAATTCACTAAGAAGGTCATATTGGGCATAATACTTGGAGGAACCTCTTAGTGTAATAGCTCATCGGAATCGGGAGGAACAACACTACAGGATAGGATGATGAGAAGTGACTTTCAATGGCCAGAGAAGCCATAAGGAGGGATAAATCACTTTTTAGAGGTAAAATGATTAATTAATTAATTAAAGTGATTTAATTAATCAATAATAAAATAAGTAAAAGTCACTTGGAGAGACAAGGTGAACAGGGAGGATAAAAGAGAGATAGGGGCCTCTATTCTCTCATTATGTTGTTTATCAGTTTGATATCTGGCTTCTTGCTATTGAGCCCATGCACTTGGGGGTTTTGAGGGTTTTGACTTAACAAACCCTAGAGATCAGCTCGGTGGTGAAAGATCCCACCCAAACTGGTCCAAGCTTGGTCACAGAGGTGAAAGATTCCTCCCTCACTTACATCAGATTTGTTCAGTCACAGGTGGATTCTACATCAGCTACAAGTACATAAGAGAAGGGGTGCGCAGCTACAGGGGGTTTCCAGCAGGAGGGCGCACCACCTTGGGGAGAGTAGCTCAATCTGGAGAGAGGAGAAGGAATCTAGGGAAAGGGGCTTCCGGGTATTCTTGGTTTGGCCTAGGGCACCTTCTTTAGCCTATTCCGAAGGGTTTTACTCAGTCAGATTATTTATTGGAGTTTGGCACGAGCTGGAGAGAAAGAGGGTGCACTACAGATTGAGGATTCGGCGTTTTGGTGGGTCAGTTCTTCATTATTCAACCTGAGAATTTCCCAGGGGGTTTCCCTTGGCCCGATCTATAGTTTGGCACCTTTTTTCAGGGGATTTGGCAACTATATTCTTGGAGGCCAAATTATTGCCTTGGTTCAGCTAGGAGGGCGCATCTGTTATTGGAGATATTGTGGTTTGGGGGTCTTCTGGATGAGCTATTGCTTTGAGATTGCTCATACCTTATTGCCATCACCTGATCTATCTTCTTACAGAGTTTAGTAGAGGTTTGGGTCCATTAAAGAGGAGGTCGTACCTTCCTTGGGCCAGTCCAGTTAGGAAATGTGCATTGTGCCAGAGAGGGCATCACCTACAACAGAGGATATCCATTGGTCTTCAATGTTACTTGGTGTTCAGCTTGTAGAGGCTTTTGGAAGCCTGGATCTTCTTCTATCTAGTGTCTTGGAGGCTTTATCAGCCCAACACTCTATTCACTTATATGTATTCCAGATCTGCACCATTTTTGTATGAGGTCAGAGATCTATTATTAATAAATCAGATCTGAGGTATTTATGGCTATTTCTTGTGTTGTTGATCTTGCATCTCGTTGAGTACATTCTATTGCTATATCTTTTTTATTATTGGCTGCAAACACACATTAAACCATCATATTAAACCCTAGCGCAACTCATGAGACTTAAGTCTACAAAGTGTTTTACGAAATGCCACAACCAAAAAACACATAAAAATCAATGAAAAACGCAATGTTCCTGGCATACTGACTTGGGAACATTACAGCATGCACCTCTCTCTCCTTCTTCTTGTGACTGCAACTATCTCCAAAAGATGCGCACTTGTAGAGTGACTGAGTGACTGAGTAAGTGAGGCACCCTCCTCACTTATTTATACTAGTTGTGGAGCGCTAGGGTTATGTCCTTTCATCAAGTGGGGCCGACTTCTTCAACTAGTGGTTAAAACCACTTTAATAAGCCCTAGGAGCCGACTTTACAAACAACACCATATAACTATGGTTTAGCCAATCCACAAACGAGGATTTGGTCTTATACATGACCCGACATGATCAATCCACAAAAGGGGATTTGATCTATAAGATAATAACTCAATTATAATTAGAATATTCTTCGCAGTTACAATATTTCAACACTCCTCCTTAACAAGAAGGGTATTCTACTAACATAACACATCATCAGGAGACAGAGAGGGCAGCAACATCATCAGCATTTGGAACACTGACTGGCATATCTACAAATCATCGAAAGTTTTTCTTATCATCAATAACATCATCGTTCACATCATGGAGCTGGAGTAGCATCATCATCATTATCTTCGGTATGGAGATGAAGTAGCATCATCATCATCATCTTCAGCATGGAGCTGAAGTAGCATCATCATCATCATCTTCAGCATGGAGTTGAAGTAGCATAATCATCATCATCTTCAGCATGGAGCTGAAGTATCATCATCATCATCATCTTCAGCATGGAGCTGAAGCATCAACATCAATAGCATGAAGCTAGAACAACAATATCACCAACACGAGCCTGGTACAACATCATCAACAGCACAAGGTTGATACAACATCATCAACAACGTGAGGCAGATACAACAGCACGAGGCTGGAACAGCAACATCATTAGCACAAGGCTGAGATAACATCATTAGCACGAGGCTGAGATAACATCATTAGCACGAGGCTGAGATAACAACATCATCACCATATGGCAACAGAATGAGGCAGGTGAAACAACAACATTTTGTGGTACTCTGATAGACCGTCCTTACCAGACCTTTGGGATCTTCCCAGGAATCATAAGATTCCCTAGGATATAAAATCCTAACGGAGCTACCACGTGGTACTCTGACAGACCGTCCTTATCGGACCTTTGGGATCTGCCCAGGAATCAAAAGATTCCCTAGGATATAAAATCCTAACGGAGCTACCACTACTGACCACAGCTGGCATATACATGCAGAGGTACTATGAAAGACCGTCCTTACCGGACCTTCGGGATCTGCCCAGGGATGATCAATCCCCTAGGATATAAAATCCTAACTAAGCTACCCATTGTTGGTCAGGATACCATAGTATCATCAACATCACTCCCCCTTTCGAGGGAGGTCCTTTCGGACTATACCAAGCTTGTCTCGAAAGTATTCAAACTTTACACGAGACAGAGGTTTGGTCAATACATCTGCAACCTGCCCATCTGTGCCAACATATTGGAGCTTTACAGCTCCTCTCTGCACCATATCACGAATGTAGTGATACCGGATTTCTATGTGCTTCGACTTATCATGGAACATTGAGTTCTCCATCATCTTTATGCAACTCCGGTTATCACATAGAATCACAGTGGCTTCCATCTCCAGATCGAATAGACCTGTCAACAACTTCTGAAGCCATATGGCTTCGCAACTGGTGGAACATGCTACAATGTATTCTGCTTCTACCGTACTGAGAGCAATACCGGATTGCTTCCTACTTTGCCATGAATTCATGGCTGACCCCAAACTGAAACAACATCCTGAAGTTCTCTTTCTATTAGAAATACTTCCAGCCCAATCTGAATTAGTATAACCAAACAGTCTGAAGTCATGATCTCCAGTATAATGGAGACCATAATCCAACGTACCCTTAAGGTATCTCATCACATGTTTTGCAGCTACAAGGTGAACACGTCTGGGCTCTACCAGATACTGACTCAAGGTGTTCACAGCAAAACATATATCTGGCCTGGTATTCGTCAGATATATCAACGATCCAATGATTTGTCTATATAGAGTAGCATCAACCAATTCTGACGAAGTATCCACCACGAGCTTCAACTTTGTTTCCATGGGTGTGTTCATGGCTTTACATTCCAACATGTCAAACTTCTTCAGTATTTCAACTGCATACTTCCCTTGGTTAGGGAAGATCTTCTCTGAGCTCTGCCAAACTTCAAGACCTAAGAAATAATGCATCAGGCCTAGGTCTTTTATCTCAAATTTTGCAGCGAGCTTCTTCTTACAATCTGTGATGAGCTTTTCTTCTCTTGTTAGGAATAAGTCATCCACATACAGTAGCAGTATAACTGGCTCATCATTCATAACCTTGAAGTAAAGGTTAGAATCAACTTTACTCTTGGTAAATCCCACGCTTGTCAAGAAACTGTCAATTCTACCATACCAAGCTCTAGGAGCTTGCTTTAATCCATACAGAGTTTTCTTCAACCCGCAGACATGAGTCTTTCTATCTTCAACTTCAACTCAATTTTTCACATCACATTGTACCAGCCTGGTACACTTGCTCAATTGCAACTTAATCTGTACAATCATGTGTTATTTTTGTGTGCTTTCTATAAAGCACTATATGTCTCACTACCTAAGAGTATGTCCTCTACTTTCTCTGCAACTATTCCTTCTGGAACCGGGACTTTGCACCTACAGCTGCTATTTCTGAAGCTGAGAATGACTTGCTCTATTCTCACTGTAGTTGTTGAACTCTAAGAAGAGCTCCTCTATTCTATCATGGCAACAACTTCATCTGAGAGTGGCTCAATAACTGATATTGAAGGTAGCTTTTCCTCTTTCATGGAGGTAACTCAATCTTTCAAGTACAGGGACCGCTCCCCCTGAATCTCATACTATCTCAAAATCACGGTTGTTCTGGTTGTCTTCAAGAATACTGGAACTATTTCTTCAATTACTAGAGCAAGTGTCTCGTCATAGTCTTCTCCCTCTTGTTGGGAGAATCCTTTGGACACAAATCAGGCTTTGTACATCTTTATACTGGTATCTGCAACATGCTTGATCTGGAAGATCAATCTTGGAAGTTACTACTGACTTTCCTTCTGGTCTCAAGGAAAAATCCATATCCCAGTCCTTTTGATTGGCTTCCTCCTCTGTTACTAAAACAAGGGAATCTTCTCGGGAGATTTCATGTCTCCTAGAGGTCTCTGAAGCTAGTCTTCTCAACTCATGTCATTTGTCTCCCAGTCCTAGAAGATGTCTCTCCATCTGATCCTTTCTGAGATCAAGCTTACTCTGAGTCTACAAAAACTTCATAGTCTATGCAGGATATACTTAGTGTTGAATACCAAGTCTTAATATGAAAAGTTGAGTTAGGCTTCAAACGAATTCTGCTTCCTGTCAGGGTGGCTTCATTATCCATTGACCAAGTCTAATGTTCGGTTATATTTGGAGCCTTCTGTTCATTACAATCAATATTCACATGAGATACTTTGTCTCTCAAAAGTAGTTTTTTCTTCATCTTCTTTGGTACATGAATGTATACAATCATGCATTCAACTTGGATAGTCTGCTTCATGTCTTATTTAATATGTTGCCTCCTGCAACCTTCACTATAGTTTCCTTAGGGCACCTGTGACCTGCCCGAAACAAGAACAAGGAGGGAGAAACAACATACAAGAATAATACTCTTTATAATAATAATAAAGCAATAGAGAGAGCCATCGTCATAGTGGCTCCTTTAGAGTTATCACTTGTGACCTGCCTACAACAAGGGTTAAAAGTAAGAAATACAATATTGAGAGAAACACTCTTCTAGTGTTGTGATCAATCATTCTTCCATGGTAACCTGGAGACAAAACAAGAAGTTTCCCCTGGAGGAGATGTTAGTTATATCTGATAAATGATTACAATAAGCATTTATCTCAATATGCTCACATGCTACCAAGTATGCTATCTCAACTATGAGGTAGCTATCAAACTTGAAATGTGCAAGTTTGAATCTTATCAACTTAATCAATCAAACCTGGAACCTGGAGTCTTGTCCTCAAGAATGAATGTTGTTTTTTTTTTTTCCGAGTCTCCTTCACTCAAGATGACAAGTATTTTCTCCAACCTATCCTCTGTACTAAGACAATATGCTATCTTGAAAGAAATCTGAGTTAGGGAATAAATTCTTTAATCAATCTAATACTTTGATTTTAATTTTGACCAATCGTTAGTATGAAGGTTGTTATCCCCGATATCTAGGGATAACTAGGAGATCATGTCTCGAGGCCCACATGGTCCTAGACATGGAGTACCGAGAGCAGGAACGACCTGAGCATGGTCCTGGAGGACCCATCTTCTTCTTCTCAGCCAGCTTTATCCTGTCATCCGTACCAGCCTCCATCACTACCGGCCTGGTCTTGCATCAGAGAGGGCTCTTGCTCCATGAGGTAATTGGTCCGAGGAATCATGGTATGTGTCATATTTGATCATTATAACCCTCTTATGTATGCATTAGATCTCTTTCATTTCAGATAACTGCTTGGATTTTACACTAATCTACTTGACCATTGTTGGGGTAATTGACTGGGTAGCTTAGCAAGTTGGTA
>ML783047.1:1108241-1138664 GCA_009831015.1 Picea engelmannii | reverse complement strand
TTGGATTCTAGCCAAATCTATTGAAAGTATGCTAAAAAAACCTAGTATTTTCTCCCAAACTACTGAATCTACCATTGGTTAGTAAAATTTCTATCAAAACCAGAGAAATTTCATAAAATACAATAGAAAAATGCACAAATATACTAAAAACCTACTAAGCAACCATTGAAATAGAGAAATTTCACTCTAAAATTCATAAATCACTAAAATATGTAGAAATTCAACCTTAAAACAAAAAATATAGCGAAACTTTTAGAGATCTGAAGCTGATGTACAATATGTCAATATAGTTGTACAATATGATTGTATAGTTGTACGACTGAAAAAGTCGACTGCCCAAAAATAACCCTACCTGAAACCCCACAAATCTATGCTCTTACCTCTCTTTTTTTATTCTAGTATTTGATTTAGCTCGAAAAAAGTTTTAAATGTGGTTTTAAATATAAATAAGCTATGTTTCTCTCTTGAAACTTGAACCTATATTTACATTGAGTTAAAGAATGATGCTCATCTTTTTAGCTAGAAAAAATAATATCTTGGTTGGTTTGAAACCCCTTTGACTTCTTGGTGTATATTGAACAAATTCCTTTGGTTTTTCATTGAACTTAGTAGTCCCTAGGCCCTTCTCTTACTTCGCTTCAACTTCCTCGCACCATGGATCTAATATCCTATTACAAAATTCAAACACATAAAGAAACCAAGAGCACAAAGAGAGAACCAAAAGAGAGAAAATGATTATTGAATATAAAATAAAGAGAGAAACCATCTCTTTATAACAATAAACATAAATTGTAACACCACTGTTTCCCCCAACTTGTAATTAATAATTTATTAGAGTTACCATGTTGTGGCACGGGGACAGTGTAAATGCATTATTGTTTGAGTTACTAATAACTGACTGTGGGGGTGAAGCCTTGAAAGTACTAGCCATGATATCACAAGAGGAAAGAATGTTAAAACTATAAGAGAGGCTTCATTATATCAAATAACCCCAAATTTCCCTTTGATGAGGATAATAAACCTCCTTCGGATCCCAAGGAGAGAAATCAATTAATGAAGAAAGGACCAGTGGTTGAATTATCAACCACCCCCATGAATGGAAGCATGGTCTAGCTGCAAAATGTCAGCCCGAAGTACCACTGGGTCTAGCAGACCAGGCTAACCTAAGTTTCCTTCTTACAGTGTAACATCCCGCTCTTGCCCGCACTGAGAGAACTTATTCTTGAGGACACTTTCTTGCAAGTGATCTGGATTATTATACTATAAGGAATTTGATTATGATTATGAGGCATTATGGATAAGATGACATGTTATTTTGTTGTATTGTTATAGACATGTGCTATTGACTCGGTTCTCCTGAGTGTGCAGGATTTTGGACCTCAAGGATGCAGAGGCATCAATGAAACCCTTGGACTCTAGATCGAGTCAGGGAGTGGACTATTGGGGTTTGACTATTGTATATATATGACTTATGTGCATCTGATTAGATGTTATGATTATGGAATTTATTTCTGACATGATTCGTTGATGATGCAGGCTGACGATAGCTTGTCGACCAGAATCACATGTGGAATAGAGGGGTCACGCACGATAACCAAAGACGTTGAGGGAGAGGTGTGGACATCATCCCTGCCACAGCCTACTAGCACTCCCATTGTGGCTCGAATTGTAGGTTAACGATTACCTAGTTCGAGAAGACCCACGATGTCGTGAGGGCAGACTGCGATAGTCGCTCACGATGATTCTAAGGGGCGCACAATAAGGTCGGGGCATTATTCATTAGAGGCCCTTAGTCTCCCACAATATCACCTAATGGAGTATTGACTCCAGGGGTTTTTGATGTCTACCAAGTTAGTCAAGAGGCGAGTGGCACCCTTGGAGCACGTAGTGCGTCCTGAAGGGCACGTCGCACATGGGAAATAGAATGAGGCGAGTGGCACCCTTGGAGCACCTAGTACGTCCTGAAGGGCACGTCACATTGTTAACTAATAAGTGATTAAACCTAGATGGCCTTAGAACAAATAATGTGATAAGAAAGATTTAAAAACAATTTCCCTAATAAAATGTCGCCCAACCTAGGAAAATGAAATCTAGATCTAAGTGATACTTGTGGTAAACATAATATATATTAATGAAATCTAGATCTAAGTGATACTTGTGGTAAACATAATATATATATATATATATATATATATATATGATAATCATCATTAAACATGTGACGAGAAAGGGGTAAGCCATTCATTTAATTTAAAAAAAAACAAAAACAAAAAAACAAATTAGTTTGGGGATTACATTTTTAACAAAAAGGGGAAATAGTTGTTTTGTTATTTATGCTAATTAAAAAATTATTAATTAAAAAGAAAAAGGGGAAAGAGGTAATTTCCTACACTTGCTAATTTGAGTTTTAGATAAAAAGGGAAAGAGGGAAATTTAAAAGAATTAGGAAACTAAGGGAAATAGGGGGAAACATAAAGAGAAAGGGAAACATAAGGAAAAAACAGAACGACTAACTTAGCAAGGAATCTTGCCTTTAAGAACTTCCTAAATTGAACTCAACCAATAAATTAGTAAGGGGGTAAGTCATTAAAATCTGTAAGGGAATATGGGGACACCTAGGAGTAATTCTAGGAATGATTTTAGGTGGGTGAAGGAAATAGGAGTGATTAAATAATTAATGAAATTAATTTTTGGTGCAGAGAAGGGGATGGGTGACACATGTACGGGGAGAATTTTTCTGAATTAAATTATTGAACAATAAATTAAATGGGAATTTGGGAAAGAATTGACTTAGAAACTCTATATAAAGGAGGGAGGAAGAGGAGGATGGATGTCCTCTATTATGTGTAACGTTACGCTACAGAATTTTAGACTTGACTGACTTATCTTGTGGGATTTGGGATACCCAGCTCGGTGAGGAGTGGTAGCTCGGCCTTGCGAGGCAAGCTGGGAGCTAGTTGTTCTCTTGTTTAGTGTGTGTGGCCCATTTGCGGCTCGTGGGGCTAAGGGGGAAGAAGAGTACCCCTAGTGTTGGTGGGGAGGTACCAGTGAAGTCTCATCGGTCAGCAAGCAAGAGCTACATGGAGTGCGCGGGACAACGACTCAGCGCTGTCACCTTGGGCTACGATACGCTTGCTTTTATTCTGCATGGTAGATTATTATTGACCTTACACTTTCATTTCTATACCTTTAACTGTGTAAAGAAGGTGTTGAATCAACATTTTAATTAAGAACTTAATTTCCCCATAGTCTTAAGCTCGTTGCTTGATTTGATTCCCTTGGCATTCGATCCCTGAACGTTGTGACTATCCTATTGGTATTATTGATTTGTTGTGAAGAGTTGTGCTTTTTACTTCATCCTCATCCCTAGCTCGTTAGTCCACGCCTGAGCAGTCGGCCATGAGTCAAATCGACGATCGTCACTTTGGTGCATATCGACCTATAGATTCTAATGCCCTACTTTTCTGTGCGTGGATGATGAGTGAAGGATGTGTTGCCCATTCGTCTACCCTTGTTTATTGTTCTTGGTTGATTGATGGTCATTGCGCCTTCTTATGATTAAAAACCTCTATGTGTTGTTCATCATCATTCTCTGCGATTTAATGACAATGTTTCCCTTTATTCAGACTGCGTTTTTATTCCCACTTAAATGTAAGCCTTGATTTATATTTAGACTGTGTTTTTATGTATGCTGCAGTTACTGGGCATTTTCTTTACTGTCTACGATTATGATATTCAATGGCATTTTGACGCTGCGTTTTCAGTATATTTGACGTCTATATTCCTTCTCTGCATTTTAGATAGAGTCTTTAATGGCAGCGTCCCTTACCCTATTTATTGACTACGAGTTTTTAGGTGTGACTGTTATTTCTTTACATAGTGACTACGACTGAGTTACTGTGACAACGTTTTTAAATTTTGATTTACGGTTTCCCTTCTGCAAAATTTACCTTGGCAACTCTACCCTACAATTCCGCATGATATCCCTCCCACTACATGTGACCACTGTTATTTTACTCTTGACATTTATCTCAACGTACCAATGCTGGAAACCCAGCCTTTCATGGATAGCCATAGCAATCCATTACAACGATTTATGTTCCTCGATGGACAACGATTTCACATCTAACTCGACTGTGAGTTTAACCGTCTTTTAAGACAACAAATTTTTGGTATTGCATGTGGTGATTTCAAGTTTATGGGTTGGCCACGATTTTGTTGTTCACTGTGCACAAAATTCGAGACAACAATTTTATCCACATTCAAGCACCAAATACCAATGTTTTAGATAGCGATTTTCACTTTTTTTGACCACGATATAGCACTTATTATTAATCTATACATTGCATATGAGGTGATGTATAAACACTGGTTAGACATAGAGTCCAGGGTTGTAGCACTTCCAGATTAGAATTGGCCGAATTTTTTTAAGATAGCACTCACCATTTGAAGGAACCCCACTAAGCGATTTGTCTTTTACTCACTCAACGAATTCCTTTAAACCTTAATGTCAACAGAATTCTATTGTGAACAATTTACCCAGATTTTTGGGGAGCTATTACTAGGTTGAGCGATTTCTAAGGTTGACCTTTTACAATGGATTGTAGTGTCAAATTCCCCTTCGAAATGAATGTTTACTCAGTGAAATTTTTTGATAGTCGTTTGTATAGTCTACACAACAAATCGTTTTTATATTAGACAGCCTTATCCTATCTGTATAGGTAGCGATCTCTAATCTGAACCGATAGCCAATTCATATCTATTTAATGTTTATGCGGGGGACAACATTGTATGCACAGCGGAATAATTTTTGTATGCATAACGAATGTATGACACCTGTGTTGAAATTGTTTCACATCTATTGTATAGCGGAGAAATCTATTTATGCCCGTGTTTTCGTCTAGAGGGACATGTCTGCGACTCTCTTTGTCATTTATATATCTGCATTTCCTTTATTGTATCTCAGGATATTAGTGAATATCTTTAATGTTATGACAGTTTAAATATGTTGTCAGTACTCAACGCTTTTAATGCTTATTGACAACATTTTTAATATGAGTAATTGTGTATTGCCGGCATTTTCTTTTGACAGTTATGATAGCTAGATAGACAACATTCTTTATTTATGAGTGATTGTGTAATAATAAGGTAGCACGATATTTTTATGGACAACATTGCTTGACTGTTACGAAAGTTATGTTGGTAGTATTCTATTGACAACAATAGCTTAAACTATTGGCCAATGATTTATTTGTTTCTAGAGAAGAACAACTTCACTTAAACCTTCTTCTTTGGGAACCTTTAATTCAACCCTTTTTCACTTAACGACTTAACTAATTTACCCACTTAAGTAAATTGATCCTGGAAGATATAGAAGTGGATTGTTATAAGAATAATAACTATTAATGTTAATAGGTGCAAAAGTTTTAGGGTTTTGATTTATATTAAACATGATAGGATTATCTTTTGTTGGGAAGAAGTGAAATGGTGGGTTAATAGGGTTGTTAGACATAAAGGTTGTAGGCGTAATGGTTGATTATCTTGCCCAAGCTTAATGGACAAGAGTTTAGTAGATGTATCAACTAAACCATTAATAAACTCTAGTTAATTGGCAATTATGCGCCTTGCACCTTAGGTCGAGCTGGAAAGGGTGACTGGTCTAGTAGATTCACTGTACAGGTTTCCTTATATGAAACAAGAAACCTCCGGTCATTCACGCATTTTAAATTGAGTGTTATCATCTTGCGTCTTGTCGATCGGTTGCTTGGGGGTGGGTGTAGTCCTCTTGTCAGTAACTCGGCTACTAGCGAGTTGGATTCATCTAGAGTCCTTGGTCCAGATAGGTTAGGTAGCACCTAGGTTATTGTCGCGCCTATCACCTGGGGATGACATGATTCCTGATGAGGGGATCATTGCATGACCTAAGGGATAGAGATGAAGGATGAATTGGTCGGGGTTTGTGCCTTCCATGTGGGTGTTGTTGATCATTGTAAGATGTTGTTAGCACTTGGGTTGTAATGCCTTAATGCATTGGGTTTGCGTACCCTTGAGGTTCTAGTTTTTGGTTGTCTAGACCATTGGGTTGGGAATGTGGATGTGGTCCCTTAGCCTATAAGCATTATCGTGTTCGTGTCGGGCGGGTAGTCATTTCTATATTGAATCTACGCATGTTTCATCTTGTTGCTCATTGTTCTAGTGCATTGATCCATTGTTGTCTGTTGCCTGATCGACATGCATGTGTTCATCATCATCTTTTGTGGTTAAACTATTGTCTTTGTTGCCTTTCGGCCTAAAACAAACAAACAAAAAAATCACTTTTTCTTCGCTTGTAGTCGTAACGATGGGGTCGTTACATATGGTATCAGAGTAGGTTCAACCCTACGATTGTGGACTGTGAGGCTTTCAACTGTAGTAAACCTATGAGTATTAACCATTGCGTTAATTAAAAACCTTAATGTGTCCATGTGGTGATCGCATTTAGAGGACACCTCAGAGGTTCGCAACATGGTGTCGTGGAAGGAGGTGTGACACCTCCAAAAGTTCTCGCACCCTTGGAGTCGAACCCCCAAGGGGAAGAATAAGTCCTTGGGCTAGATTCTCTTGTTGTAAGGGATGAGGATGGTATGACAAGGCCCTTCCAGATAATGTCATGAGCCTTGATTCACCATCGGTATTGAGATGAGGCCAAGGCACCTGTACCCCTGAAGGTCCACTACGTGCCCTAGCTAGTACCATTAGCATCCATCGATAACTCGAGAGAGTTGAGTTGTCGAGTCCATGAGTGTCACGGAAGGTTGTGCTGTCGAGGCACAGTTATAGAGCAAGGCGTTGTGCTTCACGCTTCGCGATTACGACCTCCAACATCAAGGTCTACATGGTGGTATTTAAACTGAAGGGGAGCGTTCTTCTATGGTGGAAGATGCTCCTGCCACTTTTTAACATGGCCATCAATGACATGTCATGGGAATTGTTCGAGGAATGGTTCCAGGAGAGGTATCTTTCTAAGGAATTCATTGAGCATGAGCTCAATGAGTTCAACGCCTTGCAACAAGGCAGTCGCACGATGCCCGAGTATGAGGCCTGTTTTGGAGCTACTTCGGTATGCTCAGCACCAAATTACCTAGAAACTTAAGGTCAAGAAGTTCGAGTTTGGCCTTATTGTTCGAATTCAACTTCTACTTCGAGTACCAGGAATACTGGACTGAAGAAAGTGTGTTGGATTGTGGGGAGCCACATTACTAACATTACTACCCCGAGGAAAGGGCTGGAGCATCGAGATCAGTCGGAACCACTACTGTGGGAGTTTTGGGCAAGGCCCATCGGATTCATGCAGTAATGAATAATCGCCAGGTAGAGCACCAGTCGACTATGCTCGAGACGTCAGGTACCGTCACTGATCAGACCCTTATTATTTGATAGACCCCAGTGCTACCAAGAGTTTCATCTCTAGTGCAACGTTAAAAAGGATTAAGGTAAAGGCAGTCGAATAGGATCAGTTTATCTTTGTAGAGATGGCTTCATGAGCTAAACAGAAGGTTGGAGGAAGGGTTATGGGTTGTACCCTTAACCTGGGAGAGTTGGTCACCAGGGCCAACCTGTACGTCACGATCTTAGGATCTTATGACGTCGTGATCAGTATGGACTGGTTGGAATTGTATGAGGCGATATTCAACTGTATTATGAAACGGTTGATCATGGTCGATGATGAGGGACAGAGACGCGTGATTGTAGGTCAGAACCAGGGAGTTTCCCTGAGGTTTATCTCTTCCTTGCAGTTAAGGAAGAGCATGCACAAGGGATGTAATATTTATGAAATACTTTCATTGAATGAGAAGGGAGTAGCGAAAGGTCTAGAACACCTTCCTGTGGTGAGAAAGATTGCAGACGTCTTCCCAGAGGAGTTACCTAGGATGCCACCCGAGAGGGAATTGGAGTTTACCAAAGACTTGAAACTGGGGACTGAACCGATAGAAAGAACGCCTTATCGGATGTCGACCTCGAAGTTACCGGAGTTGAGAATGTAACTGAAGGAGTTGCTTGACTTGGGACTTATACGACCGAGTGTGTCACTATGGGATTCACCTCTTATCTTCATACGAAAGAAGGATGGGTCGTGGAGACTCTGCATTGACTATTGTCAATTGAACAAGGCAATGATCAAGAACCAGTATCCGTTGTCGAGGATTGATGACATGTTCGATCAGATGAAGGGTGCGATAGTGTTCTCAAGGATCAATTTGTGATCAGGGTATCACCAGTTATGGATCAAGGAGGATGACGTCCCTAAGACCGCCTTTAAGACAAGGTTTGGACATTACAAGTTTACTATTTTACCATTGGACTGACAAACTCCCCTAGGGTATTTATGAGTTGATGAACTGGGAGTTCCGCAAGTACTTGGACAAGTTCATCCAAGTATTCATTGATGATATTTTGATTTACTCTCGGATGACGGAGAAGCATGACGAGCACTTGCGCTTGGTACTACAATGTCTGCAAGAGCACAAATTGTATGGGAAGTTGTCCAAATACTCATTTTATCAATCGAAGATTCACTACTTAGGGCATGTCATCTCCAGCGAAGGTATCACCATGGATCCATCAAAGGTCGAGGCTATTATGGAATGGCCTGCACCGACGAATGTCCCGGAAGTGCATAGCTTCATGGGTTTAGCAGGATACTATCGATGGTTTGTCAAGATATTTTCGAAGATAGAAAATATGATCATGAAATTGCAGAAGAAGAACAAGAAGTTTGTTTGGACCGAGAAATGCACGGAAGAATTTTGGAGGCTCAAGGAGCTGTTGACAACGACACCGATACTAAAGGTCCCTGAAATAGATGTAGACTTCTTGGTATGCACTGACGCATCCAAGGAAGGCTTAGCCAGAGTCTTGATGCAAGACGGTAGAGTGATCGCTTACATCTCGAGGAAACTGAGAAGGAATGAGGAGAACTATGCGACGCATGATTTGGAGTTGTTAGCCATTGTATATGCCTTGAAGGTTTGGAGACACTACCTTGTTGGATGAAAATTTGAACTAAAGATGGACCACTGTGGACTACAACACATCTTTACGTAAAGCAACCTGAACACGCGACAACGGTGTTGGTTGGAATTGCTTAGCGAGTACAATTTTGAGATTACTTACATAAAGGGAACAATGAACTGAGTGGCAGATGCATTGAGTCGGAGACCACACATCTTTTTGGTGTTTCCTCTTCAAACGAATCTACGTGAAAATATTCTAGCTTTACAGTGCGACGATGACTGGTACAAAGAGGTCAAGGATTTTTATTGAACAAAACACAACAATGGTACCAAGATTTGAAGGATTTACGTTGGACGAAAATGGACTACTGATGTTTAAAAATCGAATTTGCGTACCACCAAACGACGAGCTGATGATTTTGATCCTAAACGAGGCTCACATAGCAATGTACATGGCTCACTTGGGAGTCACGGAGATGAGGGCAAACCTTAAACTATTATTCTTATGGAAAGGAATGAAGGCAGACATGGTCAAGTATGTGTTCAGATGTCTAGAAGGTCAGCAGGTAAAGGATGAACATAGACATCCAACAGGATTACTACAGCCAGGCGTTATTCCATAATCGAAATGGGAGGTTATTTCGATGGATTTCATTATTGGATTGCCATTGACGGCAATGAGACATGACTCGATTTTTGTGGTAGTCGAAACTCTAACGAAGAGTGTTCATTTTATTCTGGTGCATACGACGTATCAGGCACCTGACACAGCTAGATTTTTCATCAATGAGATTGTGAGGCTACATGGCGTACCTAAGAGGATTATATCTGATTGAGGATCAGTGTTTATTGGACAATTTTGGACTAGTTTCCAAGAGGCCTTGGGAACCCAAATTAACTTTAGTACTGCATATCACCCGGAGACTGACAGGTAGACCAAACAAACAAACCAGACCTTGGAATACATGTTGCGCTTATACGTGATGGACCAATAGAAGCGTTGGGAAGAATTCTTTCCACTGGTAGAATTCGCTTAGAACAACAATCACCAAAGAACCATTAAGATGGAGCCCTTCGAGTTTCTTTATGGGCGACCATGTCAGATGCCTTTGAGTTGGGATCGACTTGAGGATAGGGTCCTAGTGGGACCGGAAGCGATCTAAGAAATGGAATATTAAATGAAAACTATAAGACCAAGGATCAAGGAAGCACAAGATCGACAGAAGAGTTATGTCGATGCATGTCGTTTCGACCATAGTTACGATGTGGCAATCGAGTATTTTTGCAGCTAAAACCGCATAAGAGTTTGATCAAGTTTGGAAAAGGGGATAAACGATCTCCTAGGTTCATGGGATCCTACAAGATTTTGGAAAAGAGAGGCCCGTGGCCTATTAACTAGCCTTGTCTAATTCTTGAGGCATATGCATGATGTCTTTCACGTCTCTTTTGAGACATTATGATTAGTGATCCTACACATGTTTTGACTTGTGAACCTTGTGGGTGTCGGATGAGGGTGCGCTCACGACTGAGCCGATCTTCATCCTGGATCATCGCATTCGACAACTACGACATCGAACAATAGATCAGGTCATGGTCCAGTGGGACAACTGTAGTCCGCACTCGGTGACCTCGGAGGATGCATATGATATGCGCCAGTAGTTTTCATTTTTTTTGGATAGATAGACTTACGATACTGTGATACACATTATTTCAGCACTTATATACTGTGAAACTTCGGGATGAAGTTTAGACCAAGAGGGGGTGTATGTAACATATTGCTCTTGCCCGCACTGAGAGAACTTATTCTTGAGGACACTTGCTTGCAAGTGATCTGGATTATTATACTATCGGGCATTTGATTATGATTATGATGCATTATGGATAAGATGACATGTTATTTTGTTGTATTGTTATAGACAGGTGCTATTGACTCGGTTCTACTGAGTGTGCAGGATTTTGGACCTCGAGGATGCAGAGGCATCAATGAAACCCTTTGACTCTGGATCGAGTCAGGGACTAGACTATTGGGGTTTGACTGTTGTATATATATGACTTATGTGATTCTGATTAGATGTTATGATTATGGACTTTATTTCTGACATGATTCATTGATGATGCAGGCTGACGATAGCTTGCCGACCAGACTCACATGTGGAGTAGATGGGTCACGCATGATAACTAGAGACGTTGAGAGAGAGGTGTGGAAAACAACCCTGCCACAGCCTACTAGCACTCTCGTCGTGGCTCGAACTGTAGGTTATCGATTACCTAGTTCGAGAAGACCCACGATGTCGTGAGGGAAAACTACAACAATCGCTCATGATGATTTTAAGGGGTGCACAATAAGGCCGGGGACTTATTCCTTATAGGCCCTTCTCCCACAATATCACCTGACGGAGTATTGACTCCAAGGGTTTTTGATGTCTAGCAAGTCAGTCAAGAGGCGAGTGGCACCCTTGGAGCACATAGTGCATCCTGAAGGGCACATCGCGCATGGGAAACATAATGAGGCGAGTGGCACCCTTGGAGCACCTAGTGCGTCCTGAAGGGCACGTCGCGTTGTTAACTAATAATTGATTAAACCTAGATGGCCTTAGAACGAATAATGTGATGAGAAAGATTTAAAAACAATTTCCCTAATAAAATGTCACCCAGCCTAGGAAAATAAAATCTAGGTGTAAGTGATACTTGTGGTAAAAAAATAAAAATAAAATAAAATAAATAATATATATATATATATATATATATATATATATATATATATATATAAACAAAAATAAATAAATAAATCTAATAATCATCATTAAACATGTGACGAAAAAGGGGTAAACCATTCATTTAATTGAAAAAAACAAAAACAAATTACTTTGGGGATTACATTTTTAACAAAAGGGGGAATTAATTGTTTTGTTACTTATGTTAATTAAAAATTTATTAATTAAAAAGAAAAAGGGGAAAGAGATAATTTCCTACACTTGCTAATTTGAGTTTTAGATAAAAAGGGAAAGAGGAAAATTTAAAAGAATTAGGAAACTAAGGGAAAAGGCGGGAAACATATAGAGAAAGGGAAACATAAGGAAAAAGCAGAATGACTAACTTAGCAAGGAATATTGCCTTTAAGAACTTCCTAAATTGAACTCAACTAGTAAATTAGTAAGGAGGTAAGTCATTAAAATGTGTAAGGGAATATGGGGACACCTAGGATTAATTCTAGGAATGATTTTAGGTGGGTGAGGGAAATAGGAGTGAATAAATAATTAATGAAATTAATTTCTGGTGCAAAGAAGGGGATGGGTGACACATGTACGGGGAGGATTTTTCTGAATTAAATTATTGAACAATAAATTAAATGGGAATTTGGGAAAGAATTGACTTAGAAACTCTATATAAAGGAGGGAGGAGGAGGAGAATGGATATCCTCTATTATGCGTAACGTTATGCTGTAGAATTTTAGACTTGACTGACTTATCTTGTGGGAGTTGGGATACTCAGCTCGGTGAGGAGTGGTAGCTCGGCCTTGCGAGGTGAGATGGGAGCTAGTTGTTCTCTGGTTTAGTGTGCGTGACCCCTTTGCGGCTCAGGGGGATAAGGGGAAAGAAGAGTACCCCTAGCGTTGGCGGGGAGGTACTGGTGAAGTCTCATCGGTCGGAAAGTAGGAGATACACGGAGCGTGCGAGACAACGACTCGGAGTTGTCACCTTGGGCTACGGTACACTTTCTTTTATTCTGCATGGTAGATTATTATTGACCTTACACTTTCATTTATGTACCTTTAACTGTGTAAAGAAGGTGTTGACTCAGCATTTTAATTGAGAACTTAATTTCCCCATAGCCTTAAGCTCGTTGCTTGACTTTATTCCCTTTCCATTCGATCCCTGAACGTTGTGACTATCCTATTGGTTTTATTGATTTGTTGTGAAGAGTTGTGATTTTTACTTCGTCATCATCCCTAGCTTGTCAGTCCACGCCTGAGCAGTCGGCCAGGAGTCGAATCGACGGTCGTCACTTCGGTGCATAGCGACCTATAGATTCTAATGCTCTGCTTTTATGTGCGTGGATGATGAGCGAAGGATGTGTTGCCCATTCATCTACCCCTATTGATTGTTGTTGGCTGATTGATGGTCATTGCGTCTTCTTGCGATTAAAAACCTATGTGTGTTGTTCATCGTCATTCTCTGTGATTTAATGAAAACGTTTCTCTTTATTCGGACTATATTTTTATTACCACTTGAATGTCATCCTTGATTTATATTTGGACTGTGTTTTTATGTATGCTGCGGTTACTGGGCGTTTTCTTTACTGTCTACGGTTATTATATTCAATGGCATTTTGACACTGCGTTTTCAGTATATTTGACGTCTATATTCCTTCTCTGCATTTTACATAGAGTCTTTAATGACAACGTCCCTTACCCCATTTATTGACCATGAGTTTTTAGGTGTGACTGCTATTTCTTTACATAGTGACTGCGACTGAGTTACTGTGACATCGTTTTTAAATTTTGATTTACGGTTTCCCTTCTACAAAATTTACCTTGGCAACTCTACCCTGCGATTCTACATGATATCCTTCCCACTGCATGTGACCACTGCTATTTTACTCTTGACATTTAGCTCTATGTACCAATGTTGGAAACCCAACCTTTCATGGAAATCCATAGCAATCCATGACAACGATTTATGTTCCTTGATGGACAGTGATTTCACGTCTAACTCGATTGCGAGTTTAACCGTCTTTTAAGACAACAAATTTTTGGTATTGCATGTGGTGATTTCAATTTTATGGGTTGGCCACGATTTTATTGTTGACTCTACGTGAAATTTGAGATAGCGATTTTATCCACATTCAGAAAATGAATACCAATGTTTTAGATAGCAATTTTCCATTTTGTTGACCATGATATAGAACTTATTATTAATCTATACACTGTGTATGAGGTGATGTATAAGCACTAGTTAGACATAGAGTCGTGGGTTGTAGCGCTTCCATATTAGAACTGACCGCAAATTTTTAAGATAACACTCACCATTTGAAGGAACCCCGTGATTTTTAGGTTAAACTAAGCGATTTGTCCGTTAGTCACTTAGCGAATTCCTTTAAACCTTATTGTCAACATACTTCAATTATGAACGATTTACCCAGATTTTTGGGCAGCTATTACTAGGTTGAGAAATTTCTAAGGTTGACCTTTTACAGTAGATTGTAGTGTCAAATTCCCCTTCGAAATGAATGTTTACTCAGCAGATATTTTTTATAGTCTACACAACAAATCATTTTTATATTAGACATCCTTATCCTATCTATATAGGCAGCGATCTCTAATCTGAACCGACAACCAATATGTATTTAACGTTTATGCGGGGGACAACATTGTATGCACAGCGAAATAATTTTTGTATGTATAGCGAATGTATGACACCTGTGTTGAAATTGTTTCACATTTGTTGTATAGTGGGGAAATCTATTTATGCCAACGTTTCCGTCTGGACCGACATGTCTGCGACTCTCTTTGCCATTTATATATCTGCATTTACTTTATTGTATCCCAGGCTATTGGTGAATATCTTTAATGTTATGACAGTTTAAATATGTTGTCAGTAAATTTCGGTACTCAACGCTTTTAATGCTTGTTGACAACAATTTTAATATGAGTAATTTTGTATTGCCAGCATTTGCTTTTGACAGTTATGATAGCTAGATTGACAACATTATTTATTTATGAGTGATTGTGTAATAATAAGGAAACACGATAGTTTTATGGACAACATTGATTGACTGTTACGAAAGTTATGTTGGTAGTATTTTATTGACAACAATAGCTTAAATTGTTGGCCGATGATTTATTTGTTTCTAGAGAAGAACAACTTCACTTAAACCTTCTTCTTCGGGAGCCTTTAATTCAACCCTTTTTCACTTAACGACTTAACTAATTTACCCACTTAAGTAAATTGTTCCTGGAATATATAGAAGTGGATTGTTATAAGAATAATAACTATTAATGTTAATAGATGCAAAAGTTTTAGGGCTTTGATTTATATTAAACATGATAGGATTATCTTTTGTTGGGCAGAAGTGAAATGGTGGGTTAATAGGTTTGTTAGACATAAAGGTTGTAGGCGTAATGATTGATTATCTTGTGCAAGCTTAATGGAAGAGAGTTTAGTAGATGTATCAACTAAACCATTAATAAACTCTAGTTAGTTGGCAATTATGCTCCTTGCGCCTTAGGTCGAGCTAGAAGGGGTGTCTGGTCTAGTTGATTCATCGTACAAGTTGCCTTGTATGAAACAAGAACACTCCGGTCATTCACGCATTTTAAATCGAGTGTTATCATCTTGCATCTTGTCGATTGGTTGCTTGGGGGTGGGTGTAGTCCTCTTGTCAGTAACTCGACTCCTAGCAAGTTGGATTCATCTGGAGTCCTTGGTCCAGGTAGGTTAGGTAGCGCCTAGGTGATTGTTGCGCCTATCACCTGGGGACAACATGATTCTTGATGAGGGGATCATTGCATGCCCTAAGGGATAGAGGTGAAGGATGAATTGGTCGGGGTCTGTTCCTTCCATGTGGGTGTTGTTGATTGTTGTAAGATGTTGTTAGCGCTTGGGTTGTAACAGCTTCATGCGTTGGGTTTGCACGCCCTTGAGGTTCTATTTTTTGGTTGACGAGACCACTGGGTCGGGAATGTGGATGTGGTCCCTTAGCCTGTAGACATCATTGTGTTAGTGTCGGGAGGGTATTCGTTTCTATATTGAATCTACACATGTTTCACCCCGTTGCTCGTTGTGCTAATGCATTGAGTCATTGTTTTCTAATGCCTGATCAACGTGCATGTGTTCATCGTCAGTTTGTGTGGTTAAATTGTTGTCGTCGTTGCCTTCCGGCCTAAAAAAAAAATCACTTCTTCTTCGCTTGTAGTCGTAATGATGGGGTCGTTACATACAGAAGGAACAATATAGGAGGGATGTGTGTACAAGGCACTCGAGGGAATGTAATGAGGAGAGTGGATAATGCGAGAAACATTTCAGTAGAGAACGAGCAGAGGGCCATGAGCTTGATGCAGAGAAACCATTTGATAAACCTCGTCGAGGCCGTGATAGAGAGAGATATCTTTGAGAGATGCAGAGAACGAAACTTGAGTGGAAGGCCGTGATATTGATGTTGAGGAAGCATATGATAAACCTCATAGAATATGTGAAAGAGAAAGGATCGATGAGAATTGGCATAAATTCCCTGGTGATATCATCGCTCGGAACGGGGGTGACCAGAGCACTAAGAATGAATTCCTTTGAGCCTATGGTTGGGTGGAAGGATGAACACCCACATTCAGTTAATTGGTTGCCACCTGTAATAGATAAGTAATCACATATATTGTGTATTTAAGTGGTAACTGTGAATTAAAGTTGGATATCATATGAATGTTGTAGGGATGGATATGTTTTCTTAATGATTTTTACTGTATCCCTTCAATTCTTCCTAATTGTGTATTTAAGATAATAAGAATTTCTCTGGAATGTACACGTAAATTCCTGAGCCCTGTGGTGGCCCAAGTTAAAATAAATGAACTGTGAATTCTTTGACTTTGGGTATAGCCTAATGTGTGCATGCCGACACTCCCAGTCGTTCTGAAGGAAGGGATCAGTCAAACCTCAAAAGAGGTAGTGCATGTGTGAACAGAACCTCTGCGAAGCGTGCAGGGATCAAGAACCCCTTTATTTCTAGAGTTGATAGATGAGCACAAGAGGTCCATGGAGGATTTTTGTAATCATTAAATTTAGGACAATTAGCGCAAATTACCTAGGTACTTAAGGAGTTGGAAAATCTCAGGTAGGATAGCAATATTTAAGTCACGAAAGGAGAGATCCTTTCATTTTGAATAAGAATGGATGATATTAGTCCGAGATAAGTTGAATTTCTTCACGATCATTAGATTTGGAGAAAGAATGCAAGTGTTAACCCTTAGAACCCTTTAGACTTCACGAGTCCAACAAATCGAGCATATTTGTTGCACAGTAGGTGAAACCCCTTGAAGTCTCGAAGTTAATATGGGTCGTAGATCTGAGGATGCCTGGGAACTATCCTGACTGTCGGATCTACGATATAGTCAGTCTGGCATTGACGACTTCGGGAGGAAAAAGGTTTGGTAGCACCAAAACCCCCAAAGTACCGAAGTTGATGTGGACCGTGGATCTAAGGATCCTTTGAGATCCCTCATGACCGTTCGATCATGGGGACGCGAGTATCAATGTCGAGATCTTGTGGGAGCCCATGTGTTGAGTGTTGGGGTTGGCAGGTGTCCCTCTTGGAATGGCACACACTAGGATCCAAAGGACCCTTGAACAGAAGTTACGAGCCAAAGAGTCGAATCAGATCTAAGCCATCCAAGCCAAAGGGATAGGTGTCTTTAGATCCTACACTTCGAGTGAAATTAATTTGAGAGAAAAGGGTATGTGTTGAACAAGAACTCCTGAAGGATGGAGAGTCGGAGTTCATCTGATCTGTATGTCGGCTGAGGACAGATGTCAACAAATATTCCATTACGGGAGATATCCACATTGGAGGAAAGTGGGGTCACGCGAGTTGAGAACTCCCGAAGTAAATCATGACTGTCAATTTGAGAGAGACACGTGTCAACAGATTGTCAACTTCAGGTGAAATCACTCCGGGAGAAAGCAAGTGGGGAGAGTTTGAAACCCTCGAAGCCCAAAGAGTCGAATTAATTTATAGTCGTCGATCTGCAAGAGACACGCGTCAACAGATCGCGTACTTTGGAAGTGGGGAGAAAGAAACATGGAGTAGAGGGATGCCTGAAGTGGATCCCCACCATCGAATGAGAGGGATGCGTGGCGTATGATCCTTAACTTCGGAAGAAAACACTCTGGGAGAAAAGGTGGTGTGAGCGTCCAGGACTCCCGAACATCGAAGTCTCGAAGTGGATCCGAGACATTGATTTAGATGGATGTGTGGCGCATGAAATGGAACTTCGGGTATGGAGTACTTCAGAGGAAAAAGAGTTGGAGTGCTCGGAACTCCCGAACACCGAAGTCCCGAAGTAAATTAGGGTGGTCAAAATCCCTGAAGACACGTAGCATCAGATCATGAACTTCAGAGGTTTGCCACTCTGGAGGATTCGAGTGGTGGTCGTCTTGGAACCTGTTGTCTTGGCGTCTGGTCATAGCCCGCGGTCATATGCAAGTATAGGGCAGTGAAAGAACCTGAAGAACTTGGGAGAGGATATTTTCCAGCTCGAAGTGCATTTCAGAGCATGGAGATCATGGCTGGAAAGCCCTGGAAGAGCAGAATGGAATAGAGACCCCGAATGAGGGTATTGATTCTCCTAAGAAGAGAAAAAAATTGATTCCCCATCGTGGGTGTGTTACAAATTGGTATCAAATCCAGGTTACAACATTTGGCATGCTTGGGCTCATGCACGAGTCATATGAAAATATTTCTGGAGGAATTTAAGGGGTAACACCCTATCTTACCGCATTCCTAAGAGGCGTAGAGCACCCCTACTGAAGAGAGGAATGAAATCCTTTACTATTGATAGATGTTTTGAAAATTGGCACTGTATGTTGCTAATATTCCCAAATAAATAAGTTGACTTCACTATGCAATTGTACGTGTTGTTGTACAGTCATTAGATTCAGTTACCAAGGCTAAGATGAGCCTATGGATAATGTTACTGCCAAACATAAATCATCTGCATAAGTTCCTTGAGTAGAGGAATGCAGATTTAAAATACAGTTGGGATTTTACCCAACGATATTGAATCATGCTAGTCTGTGACAAAGGAGGCCTGGCATTTCTTGGGAAATGATAGTCGATCCTACAAGAATGGGATTATGCTGAAGAACACTCGTATTTAAACTAAAATAGAAATGTGGACTAATGGAGAGGATCCATAGCAGTAATGATTACTTCTTTAATGAAGGGTTAAACCTAGTATAGGTGTATAACTCCTCACAATTAGAGGAATGAGTCTGGTGATCATTCCCTAAAAAGGGAGAGCATGTGCAGCTCTTGGGTTTCAAAGTGGACAAAGAAACAAATTTTGTCTCTGGGTACAGGAATTGCTGGACATGGTTTTTCTAATCAAGTTGATAAACGGAGCTGTAGAAATATAGAGTGATTGAGTGAGAAATCACCACATCCTCCCTTGCTTGGTGGATAGGAAACTAATCTTCCAGAGTTCTCGTGGGAGGAGGAGAGCGACCTCTGTCCCTGGTTGTGCTGAACAAAAGGAGGAATTCTAGGTGTAATGGTCAGACCGATCTTGACCTAAAGGTACTTTGGATTTCTTAACTAGGATACTTAGTAAGTAACATAATTCGAAATTGTATTTGGGATTTAAGGGAATAGTCCAAATGGTAATAGACATTAAATTGTTAAAATTAAGATAAAATGGTTGAATAAATG
Source organism: Picea engelmannii (assembly GCA_009831015.1). NCBI lineage: Eukaryota > Viridiplantae > Streptophyta > Pinopsida > Pinales > Pinaceae > Picea > Picea engelmannii. Next base: position 1,119,255 of record ML783047.1, on the reverse strand, counting down.
TTGGTCATGTATGTGGTAAAGGAAGTGTTGGAGAACTTCTAGAAGCCCAATGGGTCAGATTGACATCCAGTGGTGGATGGTAGCCATATAGATATAGTGGGAAGCTAGTTTGGTTGATTTTGTTACCTTGGGCATGGTTATAATTGCCCAGATTGTATATATAAGTTGGGTAATGTTCCAGGGAGGTTGAGACATGAGTGTTTTCCTGCTAGTTGTTATCGTATGAAAAGGGAACCTAGTTATGACTATGTTTGATTCAACTTCCATGTGGATTTCGTGTGAATGACTGCAAGCTCTCAACTGAGAGGGAAACTCAGTGTTGAGTATCCCTATGAGGCTTTTCATAAGAATGGCAGCAATATCCTTGGAGGAGGATCTAGAAGTCTGAGATGCCCATGTGCATGCATGACATGGAAAGGATGCAAGCAATGAGCTTGCATGATGAATGTTTGGTTAGGTTTGTGTTTTCTTATGATTGGATGCATGGATTTAATGCATTGTGAAGCTTCTTGATATGAATCTTGATAGTAATACCAATTAGGTATGAATGATATTAAATGTGAAAGTGATGCACATGTATGATGTAAGGATATATGTATACTAAAGGCACATTATGGCTTCCTTGATGAGTGATATGTAAGGTAAGAATTGCACTTGCCAAGATTAAGTGAATACCATGGATGCATGGTTGAATCCATTTTTGAAGAGTCATGAAAGTTATGTTTTGAGTGATAGCTTAAGGGGAATGTGATCCATTCCCTCAGAAAATATGAGTATAAATAAATGAAAGAGTAAATGAGCAGGGATGGTATGTTGTCAAGATAAGAGGAAAATGATTATTCCTTGAGGATCACATAAGAATGAGTTTGAACAGTCATGAGTTGACTAATTTTAGAATAGAGATATACGTAGGCTATGAAATATACCCATGGCAGCTACACACAAACTTTTGATTATGCATATGGTTAAGTACAGCATGGATGTAAGTTAACAAAACCATAATATGTATGGATACATAGTTTGGGTGCATGAAAAAGATGCATGTTGATATTCCTTAGGGAATATTTGGTAAACAACTAAAGCTAACTCAAGGCTGAGGCCATCACAGATAGTGATGGACATGCAATAAGGAAGTTGCATGCTGAGGGAGTTTCTTGTGAAAGAACTGTGTGAAAACTTTGTCAGGAGGTCAGAATCACGACCTTAATATATATATATATATATATATATATATATATATATATAAGAATCCTGGATTACATTTTTGAAAGCATTGTGTAGTGAATATAAGACTAATGAATGAATAAATGAGTACATTTGATTGAATAGGCTTGGTTGAAGCCATGTTAAGAAAAGGCAGATCCATGCCTCAAATACCCAAGTACAGTAGGATTTAGGAAGAAAACCCTGGTCAAATCAGGATACTCAAGAACTTGACAGAGGAGATGAATGTGAGTCGCTCATCGGAGGGAAGACCGGTCGCATTCGTTGAATCAACTTCACTATCCACTTGAGTTAACGGATCAAACAACATTCGTTTGATTAGATCGACGGTCGGGGATCATTGTGGAGTGTGAAGCAGGAATTAACGGATGTGCTAATGCACGACCCGAAATCAACCAATGTCGTTGATCTCATCGGGGCGAAGAATCAGTGACCATGATTAAAAGAGTTGGGCGAGCACTTTTTGGATTTGTGGAGATTGAACTATTCGATAAAGAGAGAGCATATTGGGATTCCGCAGTCGTTGGGAACCTTCGATCCGTGAATGATCGGTGGGTGAACCTGCAAAGAACCCACACGTAAAACTCATACTGTGATTGGGTTCTGTGGTTGAATTTAGCACATCAAAGCTTTGTTATCAATCTAAATTATCGGTCAAACACTTATGTATTGGCATTATTATTATCTGAAAATTGTGTGGTTAAAATCGATCGAGGGCTATGATCGACGGCCTGCGATCATTGTGAAGATTGCATATGCACACGAGTTAACGTCGATACCTGTACCCATAATTTAAATTCAATATAGCGTTGTTTTGAGTTTGGGATCTGATCGTAGATTGGACGGCCCGTATTCATTGCGGAGGTCGGAAGGAGAATTAAATCGCGAGCTAGTTGAGGTTCCGCAATCCCTTGCAGCCGTTGGATCTGGGGAAAAATGGATATACACCGTCGATTTGCAGACAAGGGGTTTAGCCATGATCATAACGCCTAGACACGAGAGCCAAAGGGATAAAGCCTAAAAAGAATAAAGTTGAGGTCACAACTCTCGGTCGCATGGAGAGAAAACGGAGTTCCTCTGGGCCAGTCAAAGAAGATAGAGTTTAACACTTTGCCTTAGATTGTGGTTGCGAGGACTGGTTCTATGGGAATAAAGGTGCTCATAGCTATCACATTGCATGGAATTTCTTCAAGGAAGTGCATGTTTTCATGAAGGGAAGACAATGAAGCCTCCATTGAGGAAGGAGGACCTTCCGAAAATTTTGAGTACATTATATGGATTTCAAATGAATGCTTAAAGGAATTCATGTGAAACCTAGAGTTTCATGAATGATGATATTAGGGCTGTGATCGATTCAGAGTAGAAAATATGGTTCTGCTAAAACAATAAATATGGACAAAGAGTCCATATGGTAATAAGTTGGTTGAATTCAAACACACCTTGGCAAGAGTGCCTAACCTAAAAAGTGATAACTTGAAATCAATGCAAGGGTGAATTGGGTATGAATGTGGCCACGAATGTTGGCACATTCATTAAAGTCAATTGGTCACATTTGATAATTTAGCTCATGATTTTTGAAATTATTTTCAAAAAATATTACTCGTATATCCAAAAATAAAACATGTTGTCCCAAAATTCCTGAAGTCAATTATCATCAACAATAGATAAAATAAAAACTCAAAAGCCATATTTCCCATGTTGTGATGCAATATTTCCTTGATTATTGTTGTCACCCTTCAATTTTCCTAAATTTTCCTTTGGTTGCGCAGAGCCTTTAGGCCTAATCCCGTTGATCATGTGGGAACAATCATCCCTCAAATGCATCCGAGAAGACACGGATTTGTCAGTCATTGGAGGGTGAGGAAGGGGAAACAATGGCCTTTCCTTTATCAAGGGCATGGTGTGCCTCAGTTTTCAATCTCTTACTAGCATGGGAGGATTGCACTGGTGAGTGGGGAGCGGCTTGGACAATTTGGTTATTAGGTGGAGGAGCACGCAAGGACAAGTTGGGCCAGCCACGATGTTGGGAGACTGTTGGGTGGACAATCTCTTGCCATCCATCATTTTTAGGAACCTTGGGTTGCAATGAGACGTGAGGGGGCACAGGGATACTAGGGGCTTGTGGAACTTGGAAAGGAGGCCTTTCAAGCCTAGGTTGGACTACTCCCTGCCCAATGCAATTGAAAAATCTGGCCTAAAACAATTGGCCAAGCTCTTGTGAATCAACATCAAAATGTATGGAGAACCTAGGCCTTATTGGGACTCTGTTCCAATTACCGCTCCCTTTGTTTCCTCGGCCATGACTACCTCAGCTGAAAAACTCATTCCTGCATGCATCATTGATTAGAAAATAGTCTTTTAAATAACCATACATGACAACTCTTTTAAAAATATGAAATAGATTTTGGCTCAGCAACGTATCAGAATCATGCAATCCAATCCATACAAATTGTTAAATTGTTTGTCAATGAGCAGGGGGTGAAAAAAGGGTTTTGGGATATGCAAGGGGTTTGTATTGAGTGAAACATGATATAATGAGGGGGGGAAGAAGACGGTTACTACTCGATGACAACAACAATCAATTGTAATGCAAACCAAAGAAAACATCATTGTAATCCAACCAAGACACTGTCACTTCCAACTGCTTCAACACATAAATTATCTTGACTGTAATCAATTTTAGAACAAGGAGTGAAAAATGAGTATGGGAAGGCAAGGGGGTTGTAATTAGCATAAAGCGAAGTAATGGTAGGGAAAAGAGTGATTATTGTTCATAAAATTAATTAAGTGATCCATAAAACTATTATGTGAAGAAATCAATCAATTTACTACTGTGACTTCAAAAACACTACTATGTGTAATTCAACAATTTTGGGCATTAACTTTCTTATAGTTTGAAGTCAAATATTGAAGACAGTGTCACAAAAAAAACAGTGTGCAATCCACAAAGATCTGTAGGGGAGTTATGTTCCTCCTACTTATCCAATTTACATCTTATAACAATTCTCAAATGTATAAGAAGTAACCATTCCACTCTGTTATTATCAAAACAACCATTGTCCATACATTACTTCAATTATCAAAAACAACTCAAGAGTTGCGAAAAACAATGAAGTTATACTGTCATTGCAATTGTGCTTATCATTTGTTAAAATGCATGACATTCGTTAAACATACTTAGTGGATAGTCAATCCAAGAATCCATAATTAAATTGTGAAAACTTTGACTCTCCATTTAAACAGATAGACAACAACCATCACTCCAACTCAAGCTATGTTGTAGAAAACTTCAAACAAAACAACGCAAGTGTAATTCTGTGGTTGTGCAAGCCCAATTTCCTTCGACTCAAAATAATCAAAAAGTTGGGCTATCCATCCAATTCAATGAGGCATCAATAGCAGACTTGATTTCAAACATTGAACAATTTGCAACATGCCATGTTCAAAACTCTGTGACTATCCCTGAATTCGCAACCCCAAAAATATCCATAGCATACACAGTGGGCAGCCATACAATAACACCATGATGCAACATTCCAATTTGATAATGTAAAAAAAAAACACACACACACAGCCACAATATCATTTACTTAACCTCAACATGTTGACTTAACAATCAACACAAGGAGATAGCAACAAAATTGCATAAATCAATCAAACTACAATCCAACCATACTGAGTGAACTCGGGCTCATCCCTGGCAACGCAATTGGATAACATACTTATACAGTGAATGGAACTTTCATAAACACCTCGATTTGCAATGATCATTATGCCATTAGAACACACAGTCATGGTAAACATTGAGTCATGCTATAGGAATGCCACTCATACCAATGTATTAAGCACGAAAACAGTGCCAGGTTACCCATTCAATAAACACAAGGAGGCAACACTTTAATTAACCATGTTGGCATGTTTATAGGAAAAGAAATGACGCGCTTTTCATTGATGGAAAGAACACCCAGGAAGCATAATCTCAGGAGGAAGAACGCGTAGAGGGAGAATAGATCTCGAGCGTTAGATACGAGTGCGAGGTCCAACCGTCGTTGGATCCAGGAGAACCTACACGTTCCTTAAAGTGCAAGGAGAAGCGGGCTTACAAAATCCCAAACGCAAGTGGTCCATCCATTATCAAAGAGGACACGTGGCGAAAGATCAGAGCACATCAAAGACTATGTTTCAGAGTTTTTCATATCAGGAAATCCAAAGGAAGGAGGTGCTCTAACCTCTTGAACTCGCGATATGCGATATCTCGAAATGATCTGGGTTGTTGGCTCAAGGATTGATCTGGACCGTTGATCAGACACGACGAAGGCTCGTGAAGTTGCGGAATCTTGATAAAATATTGACCGTTGATCCAAGAGGGACACGTGGCAAGCGATAGTTTTTTCGTTAACTGAAAGGTCAAAGGAAGGAGGCTCCTAACCTCTCTAACTCGCGATATGCGAAATTGCCAAATAATCTTAGCCGTTGGATCAAGGATGAATTTGGGCCACTAGAACCAGGAGGTAGATCGTGACAGACCATGTCAGCAAGGACAGGTGGCAGCCTACGTTGGCAATGACACGTGGCATGATCAAGCAACGATAAGTGTCAAGTTGATTCGACATTTCAGGAACGTGAAAATCATGAATATGAATGACACGTGGTAGCTAATAGGCTTGTGACACATCATTGAGTGACGCAAGAATGACGTCACTCCAAGAGTTTAGTTTTAGGAGTTTTAGTATCAACACTCCCCCAAAGTCATGAAAGATGAAGTTTTGGGGCGGTGGATAGTCGTCCGATCACCACGAAATGTGGACCATTGATCTGAAAAGTGAAGCGCTCAAATGATTAGCGAGTGGTCATAGGTTGTGGTCACATCGTCGAGAGTTGGAGGAAGGCGCTAACATCTAAGCTCCATTTCATAGATCGTGATATGGAGAGTTGTGAAGTCTCACCACAATATTGTCTAAATCGTGAAACACGAAACAATGATTCAATTTGATTCATTGATCAAGAGAAAGCGTGAACCGTTGATCTGGCTCCATTTTCGGAGTTTCGGCGATCACAACTTGGAGTGTCGAGACCCTTCATCACAGGAATGACGAAATGCAAAATGCCTTTTTGGCATAGGTTTTGGTCACCACCGGTGGTTATGTGAGGGGAAGGAGCTAGCGTAGCTAGGCTCCATTTCGGGTACCGAAAGTGGAGGAGTCAAGGAGACTCACAAAAAAATTCCCGAAAAAATCCCTTTATGGATAAGCACTTGGTCATCATCGTGGGCATGTGAAGGAAGGAGCTAGCATAGCTAGGCTCCATTTCGGGGTTCGAAATATGAGGAGTCAAGGAGACTCACGAGAGAAAACCTGAAATGTAAAATCACAAAATGCCTTTTTGATTAGGCATGTGGTCACAGCCAAGGTCACATTGTCGAAGGTTTAAGGGAGGAGCTAGTATGCAGCTAAGCTCCATTTCGGATATCGTGACTTGGAGAGTTGAGATGCCTCATCCTCAGATCCCTGAAACGCGAGTCGCGAAAGCGCCTTATAAATAGGAGTTTGGTCACCACCTGAGGCCACATGTGAAAGGAAAGGTGAAAGGTGCCAAAGGCATAAGGCTGGAGAGGTTTGTAGTGTAACTACTAGAAATCACTAATGGTTTCTGCCAGAGGACTCGAAGAGACTTAAGGGTGATCGCCAGAGAAGGTGAAGTGTCTTGAGGAAACTGCCAGTAGAGTGTAGACTCATCATAGAGTCGAATGACAGATGGAAATGGGTCGAAGACTGTTACTGCCAGGAAAAGAAAATAAGCTCAGAATAAATGGGCATACATGAAGAACAAACATGGAGGAACTACCAGAGAGAATGAAGCCTTGCAAGGATAAGCTGGCAGAGGACTTAGCGTGAGATCGACATGCACATCCTGAAGTGAAGCTCAGTGGAGCTGTGAAAATATAGCGCATGCAACATGCACAAGTTGCAGAGAGACTATAAAAATGCAGAACAAAGAAGATATTTTTTTGTTGTTGAGAGTCATTCATGGGTGTAGAAGGAGGCAGGGTGCAACAGCTGAAATGCACAGAAGAGGAATGGTGCATAGAAGGGAAATGGCACACAGAGCATAAAAGGAAAAAGAACAGAAAGCACAAGGAATTTTTGCAGGAAGACATTGATGCAGGCAGAGCAGAGCAGTGTATCAGAACAGTGATGAGACTAGTAAGCCATTGATAAATATTGTATCACTGTGCTAAATTTACTAATAGCAAACTTTATATCTCAGGGTGGTAGGGAGGTACTAGGGAGGACTATTTTCCTCTGAGTTTCAAGTCGGTGCTTCAACACAGGGAGTTGTAGCTTCCATCTGGTTGCATCTAGAGAAACAAGGGTGGCAGGGTGGTGCACGGGAGAACTGTTGTTCTCTGTTATACAGGTTGGTGCCTGTGTGACTGGAAGTCGATGCTTCCATCCAGTTGGTGTTGGAACACATAGGGAGTCGTTGCTTCCTTTTAGTGGGTGCTAGAGAAACCAGGGAGTTGGTGCTTCCTTCTAGTGGGTGTTAGAGAAACCAGAGAGTTGGTGCTCTTAGCAAGTAGCATCCTACAAAATAGAGGTGGTAGCCTCATTATGAGTCGGTGCTCATAAGAATGATAATGTACAAAAAATAATTATCATATAAAGAAAAAGAGGTTTTAACCCTTTATGGGTTTCCTTAGGAATATCTATCTCTGCATTATACATGTGTGTTATTGATATTGAATACTCTATTGCTTATTTATTGTGATCATCATTGAGTGTTTTGTAATGAGTTTAAAAATGGATATAATTTTTAAAGCACAGTAACAACTGATTCACCCCCCCCCCTTCTCATTTTTCCAACAATTGGTATCAGAGTTGGCCCCTTTTATCTAAGGGTAGATCCTAGAGCTTAAACATGTCAAGCTATGAAGGAACTTCAACCAATAAGGCCCCTCTATTCAATGGAACAAAATTTTCCTTCTGGAAAGTTAGAATGAGAACCTACATAATGGATTTAGGTGCAGATGTCTGGGATGTGGTAGAGACTGGTTACGTAAATCCAGTTGTACTAGATAATAAGGATGACAAGCTAGAATTCAGCTTCAACGCTAAGGCTATGAATGCTATCCTAAGCGGGCTTGCAGAGGCAGAATTTGTAAAAGTTATGCACTTAGAAACTGCCAAAGAAATGTGGGAAAAAATCATTAGTAGTTATGAAGGTAATGAGAAGGTAAAGGACGCCAAGCTTCAAACCTACAGGACACAGTTTGAACAGTTGAAGATGAAAGAGGATGAAACTGTTGGAAAGTACTTTCTAAGAGTTGAAGAACTGGTAAATGCAATGAAAGCACCTAGTGAAAAAATTGAGGAACCCTCCTTAGTTCAGAAAATTTTGAGATCTCTACCAGATAGGTTCAACCCGAAGGTCTTTGCTATAGAAGAACTTAATGATCTAAAAGCCTTGGCATTTGATCAACTTCTAGGAACGTTGACTGCATATGAAATGAGAATAGTTAAAGATAAACACACCTCCATATAAGCATCATTTAAAGCAGACAAGAATGAGGATTCTAAGCCTGATGAACTTGAATCAAAATTTGTGAGAAGACTGAAGAAGGGATCAAGAAAATACAAAGGAAAATTGCCCTTCAAATGTTTCAACTGTGGTAAGATAGGTCATTTTCCAAATAAATGTCCTCACAAAAGAAAGGATCGGACATATGATGATGAGGAGAAGCACAAACACAAAAAATTCTTTAAAGAGAATAATTTTAAGAAGAAAAGTCTTTGTGTAAACAATGATAATGATCCTTCAGATAATGAAGACAGTGACTCTTCTATTGAACATAAACTAAATGACTTCATTCTTATGGAAAAGAGGATTATGATAATAAAATCACAGGAAGTGATGTTAATGAAGAAGAAGTTGTGGTTGACCTGGAAGGAGAACTGATCAGTGCACTAGAAGAGCTTGACAGACTCAGAATTAAGACGAGAAAGCAAAAACAATTGTTGATACAATTCAAGAAAGGAAGTAAAGAACCTGATGAAGACTTTGCCATGCTAAAAGTAGAATTAGAAGAGGCAAATAAAATCGAAGACATTATGAAACAAAAGTTATTAGAAAATAAGGCAAGATGTGAAGCTCTGGAGGAAGAAATAGTGAAAACTAGGAAAGAGCTGGAGAAGTTTCAAGCCTTGTATCATCAGAATCTGTCAAGTATCAAAGCCTTAGAAGGATTGGCCACCATTATGAATCAACAAAGGAACCCAAAGTTGAAAACAGGTCTGGTTTATGAAGAGGGATCAAGCAGTGGTCAGCCAAGTAACAATGAACCCATAAAGTTTGTCAAATCTACAACATATGACAACAACAAACCTTCAGAAACAAAAGAAGATAATTGGATGTCCAAGAGGAGTAAACAAAAAAGTACCATAATTGAAATTGTAGATCAGAGAAATAATACACTCTCTTCTCAAAGAAATCATCAGCGTGGAACAAATCGACCTTCTCAAAGAAGACATCCATTTTCCAGGTACCAAGGTTTTTTCTATGGATATTGTTTTTTCTGTTCTAATTTTGGTCACAAAGCTGTAAATTGTTCTTTAAAATTTAGATATGAGCACTCAAGGCATTCAAGGGATAGGTATCTTCCACAACAAAGAATGAAACATCCAAGTAACAAACCATCATAGACTGCAAATCACTTGATGGTTGGGAAAAGGACACAGGTTAATCATAACAATCATTATGATCCCTTATTCAATGAATCAGAATGTCACATCTGTCATAATTTTCGACATAAAGTTGTTGACTGTCGCTTAAAGAACTATGAACCAGATTTGAATCCCTCTGCTGAAAATGTGAAGGTTTGGAAGAAGAGAGAAAGTGACAAGTATGGATTAGTGTTGTCAGCTCAAAGACAAAAGAACCCTTGGTATATAGACAGTGGATTCTCCAAACATATGACGGGAGACAAAGGTAAGTTTCTATCTCTAAGTGAAAGTAAATCAGGAAACATAACCTTTGGAAATGATGCTCCAGGTAAAATCAAGGCTAAAGGGATGGTGAGTTTAAGTAATGGAAAAGGAAAAGCTCAAGATGTTCTTCTTGTAGATGGGCTGAAACATAATCTGCTTAGTGTAAGTCAAATGTGTGACAAAGGATGTGAAGTGGTGTTCACTTCCAAGGACTACCAGATAAAGTCTGTAAACTTGAGACAAGTGGTGGCTAAAGGCATAAGGACAGAAAATAATGTATATGTGTTGAAAGAAGATAGATAAGAGTGCCATCTAAGAAAACATGATGAGAGATGGTTATGGCATAGGAGACTTGGACATCTAAACTTTGATCACTTAATCAAGCTCAAAAATATTGAGGCAGTAAAATATCTTCCAAGAATATCAAAGCCACAAGACTTTGTGTGTAAACCCTGCCAAGTAGGAAAGCTAACCGGGACACAGTTTAAATCCAAGAGTTCTACTTCAACAGAGAAACCACTTCAACTAGTCCATATGGATTTATGTGGACCATAAAGACAGGAAGGCATGGGGAAAGAAAACTACTTCATGTTGATCATTGATGATTACTCCAGACTTACTTGGGTTGCCTTTCTCAAGGAAAAAGCTGAAGCATTTGAGAAATTTAAAATATTTAAGGCTTTGACTAAGAATCAAATAGGCAAGAGGTTAAAGGCAGTAAGAGCATATAGAGGAGGTGAATCTATGTCAAGTGAGTTCAAGGAATTCTGTGATAAACATGGGATCAAGAGAGAATACACAATCCC
>ML783047.1:1074873-1107737 GCA_009831015.1 Picea engelmannii | reverse complement strand
ATGTCAATGATGGAACCCAAGAAATTTAATGAAGCCAGTAAATATGACCATTGGGTTAAATCCATGAATGATGAACTTGACCAGATTGAGAAAAACAATACTTGGGAGATGGTTCCTAGACCTGACGGTAAAAATGTCATAGGCTCCAAATGGATCTTTACGAATAAATTGAATGAGCAGGGACAAGTTGTCAGGAACAAAGCAATATTGGTCTGTAAGGGCTATGCTCAAATAGAAGGACTGGATTTTGATGAAACATTTGCGCTCGTAGCAAGATTAGAAGCTATCAGAATATTTCTTGCCTATGCTTGTCATAAAAGGTTTAAAGTCTATCAAATGGATGTCAAGTCATATTTTCTAAATGGAGATTTAAAAGAAGAAGTCTATATGGAACAACCAGAGGGTTTTGAACTATCAGATAACCCTGACTTTGTATGCAAGTTGAAGAAAGATTTATATGGGTTGAAACAATCCCTGTGTGCCTAGTATCACAGACTAGATACATATCTCCAAGACAAAGGGTTCAAGAGAGGAACAATTGACAACAATCTATATATCAAAACAGAGGGTAATGATTTGCTCATCGTATTGGTCTATGTAGATGACATCATTTTCGGCTGTCATAATGATTCATTGGTTCAATGGTTTTCTTCTAACATGGATTCTGAGTTTGAAATGTCTATGATAGGGGAACTATCATTTTTTCTTGGTCTGCAAATTACTCATAGGTCTGAAGTCATGTTTCTTTCTCAAGAAAAATATCTAAGAGAAATTTTGAAAAGGTTTCAAATGGAAGATTCTAAACCTGTGGGCACACCTATGGTTACTGGATGCAAATTAAGCAAGGATGATGACTCACTTGATGTTGATCAAAGTTCATATAGATCAATGATAGGCATCATGTTATACATCACAGCATCTCATCCAGACATAATGCATGTTGTTGGAATGGTAGGAAGGTATCAGTCTGCACCTAAACAGAGTCATTTGCTAGTTGTCAAAAGAATATTCAGATATTTGAAAGAAACAATGAACTATGGCCTATGGTATCCTAAGAATCATAATTTTCAATTATTAGTCTACTCAGATGTTGATTGGGCTAACTGCATGGATGAAAGGAAAAGCACGAGTGGAGGTGCGCTCTACTTAGGAGATTCTCTAGTAGCGTGGTTGAGTAAAAAGCAAGGTTCCACTTCTTTATCAACTACAGAGGCAGAGTACATTGCTGCTTCTACTTGTTGCACTCAGGTATTATGAATGATTCAGACACTTGCAGACTTAGAGGTAAAATATACTGAACAGATCCCAATTCATTGTGATAACACTAGTTCCATAAGTGTGTCAAAGAATCCTGTATTCCACTCCAAGACCAAGCATATTCCCATAAAATACCATTTTCTGAGAGAGCAGGTCACCAATCAGATTGTTCAGGTTCTTTACATTCCCACCACAAAAACAATTGCAGACATCTTTACTAAACCCCTAGCCAAGACACCATTTGAATATCTCCATCAGAAGCTGGGTGTCATCCCGTCTCACACCTAAGAGAGTCCATCCTATTAGGGGGAGTTTCTATTGTTTGAATATCTGATACCTCCGGAAAGTTACTGAAATAGCTCAGGGGGAGCGTGTATTTATTTGACATTGATGTCAAAGGGGGAGACTAACAACATGACTGGATGCTAAGGTTGGAGATTGAGGTCTAAGCAGAATAGTGCAGCCATTTAGGGTTGCCATCAATGGCAAAGGGGGATATTGTTGGCATGTTTACAGGCAGCCATTTAGGGTTGCCATCAATGGAAAAGGGGGATATCGTTGGCATGTTTACAGGAACATCAATGATGCGCTTGTCATTGATGGAAAGAACACCCAGGAAGGATAAGCTCAAGAGGAGGAGCGCGCAGAGGGAGAACAGATCTCGAGCGTTAGATCCGAGCACGGGGTCTGACCGTCGTTGGATCCAGGAGAACCTGCACGTTATTTAAAGTGTAAGGAGAAGCGGGCTTACAAAATCTCAAATGCAGGTGGTCCATCCATTATCAAAGAGGACACGTGGTGAAAGATCAGAGCACGTCAAAGACTGCATTTTGGAGTTTCACAGATCGGGAAATCCAAAGGAAGGAGGTTCTCTAACCTCTTGAACTCGCGATATGCGATATCCCGAAATGATCTGGGCCGTTGGATCAAGGATTGATCTGGACCGTTGATCAGGCATGACAAAGGCTCATGAAGTTGCGAAATTGCGATAAAATCTTGACCGTTGATCCAAGAGGGACACGTGGCAAGTGATAGTTTTTTCGCTGACTAAAAGGTCAAAGGAAGGAGGCTCCTAACCTCTCTAATTCGCAATATGCGAAATCGTGAAATAATCTTAGCCGTTGGATCAAGGACGAATCTGGGCCACTAGATCCAGGAGGTAGATCATGACAGACCACGTCAGCAAGGACAGGTGGTAGCCTACGTCAGCAATGACACGTGTCACAATCAAGCAACGACAAGTGTCAAGTTGATTCGGCATTTCAGGAATGTGAAAATCACGAATATGAATGACACGTGGCAGCTAATAGGCTTGTGACACATCATTGAGTGATGTAAGAATGACGTCACTCCGGGAGTTTAGTTTCAGGATTTTTAGTATCAACACTACCCCAAAGTCCCGAAATCTAAACTTCTGGGGTGGTGGATAGTCGTCCGATCACCACAGAATGTGGACCGTTGATCTGAAGAGTGAAGCTCTCAAATGATTAATGAGTGGTCATAGGTTGTGGTTACATCGTCGAGAGTTGGAGGAAGGCGCTAACAGCTAAGCTCCATTTCGGAGATCACGATATGGAGAGTCGTGAATTCTCACCACAATACTTCTGAAATCGCGAAACATGAAACAACAATTCAATCTGAGTCATTGATCAAGAGAAAGCGTGAACCATTGATCTGGCTCCATTTTCGGAGTTTCGGTGATCGCAACTTGGAGTGTCGATACCCTTCATCACAGGAATGCCAAAATGCGAAAAGCCTTTTTGGCGTAGGTTGTGGTCACTTCCGGTGGTTATGTGAGGGGAAGGAGCTAGCATAGCTAGGCTCCATTTCGAGTACCGGAAGTGGAGGAGTCAAGGAGACTCATGGAAAAATTCCCAAATTGCAAATTGCGAAAGCCCTTTATAGATAAGTTATTGGTCATCGTTGTGGGCACGTGAAGGAAGGAGCTAGCATAGCTAGGTTCCATTTCGGGGTTCGCAATATGAGGATTCAAGGAGACTCACGAGAGAAAACCCGAAATGCAAAATCGTGAAATGCCTTTTTTATTAGGCATGTGGTCACAGCGAAGGTCACATTGTCAAAGGTTTAAGGGATCATGAGCTAGCATGCAGTTAAGCTCCATTTTGGAGATTGCGACTTGGAGAGTCGAGATGCCTCACCCTCAGATCCCCAAAACGCAAGTCGCGAAAGCGCCTTATAAATAGGCGTTTGGTCACCACCTGAGGCCACATGTGAAAGGAAAGGTGAAAGGTGCCAAAGGCATAAGGTTGGAGAGGTTCACAGTGTAACTGCTAGAAATCACTGATGGTTTATGCCAGAGGACTCGAAGAGACTTAAGGGTGATTGCCAGAGAAGGCGAAGTGTCTCGAGGAAACTTCTAGTAGAGTGTAGACTCATCATAGAGTCGAATGATAGATGGAAATGGGTCGAAGACTGTTACTGCCAGGAAAAGAAAAGAAGTTCAGAATAAATGGGCATACATGCAGAACAAACATGGAGGAACTACAAGAGAGAATGAAATCTTGCGAGGATAAACTGGTAGAGGACTCAGTGTGAGATCGACATGCACATCCCAAAGTAAAGATCGGTGGAGCTGTGAAAAGATAGCGCATGCAACATGCACAAGGTGCATAGAGACTATAAAAATGCATAAAAGAGAAGAGATTTTTTTGCTATTGAGAGTCATTCATGGGTGTAGAAGGAGGCAGGGTGCAACAACTGAAATGCACAGAAGATGAATGGTGCATAGAAGGGACATGGCGCACAAAGAATAAAAGGCAAAAGAATAGAAAGTGTAAGGAATGTGTGCAGGAAGATACTAATGCAAGCAGAGCAAAGAAGTGTAGCAGAACAATGATGAGATCGGTAAGCCATTGATAAATATTGTATCACTGTGATAAATTTACTGATAACAAACTTTATATATCAAGGTGGTAGGGAGGTTCTAGGGAGGACTGTTGTCCTCTAAGTTTCAAGTCGATGCTTGAACACAGGGATTTGTAGTTTCCATCTGGTTGCAGCTAGAGAAACAAGGGTGGCAGGGTGGTGCACGAGAGAAATGTTGTTCTCTGTTATACAGGTTGGTGCTTGTGTGACTGGAAGTTGGTGCTTCCATCTAGTTGGTGTTGGAACACATAGGGAGTTGTTGCTTCCTTCTAGTGGGTGCTAGAGAAACTATGGAGTTGGTGCTTCATTCTAGTGGGTGCTAGAGAAACTAGAGAGTTGGTGCTCTCAGCAAGTAGCATCTTACAAAATAGAGGTGGTAGCCTCATTATGAGTCGGTGCTCATAATAATGATAATGTACAGAAAATAATTATCATATAAAGAAAAAGAGGTTTTCACCCTTTATGGGTTTCCTCGGGAATATCCGTCTCTGCATTATACATGTGTGTGATTGATGTTGAATACTCTATTGCTTATTTATTGTGATCATCATTGAGTGTTCTGTAATGAGTTTAAAAATGGATATAATTGTTTAAGCATGGTAAAAACTGATTCACCCCCCCCCCTCTCAGTTGTCCAACAAACCATACTGAGCTTATACACTCAATAATAACAATTGCAGTGACTAGATGCTAAACCAACACCACTGTCATACAATCCACTTTGGTCGAGTCGGTTAATTACTTATGTCAACAATACACAATAACCAATAGTAAACCCAACAGGCAACAACGGTCTTCTATGTCAACCCTCAAACTTGGGAGTTAAGGGTTTTCCCCATGGCCAACACAGAGAGAGTGAGGTCGATTCTTATCAATGGTGAAAACCTCTGGGACCAACGGTGTACACACAGAGAACGACACAATTTAAATTGTGGCCAGGGTGACGAATCCCATGACAGGAGAGCTATGAGCAGAGGATCCAGGCTCCATTTGGGCTTTGTAATGACTTAGCGCACGTAGGGTATAACCCTATTGGTTCTCTCAACCAACCAACTAACAACACTGATAAGAAGCGGAGTCGAGAAGAAGCAACATAACTTACTGCACAACCAATAAAAGCATGAACAACCCAATGCCCAAAATAATGCACAGTGTGACCATGCATCCCAAACCCATTAAACCCCATAAAAGCCAAGACTGAGTATGGTAATATAAAATGTGTGAAGACAACCAGTCACTCCAGACCAAACGAAAACCCTTCAACCAAACTAGCAAGGACGACAACGAGCCCTTATAGCTGCTAACACATCAGGGTGACCAATAACATTGTAACTTCAAACATTTTTGCATAGAAAACCATCAACGCTTCATCCAAAAATCACAATTTAACACAATTTCCATACTCAAGGAGAATACAACCCAATACATCCGAGCCAATATCCATTTCATAACCAGAGCAAAATCATGGATGGAAAAAAAAATACATACGTGTAATCAAACACCTTAAATGCGAGTTGGTCGAGCAGTTCCTCTCTACTAGGAAGTCGGAGCATAACCATAGCAACAAAATTGAACAATAGCCCGATTAGGGTGGCGGTCAGCAAAGGAGTAAGGGTGACATGCAGTAAATGCACGCCGCCTCCGTTCACAATGCATTAATTCCTCAGTACATGCCAGCGAGCTTTCCATCAACACAATTAATCAAACCATGTATTGAAACCATCACCCATTAAAACCAATAGCATGGTCATATCACATTTCTATCTTATGCCATAACATAATTCAACCAATTTCCATATAATTCAACAATTTGTATAACCATTAGCATCTATTACCTTGTCAAATGCGCCACCAACATTCTATCCATACAAATGTACCATATGCATATTAACCATATAACTCAATAAAATCGCATAA
Source organism: Picea engelmannii (assembly GCA_009831015.1). NCBI lineage: Eukaryota > Viridiplantae > Streptophyta > Pinopsida > Pinales > Pinaceae > Picea > Picea engelmannii. The sequence continues at coordinate 1,101,677 of ML783047.1, read as the reverse complement.
CTATTACTTTCTAGTTAGGATTTAACCATAATCATTTAAATATTTCATGCATGTAGTATATCATCTAGCATAGTTAAAATTCTTCCCTTTGCATTTGTTGCATTGTTTTCATTTCTTTTTTCAACTGCCTTTTATGTGTTGTTACTAACATGTATGTCGTGCAGGTGTTTCAAGAACAGGTAGCAGTGGTGTCAATGAATAGCATAGGTTGTAGTAACATAAACAACCAATATTTCATAAGCCCAAACCATTACCAATAAAAACAAGATCTCATCAACCATGTAAGTCGTGTCAAACATCATCACAACATCAAATATGAACATATCTGATCTCCAATCTACAAGGGGTCCCCACCTACTAGTGTTATTTAGATTTTATAGTAATAGGCTTTAGCAAAACTTTGCGGGAAAAACTTTGTTGTGATTTTAATCATCAACAATTTGCATGCTGACACTCCCAGTCGTTTTGAAGGAAGGGATCAGTCAAATCTCAGGAGGGGTAGTGCATGTGTGTACAAAACCTCTGCAAGGTGTGCAAGGATCGAGAACCCCTTTAGTTCTAGAGTTTATAGATGACCGCAAGAGGTGCGCAGAGGATTTATGTAAGCGCTAAATTTAGGAGAATTAGCGCAAATTACCTATATACTTAAGGAGCTGGCAAAGCTCAGGTAGGATAGCGAGATTTAAGTCCTGAAAGGAGAGATCCTTTCGTTTGGAAGACGAATGAATGAGATTAGTTCGGGAGAAGCCGAAGTTCTTCATAATCGTTAGATCTGGAGAAATAATGCGAGTGTTAACCCTTAGAACCCTTAGGACTTCGTGAGTCCGGAGAATCAAGCATATTCATTGCATAGGAGGTGAAACCCCCCGAAGTCCCGAAGTTAATCTGGGTCGTAGATTTGAGGATGCATGGGAACTATCCCGACCGTCGGATCTATGATATATTCAGTCTGGCATTGATGACTTTGGGAGGACAGAGGTTTGGTAGCACCAAAACCCCCGAAGTCCCGAAGTTGATGTGGACCGTGGATCTAAGGATCCTTCGGGATCCCTGACGACCATTCAATCGTGCGGACATGAGTATCAACTCGAGATCCTATGGGAGCCCATGTGTCAAGTGACGGGGTTGTCAGGTGTCCCTCTCGGAGTGGCACACACTGGGATCCAAAGGACCCTTGAACAAAATTTACTTGCCAAAGAGCCAAAGCAGATCGGAGCCATCCAAGCCAAAGGGACAGGTGTCATCAAATCCTGCACTTTGGGTGAAATCACTCTGGGAGAAAAGGGGACGTGTTGAACAAGAACTCCAAAAGGCTGGAGAGATGGAGTTCATCTAAGTTGTTCGTTAGCTAAGGACAGATGTCAACAAATCTTTCATTTCAAGATATAGCCACTTCGGAGGAAAGTGGGGTCACACGAGTTGAGAACTCCCGAAGTAAATCGTGACCATCGATTTGAGAGAGACACGCGTTGACAGATCATCGACTTCGGGTGAAATCACTCCAGTAGAAAGCAAGTGGGGAGCAGTTGAAATTCACAAAGCCCGAAGAGCCGAAGTAATTTATAGTCGTTGATCTGCGGGAGACACGCGTCAGCGGATCGCATACTTTAGAAGCGGGGAGAAAGCAATGCAGAGTAGAGGGACGCCCGAAGTGGATCCCCACCGTCGAATGAGAGGGACGCATGGCGTAGGATCCTTAAATTTGGAAGAAAACACTCCAGGAGAAAAGGTGGTGTGAGCGTCTAGGACTCCTGAAGTGGATTTGAGTCGTTGATTTAGATGGACGCATGGCGCCTGATCTGGAACTTCGGGTATGGAGTACTTTGGAGGAAAAAGAGTTGGAGTGCTCGAAACTCCCGAACGTCGAAGTCCCAAAGTAAATGAGGGTCGTCGAAATCCCCGAGGACACGCAGCGTCGGATCATGAACTTCGGAAGTTTGCCACTCCAGAGGATTCGAGTGGTGGTCATCTTGGTGTCTGGTCATAGCCTGCGGTCATATGCAAGTATAGGGAGATGAAAGAACCCGAAGAACTTGGGAGAGGATATATGCCAACTCTGAGCTCGTTTTGGAGCATGGAGATCGTGGTTGGAAAGCCCTGGAAGAACAAAATGGAATAGAGACCCCAAATGAGGGTATTGATTCTCCTAATTAAAGCGAAAATTTGAGTCCCCACCATGAGTGTGTTACATAAACCCTAACTACTGAATTCCTAACTTCAAAATGACTTACATGTACTTTAAGTCATTAATATAACAATTAACATAAAATAACCTAAAATCAAAAAATAACTTATTAATATGTTAAAATGCATATTGAATTTAAATAACCCTTTATTTTTTAATATGTATATTATTAAATAACCTTGAATCTTGATTTAGATGTTCAAATTTGAGTATTAGTTTTTTTCTTTGAATACTATGGTGTAACATGCAATTATGCAATTAAATTGATCATCTAATTCACGGGGCTTGTTAGACATGGAGAAGAGTTTAAAGAGTAGATATCATTGTAAGAAAATTAAGAGTTCATGAACATCACATTATTAAATGTTATTGGACTGAACTCAACACTAAGAAACAGATTAATTGAAATGAAAATACGAGTATAAATTACAAATTATCAAGAGAAAAAATAATAAATAGGGGAAAAAGATCTGAAAAAATATTCGCGAATAAAAATAAGTGGAAAACAGTAAGTTAGTACAAGGAGTTTATCAAAAACTATATATTAGTATTTTCTTGGTTTATGGGCATTCTCGACCTTCATTTTTAATGAATATGTTAACCCTACAAAATTGAAAAAGTGTTGGTGGGATATAGTAAATGTTATAAGGTTGGAGAACAAAGATATTAAATCCAGATGTGATTAAAGAAAATAGACAAAGGATTTAAAATATATACATAATATGTTAAGGATATTCTATAATAAATATAAAATAATTCACTAATTAGAGTTTAGAATTCTTAGATGGGGAGGAAACCTTTTGGAAATTTAAGTCAACTAGTATGAGATGGAATAATGAAGGAAATTCTTAGAAAGGATGATACCAATAAAAACTAATTAGCATGAGATGGAATAATAAAGAGTTATTTTTTTAAGATTTTTGTGGTGAAGAGTTTTGGAGAATTTTTCAAGATTGTCCACAGTTAGAGTTATTGTAGTCGATGTTTTGAATCCTAAACTAGATTCATCATCAGGATCAATCGTCAAAGATAGGAGATGCAAATTATCATAATAAATACACATGATATAATAATCAACATCCAAAGCTTAATATTTTTTTACAAAGGTATCACATCCCATTAGTACAAAATGATCCACTATTTCAAAGGTGTCATCTCAAGGATTTCAAATTTATCTAGATATCTCATTAAATTAAGTTGCATCGACTTTTACTTATCTTGTAAAATAATATGTAGTGGCGATGATAAACGTATGTTCATTAAATGATGGAGATGAAATTTTTTAATAAGATTGAAGCATTGTTAAGAAAATGGCCATAAAAATATGATTGGTTTTTTAATGATTGTGATAGTGTATGAATGCTAAGATAACATGCCTTGAATTTGAAGCATTTCTATGCAACTTGATGAGAATAATAGTCCAAAATGGATGAAGAATAAATCATGTGCATTATATTTAGCATAGTAAAAATACAACCAAAATTATCACCAAAAGTGTTAACATGACACTTTTGAAGTATTTTTTCGATTTCATCATTGTCCAAATAGCCTAAAAGATGGCCATTAAATTACCCTTCATTTAATCCTCTACAAATAATTTCATGTCCTTTGAAAAGAAAGTAGATGGAAATTTTCTTCTTTAAAGAGAAACATAAGGGTATCCTATGAAGTGATGTACCTAAAAATGTTAAGATATTACTATAAGATTATGATAAACTATATGTCCATTAATATGATCCTTTCACTAAGGAAACTATCATTGATTTAAACCCTTCATAAGGATAATCCTACGAAGTGATGTACCTAAAAGTGTTAAGATATCACTATATAAGACTGTGATAAATTATCTCTCCATTGATATGATCCTGTAACTAGGGAAACTATCATTGTGTTAAACTCTTCTATTGTTATGTTTTACTAAATGTTAAGATCAACCTATAGATGTCCACATGAAACATTTTCTAGTTCAACTAATGAGATTAATTTATTAGGAAAATATAAAAATAATCAAATTGAACTTCAACTAATGAGATTAATTTATTAGGAAAATATAAAAATAATCAAATTGAACTATAACATGACTCTACTTGTGTAACATATAATGGAGAAACCTTGAGACTTTGAAGATCAATGATAGACATTATTTTACATTGGGAAGATAATCCAACTCTTCATTCGTAATGTTAGAAATAAATTTGTCTTCAAGTTAACATCATTTTTTTGCATTAACATGGATTCTATGGGATTTTTATTTTTTTAAATAAAGAAAGTTCCTTAAAACTTACTAACTATCCACATCTTATTATCCGAAATAATCTATATCTCAAGCTTAGTTTCCATTGAAGTTGGGGTGAAAAACCCTATAAAATTCTCCCATAAACATTTAAATGTTTATGAGGTTATTAGATAAATGGAAAACTAGATCTGTGAAATGAATTGGTAATGTAATTCCTAAAGTGAAAAGTATGTCATAATAATGGTTGAATATTTCTACCACATAAAATGAGTGTGCAATTATGCAAAGAAACTCAAAGTAGTAAAGGAATTGTTTAAAAGAATTCAAATGTTTATGAGGTTATTAGATAAATGGAAAACTAGATCCGTGAAATGAATTGGTAATGTAATTCCTAAAGTGAAAAGTATGTCATAATAATGGTTGAATATTTCTACCACATAAAATGAGTGTGCAACTATGCAAAGAAACTCAAAGTAGTAAAGGAATTGTTTAAAAGAATTCAAATGTTTATGAGGTTATTAGATAAATGGAAAACTAGATCCATGAAATGAATTGGTAATGTAATTCCTAAAGTGAAAAGTATGTCATAATAATGGTTGAATATTTCTACCACATAAAATGAGTGTGCAACTATGCAAAGAAACTCAAAGTAGTAAAGGAATTGTTTAAAAGAATTCAAAGGAAACTATTAGATTAGGCTTGGACCAAGATTGAGTATCTAAGTGGCTTGTAACTAGGATGTGTACCTTTGAATGGGAGGTTGATTAGCACATATACAACAAAAAAATAAAGGTGATTTTGATAAAATAAAAAAATAAAAAAATTGTTGAAGATGAGGCAACCTCAACACACCTCACATGACTTTAAGGAAATGAAGCTTATAAAAGTATAATAGTGTGTATGTATGGGATATTTTGTTCACTCTTTCCTCTTGTATATGTTTACTAACATGTATATATTGGGAATACTATTCACTAATAGTTTGGAGGAAACTTTGTTTTTTTTCGGCCAAACGTTAGTATTTTTTGGTTGAAAGTTAGTTTTAAAGAAAAGACTAATTTTCAATTGAAAAGTTGAAAGTACAAACATCTTTCAGTTGGAAAAAAAATAGGGGGACACAACGATTTGGTGATGAAAGATATAGATACTTCTGGACAAAATGCTATTAACACATTTGTGCAACAAACTCACTCTACATTTTCGATATTTTTGCTTTCTTGGGGCAACATTTTCGTTATTTTTCACTTATTGGGAAAATATTTTCTAAATTGAAGATTTTCTTCAACCATTTTTTTTTAAGTGGAGGTTTTCATAAGCAATTCCTTCCTATAACAAAGAGATTTTTTATGAAGGTAATTTCTCTTAAGCAATTCCTTTCAAAGTTAATATTTTTTTTGAATAATTTTTGTAAGGAAGGTTTTCTCAATAAAAAAATTTCACAATCAAAGTTATTTTAAACTTTTGTTTAAAATGAAATTTTTATCCAAAATTTCTTTTAAAACAACTTGGATTATTGAGCAATTTTTTCCATTTTTTTTTTGAGATATGATTATGCAATTAATTTTTTTATTTCTTTTAAAAATAAAATTTTGAGCTATAAATTTTGGTGTTTGAAATTATATTTCTTGTTATAAATGTTGATTTTTTTGAAAACCTTTAAAGATTAAATAATCATGGGAAACAAAAGGGATCATAATAGAAAATATGATCTCACTCGAGATGATACTCTTTGTATAGAACACAATCAAAAGAGTACTATAGAAGAAAGAAACAAGAATGTGCAAATATTGAAGGAACAAGTGATGATAATGTAAATAGAGATTTGCGTCTTGATGTTCAACAAGAAGAAATCGAACCAAATATGCATACATATTATAGATAATGTTTATAATTCAAAAAAATATTGTCTAATATAATTGATTGTGATTTGGAAAATATTTTGCAGAAAACAAAAATAGATTTGCATCATAACATTGATAAAGTCATTGAAGCCGAAAATGAAGCAAAAGTCCACACACACACATACAAAATACAAGACAAACACTTGTAGATTTTAATTCATTTAGGATTGCTCATTTAGTTTTTCAATGTCTAATTTAATGTATATTTTTTATACAACATGTATTTGAAATTTTTATGTTTACGACTTAGAAAATTGAATCTATGTTAATTTCAAGTGTTTTAAAATTTAATAGCTTTAATTTTTGTTTTTAAATTAAATTGAAATTTATGCAAGTGATATCAACATTGATGATGACATGTTAGAAAATGTTGATACTGACAAACTTTTTGACAAAAAACTTGACCATGTTATACAATATTGTGTTGATTTGATTTATGATATTTTTTTCAAAAATGGATCAGTAGCAACACAAGCTCAAATTTTGAGAAGTCTAATAAGGTTGGAAAAGTTAAAAGAAGCTAAATCATTATTGGGTATTCAAAAATCGACAAAATATAGAAACGTGAAACATAATGTCTTTGAAAATATAACTTGTGCATTAAAATCTCTTGGAAAATCTAGAAAACAATATGTCAGTGTTGCACGTAAAATAATATAAACAACAATTGTTTCATCTAGCAATATAAAATACATTTTGACACAACATATGATAAAAGTGATAGGAACCTCAAGAAAAACATTGTACAAACATATAAAATTTCGATTGCAAATAGATGCAAATGATGAACTTGTTTGTTGGACAGTTATTTGTATACAACCCTAAAAGATAGAATTGTAGAAACTTTTAAATCTATGGCCCATCGATATTGCTTGGAAAATTCTCGTGTTTCACCAAATGCAGGGGATGTGTTGCGATGAAGAATAGAATGAAATCAATATGAATACCATGCAAAATAGATAATAAAATTTACACAAATAGAATTGTTCAGTAAGTTCTAAGACGGGCACAATGAAGTTAATATGTCCATCATTATGGAAATATCATGCTGGCATCGATCTCAACATGAAGACAAAAAATACCATAGTGAAGTATGACATGGAGCTGCAGTGAAAGATACAATAATAATGAGTTACAGGAACGCAGTGGAATACCGGAATACAGGGGATCACTTGGTCGAGTGCTTTGAAAGAATGAAAATGAAACAATGAAACAATTTCAATTACTACACTGGTCGATTCAAGTTGTCCTTGTGACTGCATATTCTGTTGATACATGACTGTGATGAACAAAATAAATAATGATGAGTCACTCTCTTGAATAATTTCTTGTGCACTATCATTTGAGAGTGTAGTTGAAGGGAAATTTTTTGATGCAACACTGAGAACCTTTGATTCTGTCAGATCAACATGGTAGTTGATATTTTGTAGAAAATTTTGGTCATCATTCTTTCCAATCCAAAGTTGGATGACTCTTCAAACCCAAATAATTTCCAACAACCACCAATGGTTAGATCCACTCAGGCAATCAATTGTTGAATAAATTATCTTTGATGTCAAAGGTTAGTAAGTGATCAAATATATGTCAAATATTAGTAAGTGATTAAATATAAACACTAGTACATTGTTCCCTTTTTCCGATGATTTACCGATGCATGTTCATCGCCACATCGTCCCAAGTACGACGAAGGAAACAATCATTTTTTTTGTCGCGTCGACTTCGTCGTAATTACAACCTTAAAGAGTTAGTTGCAAGACCGACGAACATGATCATCATAATAGCAATGAAGTTTCCCTAACCCTTTTGGCCCACTACCGTCACTTTTTCGTCAAAATATTGACACACATATGATAATGGTTCGACGAAATAGTGACAAACCTGAGACAAACAGGTAGCAAACCTCCCATGAAACTTTGACAAACTTTCGATGAAGCAGTGACGAGGCTATTGTATTTCCGACGATTTTCTGCATGCCCTTTTCTTCAAACTATCGACAGATTTTTTACAAACTTTTGATGAAGCAATGACGAGGCTTCTATATTTTCGACAGCTTTCTGTATACCCTTTTCATTGATATTTCGACAACTTTATATAATTTAAAAATATATGTATATATAAATAAATATAGATGGATTTAAAAGAACAAACATACCATAACATTGATCGCAAAACTCTTAGAACTAAGATACTTACCCAATACATATGGGATACATGCAAGTGTCCAATAGAAATTTGATGGATAGAATAAAGAACAACACTAAGAAAAGAATTGAAAGGCATTCACAAAAGGAAAATGAAACCAATAATAACATTATTAGGAATGTACAACACCAAAACATAATCCACAATAGATACTTAAATAGTAAATTAAGAACACGTCAGAAGACTAATATGGATAAAGTCATGGACAAAGTGATTAAAGACAATAGAATTTGGAGTTTCTAGTTTGAAGAGAAATCTTGTCTTAACTCTTTTATTATTAATGTCGCATCACAGAGATTGGGCAAAGAAAATGATGAGGATGACAAAGATAAGGTTAACTTTAATTCTTCAAATCTTATTCTTCTATATTTTGAATCTAGTGCTTCAAATTTCCAAGGGGATACATACAAACAAACTTGTGGGTTATCTATAGGATTACATCTCTTTTCAATTGTATCCAATTTTACATGGAGGTCGATATTGAAAGAAAATCCCCTATTTCTTCCCTCGTTCAACCTAATATTTGGATCAAAATTGTGGATGACACCTTTGTTATATGGCCCCATGGTCATGAAAAATTAGAAAATTTTATAACCACCTTAATAGATAATATAAACACATAAAATTTACCATGGAAGTCTAGGTTCAAGGCAACCTACTCTTCTTAAATGTGGGTCAGAAAAAGACTAGATGCATTTATGGCTCACCAATTTTATTGGAAAAAGACCCATTTGGAACAATACCTTCATGATGAGTCTCACCGTCGTCCTACATGAAAAGTAGGGGTTCTCAATACACTATCTACCAGAGCCATAAGAATCTCAGATAAAGAACATTTTGAAGAGGAAAAAAATGATCTTCTGAAGGTATCTAATGACAAATGTTATGAGGAGCGTTACGGGATTAGGGATTTTCAAAATGCTAGTAAAGGACCTAGAAATAAGGAAAATGTTAATATTGAAGTTTGCAAAGTTTCCTTCCCTACATACAAGGGACAACAGATAGGAATTAATCAGGCTATACAACATACATAGGATAACAAGTCGCATGCCTTCCAATTCAGTATGAGGATGGGTTGCACAAGAAGGATGAGTTTCCCTATGCATATATTAGAGAAGATTATTGCACTCATCCTATCCAACATTGGATAGAGCAAGTTTGTAGTGGTAGATGCCAATATCGGCATGATCTTAGTGTTTTTTTTCATGTGTAGGAGCTCAGTTACATTTCTATCCACGCAATGATGGAGATTCCAACATATGTGTATAGGATGTTTACAAAGGTAAATTTCTCAAATATATCTATGTAATGCATGGTAATGAGCCTTGTTACACCTCATATTGTATGAGGCTCCACATTGTGATTTTCATCACATTGATGGAGATTTGTTGTTGGTACTCTTCTTTTTTGATGGAGATTTGTTGATGGATATTAGTTAGAAATGAATTCTCTCAAGTCTTCTTTGTAATAAATATGAAGCAATAAACACCTTGGTTGATGTTTGCAAAGAAAAATTGCTCAAATCTATATATGTAAAGAATGATAATGAGCCTTGTTACACCTCATATTGTATGAGGCTCCACATTGTGATTTTGATCACATTGATGGAGATTTGTTGTTGGTACTCTTGGAGCCCCTTCTCTTCTTGGCATCGGATCATTAGATGGAGGTCTTTGGTTGGGGGATTCTCACTTCTCCTTGGTTGGATAATTGCGCTTGTTGGTTTGATGTTATTCTCACATGTGTTTTCCTTGTTGAATATCCATTGGTTTCATATTTTATGGTTGTGGGGCATGCTATCTCATTATGGTATGATATATATGCCTATATTGGATATGGATGATTTTTTTATCCCCCCAAGGGGTTAGATAATGGTGGTAGGATGTGCATGTTTCATGTTGTTGTTGATGTTTTCTATTAACTTAGTGTGTTGATGTATGTTGTTTGTGTCACTAGGATGGGGTTTTCTACATGGTCCTCATGTGTTGGATGTGTCATGGGGGACACACTTGATGATTGGATGGGTTAGCACTTTGTTATGTCCCTTTTTGTTATGATGTTTCTATGGTGGGATGATTCATGTTTCCTTTGTGGGATTTTCCGAGCTGATATAGCTTATTGATGTAACAGTTGCTAGACATCAGCTAGGGGGAAATGTGTTTGATGATGTTAGTACTCTCATTGATGTGTTATTTCCTATGTTCGATTTAGAGGAGGGGGGTAATGCATGTAATTTGATGGTGATATAAAATTTTCCTAAGGTTGGATGATGATTTTTTATGTAATAATCCCTTGGTGATGGTGCACCTTAGGTTCAATTTTTATGTTTTGTTGTTATCATGGTGGGGTTTTGAAAGGGAGAACATATTTTATTTATATGGTACAACACTTTATTAGAGTGCACCCCTCATTGGCACACATTTTCATGGTGGTTTAATCAATGGGTGACTATTGGAGCGGGAATATGTTTTTATTTCAACATTAACCTTTGTGCACACATGTTGAGGTTATTTAACTATTCAATGGTTAAATTAATCTAATTTATCCATATTAAGTTTAATAGATTGGGTTCCCTACTTCATTGGCTTCCTTTTCACACTTGAAGGGGTTAGTTGGAGTTAGTTTAGGCTTTCTAGTGGCACACCCCCCTTCTTGAGTACAATTTCCAAGGCATGAAATGTTTTATTTGTATCTTGGAGAGGTTGGCACAGTTATCTAGGGTGCACTCTCTTGGGTTGGTTGTACATATTTATGATATGGCATATGGATGAGTATTTTATTAACTAGTTCTAACCACCTTGGCACATTGTAACATCCCCTCCCGTTACAACATCAATGTAAGTAAGTATAGTAGTGGTAATTGTTTTTTTAAATAGCATCAATAGTTAGAACAAGTGAAATGCGACAAAGACATACATCAATAATTCTCAATATATTCTCATCTACATCATTACACACCAAGAATCAAATATAACATCAATTTTACTAACATATCAATCACATCACATAAGATAACAATGTCTACCTGCCAACCTACCCTGCAAGGTTAGGACCTCCAAGACACATAATCAACACTCAAGTCCAGGATTCATCCGATTTATTTTGACCATTTAAGGTCTCAGGACTGGTGATTGTTCTGAGGAACATGGAGGTGTATAATTCCCTTAACCAACTCTAACTTAAACTCAATACTAGAATGACGGTGAGGTGTGTAATTACAACGCAATCCAATCATTCAATAGATTATTATACTAATACAAAAATTATCAAATTCTCATACATATTCACATCATAGGAAACTTCTCAATGGTTTGTTTCCATTTCATTACAAGTAATTTCTAATGCCATAAAATACCAATGTTATAATCCAAACATAAGATAACGGAAAACATTAAATTAGTCAATAATAAGAAATAATAAGTAATATTGTAATGTTCCTACATTTACTGAATACTTTAAGAAACAAAGACAACTTAAGTGGCATGTACACATTTGTTTGTTTTTTATTATTTCAAAATATAAGATTATCTGTTACAACACTTATACAAAGCAAGGTCAAGTTATCAACAATGATGACAATTGTAGGAGTTTGATTTATACCTAGGTCATTAGCTGCACATGAAAAATTTATGTATCCAATGATAAGGCCCAACATTTAACTTATACCCATATAGGTAAGCTCTTGTTTAATTAATAATTAATTAAAATATGTTTTTAATAAAATTAACTAAACAACTACAACGGCTTAGTTAAGATTTACAAGCATTCATAATATGAACCATCAATATCGATAACATATACGCCTTTTAAAGAAACCATTTAATTATTCGTATTTATCAATGCACCTCTATATCAGTATGGAATAGAATATATAATAAATTAATGAAATCAAGGTATCCAAGGTGCTCGTAAACTCTGAAGATATTTATGCTTCGGGATAAATGATTAGACGATTTTCTTCCAGTTAACTATATGTAGTTCTACTCTAAGAATAAACAAATGGTAATACTTCTACTACCCGTCCCATTGGAGTTTAATCACGGATATACCTGTCAAAATATTTATTTAACATATTTCTACTCATCATCAAGTAGAATTTAAGGACACTTCTCCAACCTCTCTGGATGTTGTGTATGGCATTGAAAATCAATCCATTAACAACATGAATTTAAGGACACTTCTCCAAACGATGAGATATACCGTATGCTATTGTTGAATTATTCAAGTTATATTAACAACGTCTCCAATATATATACATAAGTGACACTGTTGTGATTTACACCAAACTACGTCTACACACATCGAGATTATTCAGAAAGATATTCACATTGGGACGATGGTTCCAAAATAAAATTTCACCCAAATTCATAATACAATACTACCATATGAATAAGGTCATTATAAATTTAACCCACCAAAGTATACATTTACAGCCGAGGATAATTATGAAGATCAAGACTTCTAATATTCTTTAGAGAACAGAGTTTAACTTTCAAAAAAAACTTATAACCATAATTATTACATCACAAGCTCAACATGCTTTCCTACATAATCATTTTATAATCAAATGATACTTACCAAATTATTTATAAAATCAAATACCGTAACCAAGAAGAGTTATGTTGTTGACGATCCTCAACCAGAAGTCGCGCAATGATCCCTCCTTCTACCTGCTAATCCAAGGACTTTACCGGTACCTCCCAGCCAACGCTAGGGGTATTATTCTTCACCCTTATCCCCCCGAGCTGAAAAGGGACCACACACAGGAAACCAAAAAAAGTAGCTCCAATATTGCCTCACAAGGAATATCTTCCACTCTTTCTTCAATATGGGTATCCTAACTCTCACAAGTAAAACACATTCCACAATAATTTTGGCAGATAACCTTACCAAGAATAAGTGATCCATTTTCCTTCTTCACCATTTGTTTTATAGGAATTTCCTCACTAACACATGTCCTCATGCACAATTGATTAAAATTTTAGATTAAATTAATTATAATTATTCATCCACAGACTTGTCACACTCTCACCAAGTTGCACAAGTAATTACCATTTTTATTTTATTTAAAATTTCAATTTCCCTCGCATTCCCCAATGTGTTCCTATTTTCTCTCTTAGTTGTCCCTTTGTTCCCGAAATTATCATTTAACGAGTGTCTTCTAACTAGATCTTAGTTAGATTTGGATTAGGAGTCGTCTTCTAGTTAGACTAGTGGTAGATTGACTCTAGATACTATTCTATGTATACACCTATTCTCTCATATTTTATTTCTTTCTATTTTAAAAATCCATTTTATTATTTTCATGCACACATGTGCATTTTATCCAATCTTTAGATTGTATTCCCATTTTTCCTAGAGTTTGATTATTCTCCAATCTTTTAACTTATGTCTGATCCAGGTGGATATTGGTGGCCACCCACCTATTCCAATTGGCTCCTCTTGTTTGTTTATGTTCAGCATGTTCTTATGTACTTCTTTTTAATTATGGGTTCTACACTTATGGGGTTGTCTGAAGCCCTACACATCTTCAAGGTGGGTATCGGTGGCCTCTCACCTAATCCAACTATCTTATTTTGTATGTTTTCATGTCAACACATCTTGTTGTACTTCTAGGGCCGTTTTGGGGCCCTAAACATTGTTTTTTTGGCTTGCCATAGTAAAACTATAGACATAGTCAGATTTTGATGGCGAAATGTGTAGTTCTCTGAAAGACCTTCCAACGGGCTATCATGCGCCTAAAACGGAGGTCGTATGCAAAAGTTACAACCCGAGAAGTTGAGGTACCAACTTACCCATAGGGGCCAACATGAATTTTGGCGTTTCACCTTCTAGGGTTAGGTTTTTGGATGTCTAGGGTTTTGGCATTCATGAGTATTATCAAAAAGGCCTCTGGAGCCTCATTGTAATCATTCTGCTCAGACGGATGTGCATAGTAGCCACATCTCTTATCAGAGATAGCTACCACCATTCGATCAAGTGTTTTAGTTCTGTAGTTTTACAGTTTCATCCTATTTTATTTATTTAATAGAAGATATTGTTCACTAGATATATGTGTTATTCTTTGTATATCTATGTTTATTGTATTTAGTCTGTAATCAGTTCATTCCTCTCCTAAATTTGGATCAGTGGTATCAGAGCGGTCTGCTCTTCATTTATTTTTCTTCATGCATGTCCCCAACAAGATCTGGGTACAAGAATTTGGGACTCGAACCAATCGATTCATTGCAAGATCGGTCACACAAAGCCCAACAACAACCCATGGGGGACGAAAAGAAAGATGATGGAGCAGAAGATCCTATTAAAATGTTGCTCGAGGAAGCCCTCATGCGACAAAGGAACTAAATGATGGACAACTTTGCACAGATCCTTCGACGGTTGCCCACAGGAGAAGCATCTTCATCAAGAGGCCATGCAACCCCCTTCAAGGTACATGTAAATTTTGATATTCCATTATTTGAAGGACTGATAGATGCAGATTTTGTAGATAAATGGTTGAATCTGCTCGAAGAGTGTTTTTCGGTCCACAATTTTTCTGATAGGGAAAATATTACTTTTTCACTCCTCAAGGTCATCCCCCATGTTAAGGACTGGTGGGATACTTACTCTAAGAAAAGGTTCGTAGAGGAATCTGCAATATTTTTGGTGGCCCATACATGGGATTCCTTCCGGGACACCATTAAAGAACAATACTACCATGTTGGAAGCTACAAGGACCAGTATACCATGGACCACCCTATGTCAAGAAAGGGACCAGACAATACCATATTTCACCAATATTTTCCATACCTTGTGCACCAAATTGGGTATCAAAGACTTTGAGCGTCATCTGGTGCTAAAATACCATGGTTGTTTGCACAGATACATTCAAATAGAAATGGAGTTTCTGGACATCGCCTCATTAGGCACGACTTATAGATAAGTTGTCAAGATCGAGCATAAATTTAAGCAGAAGAGGTGAAGGCGGGCCCAACCCACACAGCAAGGGACCGAGCCGATATGGTCGCTCTCAGGACAACCAGCCCAAGACACAACACAAGAAAGGCAATGAGAATATAAATAAGGACACAAGAAAGTGGTGTGAGTACCATAAAATCCCTTGGCACAACACTGAATAATGTCGCTCCAAGAAGTCACTCGTGGTCGAGCTGAAGGCTTCCAAGTCGGAGGTCAATTATGATGCCAAGTCAAATATCGAAGGAGGGAAGTAGATTATCGATGTTGAATCTAGTTCCACTATCGCTACCACCAAAATCTAGCCAAGTGAACTAGAAGAACCAGAGGAAGGGGAATGCCTCTTTAACTCACAGATGTGGGTAAAGGGGGCTCCACTTCATTTCATTATTGATAGCGGCAGTCAGAAGAACATGATTTTAGTAGAGGTCGTCAAGCGGTTGGACCTACCAACGACACTACACCCGCAATCCTACACCATCGGTCGGCTTCGCCAAGGAAGAGATATTCATGTCAGCCAATAGTGGCGTCTACCCTGCGGCATCAAGCCTTTCAAAGATGAGGTATTGTGTGATATTTCTCCCCTTGAAGTTTGTGATGTTATTTTAGGACAACCATATTTTTGGAAACGTCATGCTGTGTATGAGTCTAGACCCCGCAGTGTTATTATTACTTTGGGTAGACAATTGTATAGGATACCAGAGGTAGCGTCGCCTACCTTTATTTCTTTAATCTTTTCTAAGAAATGCAGTAAGGTCATTTCACATACCAGGAATTTCATCTTCTTTGTGATCCGTGCTCACAGTAAGTAGAAGGTCGTCACCACATATGTGGCATCTACACATAGCCTCTCTTTGTATCATAAGAAAGTGGACAGGATCATGGAAGAATACAGAGGCATCTTCTCCTCACCCACCGGGGTGCCGACGCATTGCCAATTCAAGTATCCAATTGATCTAACCCCTAGTGCACCTCTACCTAATGGACCAGTCTATCGTCGCTTATTGATGGAAAATGACGAAATCGGGCTTCAAATCCAAGAGATTATTCAAAAGAGTCACATCAGACCCATATCCTCCCCTTGCAGAAGCCCGATTGTACTGGTGCAGAAGAGGGACAAGACTTGGCGTCTCTGCATTGATTATAGAGCCTTAAACAAAATCACAATCAGGAACCGATACCCAATTCCCAAGATTGATGACCTTATTGACCAACTCAAGGGGGGGTATTTCTTCAACAATATTGACCTAAATTATGGCTACCACCAGGTTCCCATCGAACCAACTGATGTGTGGAAGACAGCCTTAAAATCTAAAGAAGGCCTATTTGAATGGTTGGTCATGCCCTTTGGTTTAACAAATGCACCAACCACTTTCATGAGCTTGATGGATGATGTATTGCGACCCTTCACCAACTCCTTTGTGGTGGTATATTTGGATGACATCCTCATCTTCAGCAAAACTTGGGAGGAGCACATGTGTCATATTCAGTAGGTTTTGAGCACTCTGCAGCAGCACAAGCTATATGCCAACTTGTAAAAATGTTCTTTTGGCATGAACATGGTCCAATACTTGGGCTACATTGTTGATGAGCATGGGGTACATGTTGATGCAGCTAAGATCCAAGTCATTCGTGACTGGCCAACCCTGACCACACTAACTGACCTTCGGAGCTTCTTGGGACTGGCCAACTTCTACTTATGGTTCATGTTGGGATTCTCCCATATTTCATGGGCCCTCATCCAAGTGACCAATGGTGGTGGTAGGGAAAATTTCGTGTGGGGAAACGAACAACAAAAAGAATTTGATGACCTGAAGCATCACTTGTTCTCAGCTGTAGTACTCTCCTTTCCCGATCTGCAACAACCGTTCAATATTGAGACTGATTTATCTGACTATGTTGTAGGCGCAGTTCTCACTCAACACGGCCATCTGGTGGCATACCATAGTGAGACACTCTCTGATACTGTCCGTAAATACCCCACCTATGACAAGGAAATTTATTCCATTGTACAAGCTTGTTGTCAATGGAAACATTACATTCTGGGAAAGGAGGCGATCATCCACATTGATCAAAAGCCTTTGTAGTTCATACAGACACATGGAAAATTGCAGAACGACCTCCATCAGAAGTGGTCCACCTACCTGCAGCAATTCCATCTCAACATCAAGTATAAGACATGGATCTCTAATCGTGTCATTGACTGCCTCAGTCGACCTCCTATGGCTGCACTCACCAATGTGCTCCAGTCCCATGGACATGAGGCATATGAGTGGCCCCAACTTTATCAACAAGATCTGGATTTCACCACCACCTATCAACCCTTGGGTACAGGCACAACTGTCACTGATTTTCACATTCAGAGTGATCTATTATGCCATCTGGGTCATCTTTGTGTTCCTACAAGCAAGCGTTCAAAGCTGATCTGGGAATCCCACTACAGTCGGATGGCAGGACATTTTGGCATGGAGAAAATTGTGTTCGTTCTTAAGAAACATTTTTATTGGCCAAAACTTCGACTGGAAGTTAGCAAGTATATCAGATATTTCACTGCCTGTGCCATTTCCAAGCCATCCATCAATACGCAAGGCTTATACACCCCTCTTCCTACTCCCAAGAAGCCTTTGGAATCTGTCTCAATGGATTACATGTCTGGCCTTCCATCAACCAAGCAAGGAAATGACTGTGTATTTGTGGTTGTTGATCAGTTTTCGAAGATGGTCATCCTCACATACTGCAAGAAGAATATCAAAGCGGAATAAACTACCAAGCTCTTCTTCGAACAAGTGTGTGTCCATTGTGGGATACCACATACCATCATCTCCAACCGGGACAGCAGGTTCCTCAACACATTTTGGTCGAGTCTCTGGTCACTGTTGGACACCAAGCTCACTAAATCCACTTATTTCCACCCCCAAATAGAAAGCCAAACAGAGGTTGTAAATAAGATGATTGTGCACATCTTGCGCATGTACAACTCTAAGCATCCACATACATGGGATGAGAGTCTCCCTTATGTTCAGCACAGTTACAACATGGCTCTCCATAGCTCCATCGACCATAGCCCATTTCAGGTGGGGTTGGGATTCCAACCCTTAGGTCCCATGGATGTTGCACTACCTCTTGCCACCACACAGACAAACTCTTCCCATGTTCAGTCTAAGACCAACAAATCCACCATATTCATTGAGTAGATTCAGCACATCCGCCAACAGGTCCAGGGGATTTTGCAGAAATCCAATGCTAAGTACAAGCAACTCCATGATCAACACAAGGTACCACACCAGTTTCAGGTTGGCGACAAAGTCTGGTTACATTTGTAGAAGGAGTGTCTCACAGGGCCCAATCGGAAGCTTCTCCCACTTCGCTATGGGCCTTACACTATCACCAAGGCTATGGGTAGCAATGATTTTGAGCTCAACACTCCACCCTTCCTTGGTCTGCACCCAATGTTCAATATGGACCTCCTTCAGCCATATTTTCCACCATTATTGAACACCTCAGAGATCGCAGAACAATTGAAACCAATAGAGCTCAACCCTGACTTCATGGAACACACATCCATTGATTAGATAGGGGACACACATGTCAAGGGAACTCACCAGTAGAGGATCCATCTTTATCGGTTTATCAAGGCAGGGCAACTCCTGCACCAAGGAAAGTGGCTCACCCAGGGAAAAATCCAACAAAAGTTTCCTCCCCTGATGGGGGAGCTCAATGAAATGGAGACCATTTCTTTCTAAGGGGGGAGTATTGATCCAGGTGGATATTGGTGGCCACCCACCTATTCCAACTGGCTCCTCCTGTCCATTTTTGTTCAACATGTTCTTCTATACTTCTTTGTAATTGTGGGTTCTACACTTCTGGGATGTCTGAAGCCCTACACATCTTCCAGGTGGATACTGGTGGCCTCTCGCCTAATCCAACTGGCTTATTTTGTATGTTTTCATGTCAACACATCTTGATGTACTTCTAGGGTCATTTTGGGGCCCTAAACATTGTTTTTTTGGATCACCACAGTCAAACTATAGACAGAGTTAGATTTTGATGGTAGAATGTGTAGCTCTCTGAAATACCTTTCCAATGGGCTATCACAAACCTAAAACGGAGGTTGTATGCAAAAGTTACAACCCCAAGAATTTGAGGTACCAACTTACCCATAGGGGCCCACATGATTTTTTGTGTTTCACCTTCTAGGGTTAGGTTTTTGGATGTCTAGGGTTTTGGAATTCATGAGTAACATAAAAAAATGCTTATGCAGCATCATTGTAATCATTCTACTCAGACGGATGCACGTAGCAGCCACATCTCTTCTCAGAGATAGCTACAACCATTCGAGCAAGTGTTTCAATTTTGCAGTTTTACAATTTCAGCCTATTTCATTTATTTAATAGAAGATATTGTTCACTGGATATCTGTGTTATTCTTAATATCTCTGTGTTTATTTTATTTAGTTTGTAATCAGTTCGTTCTGCTCCTAAATCTAGATCAATGTCATAATTCATTTAGTCCCTTAGTTAAATTTAGACTTAGACTTAGTTTTAGACTTAGGCTTAGACCTTTATTGGGATTTATAATTAATAAATTCATTGTTTAATTAATTATTTTAATCCAACAAGGTCTAATCATTTAAATGTTTTCTAGGCCACCTAGATTTATTGACTCAAGTTTTTAATTGTGTGGTGTTCCCTTCAATACGCACCTCCATGTTCCAAGGGTGCCACTCGTCTTTGATTGGTTTTGGAATTTTGTCCAAACTTTGGAGTCAACACTCCACTCGGTTGACCTTGTGAGAGACTAAGGGCTTATAAGTAATAAGGACTCTGCCTTATTGCGCGCCCCTTAGAATCTTCATGAGCGATTGTCTTAGTCTGGCCTCATGACATCATGGACCTCTCGAAACAAGTAATCGTTAACCTACTATTCAGCCATGGTGGGAGTGCTAGTAGGTTGTGACAGGGACGTTGCCACATCTCTCCCTCAATGTCTGGTTTCTGTGCATGGCCCCTCTATTCCTTATGTGAGTCGGATTAGCAAGCATCGTTAAGCCTGCATCCACTGAAAAAAACATTGTCAATAAACCATATACATAATCATACTATACTCAGTCATATGTCACAAGTGTGAAAAATGAAATACTCAATCAAAATACAATCCACTCCCTGACTCAATCCGGAGTCCAAGGAAGTCCATTGATTCCATTAGCATCCATAACCTTTCATGTGTCCTGCACACTTAGGAAAACTTGTCAATAGCATCTATCAATACATATACATCAAAATATATATAAGTCATAGTACATCATCATCATCATAATATATAACCCATAATCGAAATGAAATCATAATATACCATAATCGTATCACTTTCACACAAGTGTCCTCAAATGATATGTCAATAAATGTATGCTCAGTAGATCAGGATGTTACATAAACCCCCTCTTGTTTTAAACTTCGTCCTGAAGTTTGTACAATATATAAATGCAAGTAAACAAATGTATCTAACATAGATCTACATATCTGATATATCAAACAAGTAAGGAAATTATTAACGCATCTCATATGCGTCCTCCCAGGTAATCGAGTGTGGATTATTATTGTCCCACTGGATCTTGACCTGATCGACTATTCGACGTTGTAGTTGTCGAATGCGATGGTTCAGAATGTGGATTGGCTCTGCCATGAGAGCACCCTCATCTGACACTTGCAAAGAATGCATGTCAATAACATGTGATGGATCACTAATATAATGTTGCAAAATAGATACATGAAATACATCATGCATACACCTCAAAGAATCAGGCAAGGCTAGTTGATAAGCCACGGGTCCTTTATTTTCCACAACCTCGAAAGGTCCCACAAACCTAGGAGATATTTTATCACCCTTTCCAAACTTGATCGAACTCTTGTGTAGTTTTACCCACAAGAAAACTCTATCACCAACTTCATAACTGCGGTTAGCGCGATACGCATTAGAATAACTCTTTTGCCTATCTTTTGCTTCTTTAATCCTTTGTCTTATCGATTGCATATATTCTTCCATTTCTTGAATCACTTTTGGTCCTACCATGACACTATCCTCAAGTCAATCCCAGCTCAACGGCGTCTGAAATGATCATCTGTAAAGAAACTCAAACGGGGCCATCTTAATCGTACTATGATAGTTTTTGTTGTATGCAAAATATGTTGAAAATACTAAAACAACTGAGAGGGGGGGGGGTGAATCAGTTGTTTATGAGCTTAAACAATCTTATAACTTTTAAATATAATTAATCTTCCTTCAACTGATCATCAACGATATACAACATATGGACAACAAAAGTAAAGACCATCAGTCACACATAAAGTTCACACAAAGACAGTTTTTCACGAGGAAACCCATAAAGGGAGAAAACCTCTTCTTCTTCGAAATGATAGGCAGTCTTTTTCAGTTCTGTACATCATTTACAATTGAGCACCAACTCAATGTGAGGCTGCTACCTCTGTTTTACAAGCTGCAACTTGTTTGAGAGCACCAACTCTCTGGTTTCTCTAGCACCCACTAGAAGGAAGCACCAACTCCCTGAATATTCCAGCACCAACTGGATGGAAGCACCAACTTCCTGAATGTTCCAGCACCAACTAGATGGAAGCACCAACTTTCAGTTACACAGGCTCCAACCTGCATAACAGAGAACACTAGTTCTCCCTTGCACCACCCTGCCACCCTGGTTTCTCTGGCTACAACCAAATGGAAGCTACAACTTCCTGTGTTCAATCACCCACTTGAACCTCTGAGGACAACAGTCCTCCCGAGCACCTCCCAACCACCCTGAAATATGTAAGAATAAATACCCAGACAACTACACAAATAAATCAGTTCTTACCAGTCTTTTTCTGTTCCATAAGTCTGAACTTCTTCAAATTATTCTGCTATTCTTCTCTTCCTCTGTCTGTTCAGCAGGTCTGCTCTGCATCAGTTTTTTCTGTCATTCTGCTCTGCTTCAACTTGCTCTGTTATTCTTCTCTGCATTTAATCTCACTCTGTGCATATGTTCAATTTCATTATGCGCATCATCTCCTTTTTCCTTTCTTACAGTTTCATTCTTTTTCCTCCAGAACAGCCAACCAGACACAGTCTGTTTCGTCTGCTTTTATACACACGGGCACAACGTTTCAACTTCCCAACTCCTTGGGCAAAATGACGACAACTGTCCAGCCAACCAAAACGCCAAACGATCGACAACTAATTTGCAATCATGAGTTTTACTAACGGATTTGTAACTGAAAGTGTTAAGTGTGTGTGGAAGAATAGTAACCCTCCGATCAATTCAAGCTTTATCCGCACCGTTGGATAATCTATATTACTCTTGCCTTTCAAATCGGGTTTCGGCACTTTCAGTGTCGAGATGTACATGTACTTGGAAGCCCCGATTCTCCGATCCCCGATGTGCTTCTTTCCCGAGATTTAGCCCCTTCCGGCTACACAATGGTCCATGTGAGCTGCTATCACGTGACCGCCACCATACTTCTCATCGAGATTACATCTACGGTCCTGATCAACACTTGATCCTATGGCTCAGATCATTTTGCTATTTCGCATATCACGAAATCGGCATTCTTGATGCAATGAGTTATTTGCCTCTCGAATTCACGATCCGCGAAACTCCGATACAGACTTGAATCAACAGTCCAGATGCGATCTTTATTCAGCGATTGTGATTAAATCGCGAAATCGGCATTCCTGATATCAAGTGACTTTGTCATTTCAAAGCCCCGATCCCCGACGCCTCTCCATTGACTAGAATCAACGGTTCAGATTTAACCTTAATCTGACGGCTCAGATTACATCGCGATATCGCATATCGCGAAATCGGCATTCCTGATGTCAAGTGCCTGTGTCATTTCAAAGTTTCGATCCCCGATGCTCTGCCAACATCACACGTGGTTTGACACGTGTTAAATGTTGCCACGTGTCACTCTGATTCGTGACTTACATGTGCCTGAAGTGTTGAATCTGCCTGACACCTGTCAATACCTGGTTATGCCACATGTCCCTAGCTGACGTGGTCTGCTGTCGTGAGTTGGATCGACGGTCAAGATCACATGTTGATCTGACAGTTCAGGATCAGTCGGGATTTCTTTCATCGCGATTTTGGGGTTTCTGTTGTAATTGTTCACGGTACTCGTGAAACTCTGATTCCCAATTAGTCGATGAAACCCTTATGTCGAGCTTCTCCCGGTGACGCTCGATCGCTGCCACGCATCCACACGAATGGACGGTCCAGATCCTGTAGGGATTTCGCGACTGCTGCCCAATGCACACGACCTCGAGAACTCCGATTTCCCGATGGTCGATATCCCGATGCCTGTCGGGACTTCTCTCCTCTTGTTCACGGGGACTTATCCTCCGTGCAATTTTCGCAGATCTGACGGCTTTCGGCAACCCTGCACCAAATCCAATGGCTCTCGCTGCGTTCGATTATTCACTTCTTTCGATCATTCACCTCTCTGAACTTGTCTTCTGTTTGCTTGTCATCTTCACTGTTGCCATCAATGACAAGCATTCGTTGTCTGTTAACTGAATTTGCCAACAATCTCCCCCTTTTGCATTGATGGAAACACTTGCATTCAGACTCAACTCTCCTCTGCATTCAGCCATTCAGACTCTCCTTTGCATTCGGCCATTCAGGCTCGACTCTGTTCCCAAAACATTTCAAACTCGACTCCTTTCTCCCTCTTTGACATCAATGTCAAAGAAGAAATATTCTTCCACTGATCTTTTTGCAGAACATACTCCCCTTGTCGACTATAAGCATCTAGAAAAGACACCAGATATTCAATAATTACTCCCCCTGACTCGGTGAACATTTTAAACACCAGAAATCATAACCCCCAACTTTTGACGAAGATATCCAAAAGGGGTCGCTGCTAATGGTTTGGTAAAAATATCAGCAATCTGTTCTGTAGACGGTATATAATTCAGATGAACAATTCTGTTTGTAACTTGTTCTCGGAGAAAATGATACTTGATTGGAATATGCTTAGTCTTGGAATGAAGAACTGGATTCTTGGAGACACTAATGGCACTTGTGTTATCAAAATGAATTGGAATAGGATCAGTGTAAGTTACCTTCAGATCTGCAAGAGTTTGTATCATCCATAAAATTTGTGTGCAGCAAGTAGCAGTAGCAATGTATTCTGCCTCTATAGTGGATAATGAAATAGATCATTGCTTCTTACTAAGCCATGCAACTAAAGAGTCACCCAAAAAGAATGCTCCTCCACTGGTGCTTTTTCTCTCATCAACACAATTTGCCCAGTCTGCATCTGAATAAGCAGTTAACTGGAAATTCTGATTTCTAGGATACCACAGTCCATAAGTCATTGTTCCCTTTAAGTATTTAAGTATTCTCTTGATAGCTGCCAAATGGCTTTGTTTAGGAGCAGACTGAAAACGACCTACCATTCCAACAACTTGCATTATATCAAGACGAGATGTTGTGATGTACAGAAGACTGCCTATCATTGAACGATATGTCCTTTGATCAACATCAGGTGAGATATCATCTTTACACAACTTGCAACCAACCACCATAGGTGTGCTGACTATAGAGGAATCTTCCATCTGAAATTTCTTCAACATTTCTTTCAAATATTTTTCTTGAGAAATGAAAATTCCTGCAGAGCTTTGTTTTACTTGTAATTCAAGAAAATATGGCAGTTCTCCTATCATGGACATTTCAAATTCTGTCTGCATAGAATTAGCAAACCACTTTCTTGAACCCTTTTTCTTGTAGAAATTTGTCCAGTCTATAATACCACGCTCGTGGTGCTTGTTTTAGTCCATATAAGGCCTTCTTCAGCTTACACACATAATTAGGATTATCTGTTAATGAGAATCCTTCAGGTTGTTCCATATATACTTCTTCCTCTAGATCTCCATTGAGGAACGCTGACTTAACATCCATCTGATAAACTCTGAAATTCTTATGACAGGAATAAGAAAGAAACATTCTGATAGCTTCCAATCTTGCCACTGGTGCAAAGGTTTCATCAAAGTCTTGACCTTCAATTTGTGCATATCCCTTACAGACCAATCTGGCTTTATTTCTAACAACTTGTCCTTTTTCATTCATTTTATTCTTGAACACCCATTTAGAACCTATTACATTCTTATTTTCAGGTCTAGGGACAAGTTCCCAAGTATTGTTCTTCTCAATCTGATCCAGCTCTTCATTCATTGCTCTAATCCAATCTTCTTCCTGACTAGCTTCCNCCTTAATCAGTTTCCTTCTAGTCTAAACTCCTTCATTTATATCCCCAATTATCTAGTTTTCAGGATGATTCTTTCTGATAATTCTGAGAGGAGATTTTTCTTCTCTCTGTTGACTTGTATCAGTTTGAATGTTCACATCTTCATCTAATCCAGCCTCTTCTCTTTCTGATCCTTGGACCTGTTCATCTTCATCTTCAACAGTATCTTATGTTCTTGGTTCATCACTGCTTATATTTATGACTGGAATTTCTTCATCAACTTTTACATCTATACAGTCAACTAGTTTATGCAGTATTTTATTGTAGCATCTGTACCCTTTACTGTTTGTAGCATAACCCAAGAAAATACCTTCATCAACCCGATCATCATATTTGCCAATATCTTCATGATTGTTTTTTATATAACATTTACTGCCAAAAACTTTGAAATGCTTGATTGAAGCAGGTCTTCCAAACCAAAGTTCATTAGGGGTCTTGTCACTGTGTGGTCTTAGATAAGCTTTGTTAAGGATATGAACAGCTGTATGAATTGATTCCACCCAATATGTTTGAGGTATGTTCTTTTCATTCATCATTGATCTTGCCATTTGCTGTACTGACCTATTCTGCCTCTCAATAACTTCGTTTTGCTGTGGAGTCCTTGGAATTGTGTACTCTCTTTTGATCCCATTTTTATCACAAAATTCTTTGAAGTTTCCATAACTGAACTCTCCTCCTCTATCAGACCTTACTGCCTTTAACCTTTTTCCTGTTTGATTCTCAGTCAAAGCCTTAAACACTTTAAATTTTTCAAGTGCTTCAGGTTTTTCTTTCAAAAAGGCAACCCAAGTTAGTCTAGAATAGTCATCAATAATCAACATAAAGTAATTTTATTTTCCTGTACCTTCTTTCCTTGATGGTCCACATGGAGCCATATGTACTAACTGGAGAGGTTTTTCTGTTGAAGGAAAGTTTTTCGATTTGAATTGAGTGCGAGTAAGCTTTCCTATCTGACAAGGCTTACAGACAGAGTCATATGGATTTGATATCTTCGGAAGATCTTTTACTGCCCCATTGTTTTTGAGCTTGAT
>ML783047.1:1050226-1072429 GCA_009831015.1 Picea engelmannii | reverse complement strand
GTGTTCAAGCACCCACTTGAACCTCTGAGGACAACAGTCCTCCTGAGCACCTCCCAACCACCCTGAAATATGTAAGAATAAATACATAGACAACTACACAGATAAATCAGTTCTTACCAATCTTTTTTTGTTCTATAAGTCTGAACTTCTTCAAATTATTCTGTTATTCTTCTCTTCCTCTGTCTATTCAGCAGGTCTGCTCTGCATCAGTTTTTTCTGTCATTCTACTCTGCTTCAACTTTCTCTGTTATTCTTCTATGCATTTAATCTCACTCTGTGCATATGTTCAATTTCATTCTGCGCATCATCTCCTTTTTCCTTTCTTACACTTTCATTCTTTTTTCTCCAGAACAACGAATTGGACACAGTCTATTTCATCTGCTTTTATACACACGGGCACAACATTTCAACTTCCCAACTCCTTGGGCAAAATGACGACAACTGTCCAGCCAACCAAAATGCCAAACGATCGACAACTAATTTGCAATCATGAGTTTTACTAACGGATTTGTAACTGAAAGTGTTAAGTGTGTGTGGAAGAACAGTAACCCTCCGATCAATTCAAGCTTTTTCCGCACCGTTGGATAATCTATATTACTCTTTCCTTTTAAATCGGGTTTCGGCACTTTCAGTGTCGAGATGTACATGTACTTGGAAGCCCCGATTCTCCGATCCCCGATGTGCTCCTTTCCCGAGATTTAGCCCCTTCCGGCTACACAATGGTCCATGTGACCTGGTATCACGTGACCGCCACCATACTTCTCGTCGAGATTACATCTACGGTCCTGATCAACACTTGATCCTAAGGCTCAGATCATTTCGCGATTTTGCATATCGCGAAATCGACATTCTTGATGCAATGAGTTCTTTGCCTCTCGAATTCGCGATCCGCGAAACTCCGATACAGACTTGAATCAATGGTCCAGATGTGATCTTTATTCAGCGGCTGCGATTAAATCGCAAAATCGCTCATCGCGAAATCAACATTCCTGATATCAAGTGACTTTGTCATTTCAAAGTCCCGATCCCCGACGCCTCTCCATTGACTAGAATCAACGGTTCAGATTTAACCTTTATCTGACGGCTCAGATTACATCGCGATATCGCATATCATGAAATCAGCATTCCTGATGTCAAGTGCCTGTGTCATTTCAAAGTTCTGATCCTCGATGCTCTGCCGACATCACACGTGGTTTGACACGTGTTAAATACTGCCACGTGTCACTCTAATTCGTGACTTACATGTGCCTAAAGTGTTGAATCTTCCTGACACCTGTCAATACCTGGTTATGCCACATGTCCCTAGCTGACGTGGTCTGCTGTCGTGAGTTGGATCGACGGTCAAGATCACATGTTGATCTGACGGTTCAAGATCAGTCGAGATTTCTTTCATCGCGATTTCGGGGTTTCTGTTGTAATTGTTCACGGTACTCGTGAAACTTCGATTCCTGATTAGCCGATGAAACCCTCCTATCGAGCTTCTCCCGGTGGCGCTCGATCGCTGCCACGCATCCACACGAATGGACGGTCCAGATCCCGTCGGGATTTCACGACTGCTGCTGTCCCAATGCACATGACCTCGAGAACTCCGATTTCCCGATGGCTGATATCCCGATGCCTGTCGGGACTTCTCTCCTCTTGTTCACGGGGACTTATCCTCCGTGCAATTTTCGCAGATCCGACGGCTGTCGGCAACCCTGCACCAAATCCAACGACTCTCGCTGCATTCGATTATTCACTGCTTTCGATCATTCACCTCTCTGAACTTGTCTTATGTTTTCTTGTCATCTTCATTGTTTCCATCAATGACAAGCATTCGTTGTCTGTTAACTGAATTTGCCAACAAAATATACTAGTGGAAAGAAGTCTTCTCAACCTTTATGTTGGTCCATTACATACATACACAACATATCCTCCAAAATCTGGTTCATTCTTTCTATTTTTCCATCTGTCTCTGGGTGATATGTTGTACTAAATTTCAGTTGTGTTCCCAAAGCCTCTTGGAAATTGGTCCAAAACCGTCATGTAAACATCGATCCCCGATCAGATATGATCCTTTTTGGTAAATCGTGTAACCTCACAATCTCGTTGATAAATACTCTAGCTATATCTGGCGCCTCATACATCGTACACACTAGAATAAATTGTGCACTCTTTGTCATAGTGTCAACTACCACAAAATCGAGTTTTTTCTCCTTGTCATCAGTGGAAATCCAACAATGAAATCCATCAAAATGACTTCCCATTTCAATTCAAGAATAACGTGTGGTTGTAACCATCTTGTTGGATGTCTATGTTTAGCCTTCACTTGATGACATTCTAGACATCTCACCACATAACCAACTATGTCTACTTGCATTCCCCTCCCGAAGAATAAAGGCTTAAGGTCTGTCTTCATCTTCGTGACTCCCAGATGAGCCATGTACATTTCTCGATGAGCTTCACTCAAGATCAAACTTCTTAATTCGTCGTTAGGTGGTAAGTAAATTATTCTATTAAATATCAATAATCCATAGTTTTCTAAAGAATAACCTTCAAACTTTGGTACCATCATGGTATTTCATCCAATATTATCCTTAACTTCTTTGTACCAGTCATCGTTGATATGTAAAGTTAGAATATTTTCTTGAAGATTCATCTTAAGAGGTATTATCGAGAATATGCGTGGTCTCCGACTCAACGCATCTGCCACTTTGTTCATCATTGCTTTAATGTAGGTAATCTCAAAGTTGTATTCGCTAAGTAATTCTGACCAACGCATTTGTCGCGCGTTCAAGTCACTCTGCGTAAATATATGCTACAATCCACAATGATTTGTCTTTAATTTGTATTTTTTCCCAATCAGATAATGTCTCCAAACTCTCAAGGCATATACAATTGTCAATAACTCCATGTCATGCGTTGCATAGTTCTCCTCATGATTTCTCAATTTCCTTAAAATGTAAGTGATCACTCGACCGTTTTGCATCAAAACTCTGCCTAAACCTTCCTTGGATGCATCTGTGCATACCAAGAATTCATTTCCCGTGTCGGGGACTTTCAGTATTGGTGTTGTCGTCAATAACTCTTTAAGTTTTTTAAATTCTTCCATGCATTTCTTTGCCCAAACGAACTTCTTTTTTTTCTTTTGTAATTATGTGATCAAATTTTCTATCTTTGAAAAACCTTCAACGAATCGTCGGTAATATCCTGCTAAACCCATAAAGTTGCATACTTCTTATATGTTTTTCGATGCTGGCCATTCCATAATAGATTCTAATTTCACTGGATCCACAACGATACCTTTATCAGATATGATATGTCCCAAGTAATGAATCTTCGATTGGTAAAAAGAACATTTCAATAGTTTCCCGTGCAATTTTTTTTCTCATAGACATTGTAGGACTAATATTAAATGTTCATCATGCTCTTCTTTCTTCCGAGAATAAATCAGTATGTCATCAATAAATACTTGAAAAACCTTATCCATATATACATGGAACACCCCATTCATCAAAATCATGAATACCCCCGGGGCATTTGTCAATTCGAACGATAAAATTGTAAACTCATATTGTCTGAATCTCATCTTAAATGTGGTCTTAGGGATATCTTCTTCCTCAATCCGTAATTGATGATATCCTGATCTCAATCCAATCTTAGAAAAAATGGTCACTCCCTTCATCTGGTCAAACAAATCATCTATTCTTGGCAACAAATATTGGTTCTTTATCATTGCTTTGTTCAATTGATGATAGTCAATACAAAGTCTACATGATCCATCCTTCTTTCTCATGAAAATAATTGGTGCACCCCAAGGTGACACACTTGGACGTATAATACCCAAGTCCAAAAATTCCTTCAATTTCATTTTCAACTCCTATAATTTAGGCATTCACATCCGATATGGCATTCTCACTATCGGTTCAGCTCCAGGCTCCAATTCTATTGTAAACTCCAACTCTCTTTCGGGAGGTAAACCTGGTAACACTTTTGGAAACATGTCTGTAAACTCTTGCACTATATGAAGGTTTTCTAATCCTTTCTCCTCACCCTTTTCGTTTAGCGCTAAGATTGCATAAATATTACACTCCTTTTGCATACTATTATGTAGATGTATGGAATAAATAAATCTCAAGGACACCCCCTGGTTCCTTCCTACAATCACCCTACTCTGTCCCAAATCATCTATTAAATTTAATCGTTTCGTCTTACAGTTAAGTATCGCATCATGCGATTCTAGCCAGTCCATACCAATCACTATGTCATAAGATCCTAAGATCATGACATATAGATCTACCTTCATTACAAAGTCTCCCAAGTTAATGTTGCAGTCCGTAACCTTTTCTCCAACCTTTTGTTTGGCACTCAATTCCATTTCTACGTATCTAAACTCGTCATGCTCGACTGCCTTTACCTTAATTATCTTTAGTGTTGCACTAGAGATAAAGATCTATGTAGCACTTGGATCTATAAAAATACTAAAAGTTTGGTCGACAATTGTACCTGACGTCTCGAGCACAGTGGACTGGTGCTCGTCCTGACGGTTGTTCACTACTGCATGTATCATGTGGGCCTTGCCCAATTCTCCAACTATAGTGGGTTTTGATGATCCGACCACTCTGGCCTTCTCAATTGGACAATATATTTGGTAATATAGTTGTCCACATGTCCAACATCTAGTATTCAGTCCAGTGCTCCTGGTCCCCGAAGTAGAAGTTGTTTCCCTAACAGTCTGTGATCCTAGTTTGTTTTGTTGAATAGGCCTAAACTATTGTTTATGCTGCAAACGACATTGTTTTTGTTGTTGTGGTCCTCTGTAAGGATTCCTCTGCTAAGGAGTCTATCATCGTGGTGTCATGAACATAGGTCCTCTAGGCGTATTTTGATTCCATTAAGTCTATCTGGTTGGTGTCTGATGTTGTTGTGCTCCTGATGATGTATGTCCAGTCACTCTAGAAGGATGCATGCCCTGACCCCCATTGTTCATGTCTTCCTCATCTATGAGGGACTTTTAAAATTCATCGTGCAACGTCTGAGGCATTAGGATCCTCACCTTCACACGAATGTTGAAGTTAAGGGAGAAGAAAAACTTGTTGAAATTTAACTTCTTTGTGTTCAGATGTGGAGCATACCTAAGTAGCTCCATAAATTTGGCCTCATACTCTGGAATTGTACGACCACCCTATCGTAAGGTGTTGAACTCATTAATATGGCACTCAATGAATTCCTCGGACAAGTACCTCTCCTGGAACCATTCCTCGAAGAGCTCCCATGACACGTCTTCGACGACCATGTTTAGTTGAGGTAGGAGCGTTTTCCACCATAGAAGAGCACTCACCTTCAGTTGAAACACCTCCATGCAGACTTTCATGTTGGAGGTGTAATCACAAAGTGCGAAGCACATCACCATATTCTTCAACCTTGCCTTGGCGGCTAAGCCATCCGTGTCACCCATGAACTTGAGAACATTCACCTTCTCGAGTTCTCTGTGTATACTAATACTACCAACTAGTGTGTGTTGTGAACTCTCATTGGGAACATACGCTTTTCCCTTATCTCGATCCAGGCGGTTGATCAATGCCTCTGACATCCTCTCGAAGGATCTCATCATACCTACCACATATCCAAAACAACCTTCTCAGTAGTCTACTCATCTCCCTAATGGTTAGATCCCTCTGGAATGGATACTATTGGAGGAGTCACACCTCTTCCTCCAGTACCACGACATCTACTTCCCCTGCATCCTCTAACCATGATTACCTACATGGACAATTTCAAAATTAATTAGTGATACATCCTTAATCATTTATTTAACACAGTGGAAGGTGTAACGGTCTAATGTCACAGGGTTGAACCCACTCTGATACCATATGTAACATACCCTCCCGTTACAACAACAATGTAAGTAAGTACAACAGTGGTATTTTTTTATTTTTTATTTTTAAATAACATCAATAGTTAGAACAAGTTAAAAGCGAAAAATACATACATCAATAATTCTCAATATATTCTCATTTACATCATTACACACCAAGAATACAATATAACATCATTTTTACTAACATATCAATCACGTCACATAAGATAACAATGCCTACCTGCCAACCTACCCTGCAAGGTTAGGACCTCTAAGACACATAATCAATGCTCAAGTCCAAGATTCATCCGATTGATTTTGACCATTTAAGGTCTTGGGACTGGAGATTGTTCTGAGGAACATGGAGGTGTCTAATTCCCTTAACCAACTCTAAACTAAAATAAATACTATAATGACGGTGAGGTGTGTAATCACAACGCAATCCAATCATTCAATAGATTATTATACTAATATAAAAATTATCAAATCTTCATACATATTCACATCATAGGAAACTTCTCAATTGTCTGGTTTTATTTCATTACAAGTCATTACAAATTCCATAACATGTCAGTGTTATAATCCAAACATAAGATAACGGTAAACATTGAATTAGTCAATAATAAGCAATATTGTAACGTTCCTCCATTTACTGAATACTCAATAACATGTCAATGTTATAATCCAAATATAAGATAACAATAAACATTGAATTAGTCAATAATAAACAATATTGTAACGTTCCTCAAAATATAAGATTATTTGTTACAACACTTATATAAAGCAAGGTCAAGTTATCAACAATGATGACAATTATAGGAGTTTGATTTATTCCTAGGTCATTAGTTGCACATGAGCAATTTATGTATCCAATGATAAGGCCAAACATTTAACTTATACCCATATAGGTAAGCTCTTGTTTAATTAATAATTAATTAAAATATATTTTTAATAAAATTAACTAAACAAGTACAATGGTAGTTAAGATTTACAAGCATTCATAATATGAACCATCAATATCAATAATATATACACCTTTTAAAGAAACCATGTAATTATTATTATTTATCAATGCACCTCTATATCAATATGGAATAGAATCTATAACGAATTAATGAAATCAAGGTAACCAGGGTGTTCGTAAGCTCTGAAGAGATTTACATTTCAGGATAAACGATTAGACGGTTTTCTTCCAGTTAACTATATGAAGTTCTACTCTAAGAATAAACAAATTGTGATGCTTCTAGTACCCATCCCAATGGAGTTTAATCACAGATATACCTATCAAAATATTTATTTAACAGATTTCTACTCATCATCGAGTAGAATTTAAGGACACTTATCCAACCTCTTTGGCTATCATGCCTGGCATTAAAACTCAAAATCTGCGGAACATAACAACAGATCGAAACAAGGTAGTTACTTCCAGGTGGAAAAGATTCAAATCTAAACATTAACACTTAAACCCAACTATTTCATTATCGATTAATAGGTTCGAATGAAGAGATGATTCAACTACGTTTTATAAATATATATATATATATATATATATATATATATATATATTAAAACTGGGGTATTACTCTAGTAGATTTTTCGCTACAGATAGTTGGAGGTCGATCATACTAAATTAGCGCAACTGGTAAATTTACACAGTTACAAGAACCAAACTACCCCTGACACCGTGAATTACCAAATCCAAAAATGTAGTTCATGACTCAGGGTGCTAAGAAGATCACTTAGTTGGATAGGCGAACTCTTGTATTTTCAAGAGGGCATACAACAAAGCTTTATGGTTGAGTTAATTCACACACACCTAGGATTTATTTTTCCTAAGGTTTTTCCTTGTTTATTAGTCATAATTAGTCATTATCGAGTCTCCTATATTTTAGGAGAGAATATTCCACCTGGAGAATATTATCTTTCATTTGACACTTCAGTTTGACTAGTTGAGTTGAGTTTAGATGTTGCATTGGTTTTGTCACCATGCAACATTGGGATCATCACCAACTCACTACTCTTTGTTCATTCAGTTAACTGAAGACTAGTTGACTAGTTAACTCAACTAGGTGGCAGTTCACTCTCGTAACTACCTGAGAGACTAGACTAGGTGGCAGTTTACTCTTGTAACTGTTGGTGTGTGTCCAGATCAATCTAGACCACCACTATGGCTCATTAGTTACTCATGTATCCTATATCTATTGTAAATTATTCACTCTTTGAGTGTGGAATACGGTTAATGAGAATTATTCCATTCTTTCTATCTTGCTTCTTCTTTCTCAATTTCTCTCTGCAAATGTGTGTAGTATTTTCTAGTTAGATCTATTCTGTGCAGGTTCAACACATTTACATGGTATCAGAGCCGACGGACTGCTAAGCAAAAGCTACACCAAATCATTTTTTGCAGGTACAAATGATCGAAGACAACAAAAAGATGGATTATTCGTCGGAAATACTTCTCACGCCTCATAACTATTTGGAATGGAAGCCAAAAATTCTGCTTCATCTTAGATGCAGAGGCTTGTACCAAATTACTATGGCAATGGAAGTAGAGCCTGATTCTTCTAATGAGAAAAATGACTTTCTCAATAGACAAGATATGGCCATAGGAAGTATCGGCATGTCTATTTCTCCCGAACTTCTCCATCAAGTATATGAAGAATCACAAGGATCAACTCCAAATGAATTATGGACCATATTGGAGGTTCTATTTGGGAATAAATAATATTGTTAATATTTCATGTAGGAGGTTGAACAGATAGAGATAGAAGAGAAGCCGTCAGAAGATCAAGCTTCTTATTATGAAGAGTCTTCTACAAAAGTATTTGCAGAAATTTGTATTCCATTAATTGAAGATGATGTCTACTCCATTTCATATTTTTTTTCTGAAATTAAAGTGGAAGATATATGGCATGCATCTCAGGAGTCACATGCAGACACTTTTGCATGCACCATGCATGCATCTCAGGAGTCAAAAAGGGAGCCGCGCACATCATACGCCATTCTGATATTTTATGAGAAAAATTTGCAAAAACAAATTGGATATTTGAATTCCTCTCGGGAAAATATCCAATTTCAAAAAAAAAAATCGTCTGAAACAGAGTTCGGAAAGTGAAGTTATGATTGTTTTAAAATCAACAAAATTTCAGCATTTTTCTGGAAACGGCCGCACGGTTTTCAAAATTTCATCCAAAATTTATTTGGATATTTTTCATTACAAGAAGATAAAGTGGATATGTGTGGACATATCAATGGTGCATATACTTCATCAGATCCGTGCAGACATCTACATCTTCAACAAAATCTTCAACGAGCACAAACTTGCACAGTTGCGAGGTCTTGTTGGAGTGAAGGACAGGGTTGCTTAGCAACTGTTTTTTGTTCCTTCTCATTTTTTATTTTATGCATTGTCATTTGAGGGGGGGGTTTGTTCCCATGAGGATTTCCCTCTTTCCTCATTTAGTTCAGTGTCTCTTTTGTATTTGGGTACCTAACATGGCCTTGTTACCGATACCCATTCTTTATTTTCACCATAGTGATGTTCAGGGGGGGTGTTGGAGTTAATTCACACACACCTAGGATTTATTTTTCCCAAGGTTTTTCCTTGTTTATTAGTCATAATTAGTCATTATCGAGTCTCCTATATTTTAGGAGAGAATATTCCGCCTAGAGAATATTCTCTTTCAGTTGACACTTCAGTTTGACTAGTTGAGTTGAGTTTAGATGTTGCATTGGTTTTTTCACCATCCAACATTGGGTTCATCACCAACTCACTACTCCTTGTTCAGTCAGTTAACTGAAGACTAGTTGACTAGTTAACTCAGCTAGGTGGCAGTTCACTTCCGTAACTGCCTGAGAAACTAGACTAGGTGGCAGTTTACTCTTGTAACTATTGGTGTGTGTCCAGATCAATCTAGACCACCACTATGGCTTATTAGTTACTCATGTATCCTATATCTATTGCAAATTATTCACTCTTTGAGTGTGGAATATGGTTAATGAGAATTCTTCCATTCTTTCTATCTTGCTTCTTCTTTCTCAATTTCTCTCTGCAAATGTGTGTAGTATTTTCTAGCTAGATCTATTCTCTGTAGGTTCAACACATTTAAACTTTCGACCTTAGTTGAAATTGCACACTAAAAATATCGTGAGAGGAATTTCAGCATGTGGATCTTCATAGTTGCGAAAGGACCCAATGAATGAAGTGTAATTACCAAACTCCACATTACGATCTATGCACAACGTTTAATAAAGAATAAGATCTGTTCACAGGATCCATTTGAGTTATGGATATACATCCAAGCAAACTGTTCAAAGAAACATAACTAAAACATGTTCAAAAACTTGAAGACACGCGTAAAAATAAATCAAGTGCAGTTTTAACTATAGTTCACCAAATGTAGAATATTCATATGCGTCGATTTTTCACAATCCTTAATTATTCTACAATGACAAGGCATTAAGCTCAAGGTAAAATCGAAAGTCAGGTAAGGAAGAATCAAATCTGAGTGTTGCAACGGTTCTAGTTACTTTCAAGGGAGACATTGAAATGTTTAACCCTGTTGCAGAGGAACCTTAGCATTATGGTTATAAAATTGAAAC
This sequence comes from Picea engelmannii, assembly GCA_009831015.1. Classification (NCBI taxonomy): domain Eukaryota; kingdom Viridiplantae; phylum Streptophyta; class Pinopsida; order Pinales; family Pinaceae; genus Picea; species Picea engelmannii. The sequence goes on along the minus strand of ML783047.1, from coordinate 1,061,988 downwards.
AAAAACCCTACTTTGGCCACTCACTCAATGACAAGGCATGAAAGAGTAAGAAATTTCTAGATGAGCCATGCAACCCAGTAATATATCTCTATAGCCCAATAATAACTTTTCACTACATCTCATATACCCAAACAAACCTGGTAAGGATTTAATGTAGAGTCTTTCCAAACAAAAACAAGAACATTATGCATCCTTCCCTAAATTTTCACAGCATAGACTTCATTTTCATATTGATTTGTTAACACTGAAACAAAGTTTGAAAGGCAAGACTTAAATTCTCCTATTGGTTGTCATGGATCGAAAGGATAGATTCCTCAATTAGGAGATTCAAAATGCGAGTCAAAAGTAAATCTGTATAAATTTTCTGCCAAGAATCTATAAAAACTTGCATAAAAATTTGTTTATAGGGATCAATGATTCATGGGTAAGTAATTGTATATCACGAAGAGTAGCAACACGATTTATTAGAACAAATCACATATGACTCAAATAAATTTAGATATGATCAAATGACTTCATGTCTATTGTAAACTCCAAGAGTTCTAGGCTTCAAGTTTATTGTAAACTCCAACTCTCTTTCGGGCAGTAAACCTGGTAACACTTTTGGAAACACGTCTGTAAACTCTTGCACTGCAAGAAGGTTTTCTAAACCTTTTGCCTCACCCTTTTAATTTAGCGCTAATATTGCATAAAGCTTGCACCCATTACGCATACTCTTCTGTAGTTGTATGGAAGAAATAAATCTCAAGGACACCCTCTAGTTCCTTCCTACAATCACTCTACTCTGTCCCAAATCATCTGTCAAATTTAACAGTTTTGTCTTACAGTTAAGTATTGCATCATGCGATTCTAGCCAGTCCATACCAATCACTATGTCATAAGATCCTAAGATCATGACATATATATCTACCTTCATTACAAAGTCTCTCAAGTTCTTGCAGTCTGTAACCTTTCCTCCAACGCTTTGTTTGGCACCCAATGCCATTTTTGCGTATCTAAACTCGTGCTCCTTGACTGCCTTTACCTTAATTCTGTTTAGGGGTTCACTAGAGATAAATCTCTCTGTAGCACCTGGATCTATCAAAATACTAAAATTTTGTTCGGTGATTGTACCTGACATCTGGAGCACAGTGGACTGGTGCTCGGCCTAGTGGTTGTTCATCGCTGCATGTATCATGTGGGCCTTTCCCAATTCTCCAACTGTAGTGGGTCATGATGATCTGAATGCTTTGTCCTTCTCAATCGAACAATCTCGCTAGTAATGTGGCTCTCCACATGTCCATCATCCAGTATTCAGTCCAGTGATCCTGGTCCCCGAAGTAGAAGTTGTTGGCCTAATATTCTATGATCCCGGTTTGTTTTGTTGAACATGCCTAAACTGTTGTTGTTGTTGCGAACAATGTTGTTGCTACTAGTGTGGTCCTCTGTTGAGGAGTCTGTCGTTGTGGTGTCGTGAAGATAGGTCATATGGGCATATTTCAATGCCCTAAAGTTTGTTTGGTTGGTGTCTGATGTTGTTGTGCTCCTAATGATGTATGTCCAGTCAATCTAGAAGGATTCATGCCCTAACCCTCGTTGTTCATCTCTTCCCTAGCTATAAGGGCCTTCTAAACTGCATCGTGCAATGTCTGAGGCATTAAGATCCTCACCTTCACATGAATCTTGAAGTTAAGGGCGAACACAAACTTTTTGACCTTTAAATTTTCTGTGTTTAGATGTGGAGTATACCTAAGTAGCTCCATAAATCTGGCCTCATACTTTTGAACCATACGACCACCCTATCGTAAGGCATTGAACTCATTAAGCTGGTGCGTAATTAATTCCTCGAAAAAGTACCTCTCCCAAAACTGTTCCTCAAACAAATCCCATGAAACGTATTCGACGACCATGTTTAGTTGAGGTAGGAGTGTCTTCCACCATAGAGGAGCAATCCCCTTCAACTGAAAGACTGCCATGCGGACTTTCATGTTGGAGGTGCAATCATGAAGTGGGAAGCACATCGTCGTATTCTCAAACCATTCCTCGATATCTGAGCCTTCTGTGGAACCCATGAACTCTGGAAAATTCACCTTCTTGAGTTCTCTGTGTATACTAATACTACCATCTAATGCACGTTGTGAACCCTCATTAGGAACAGACGCTCTACCCTCATCTCAATCCAGGAAGTTGATCAATGTCTCTGACATCCTCTATAAGGATCTCATCATACCTACCACATCTCCCACAACAACCTTCTCCTACTCAGTAGTTTTCTCATCTCCCTGAGGGTTAGATCCCTCTGGCATGGATACTATCGAAGGAGTCACACCTCTTCCTCTGTCACCATGAAATATACTTCCCCTGTGTCCTCTAACCATGATTACCTACGTGGAAAATTTCAAAATTAATTAGTGATACATATTTAATCATTTATTTAACATAGTGGAAGGTTGATGTAGGAGCATCAGTAGAGCATTAGCAGTCAGTGTAGCATCACACTAGGAGGGAGCATATCCCTAGAGAGAAGCCCCAAGCTTCTCATTTTGTTTTAAATTTGTAAATTTAATGTAATTAAAGTTTGAAAGGATAGAGAAGGGAGTTATTGTATTGTGTAAGGCTAAGTGTAAGTCCCCTTTAATGGCTGACAGATAGATGAGTCTAGATCTGATTCGGGCTAGATGTAAATTAAATTTAATTTAATGTAAGTAGGTGAAGAAGGCTCGAGAAGCCCCTCTTTTGTAAAAAGAGCAATGTATTGAGATATAGGCATTGGAATAAAGAAAATCGCAGAAGAGTATGAGATAGGAGAAGCTCATGAGAAGAGAAGAGAGGAGAGGAAAGGAGAACTGAGACTCTGTTGCAGTCCAGTCTTGTCTACATTGTAAAGAGCATTCATATTTGATACAAGAGAATATTTCCTTGCATGTGATTCTCTATGTGTACATTCCCTGTGTATGAATGTGTGTTTTCTGAATGTTTACTATGCATATTTATGAATTCTATGAGTGTTTAATTGTTCCCTTTGCAGGAATAGATAGAATTCCCTTTATGTGTGAGTTTCTGAGTGTTTTGGGATCTTAAGGATAGTGCAAGGAGTGCACACTAGAGTTGTTAGAAAAATATGAGAATCCATCACAAGGAGTGTGCAAGAAATCATTCAGGATTTCACAAAGAGCGTGCCAGATGGGCACACCAGAACACGTTACAAGCTCAGAAGGGATAGTGCAAAGAGTGCACAGAGTGAGCACAAGGAGTGTGCCTACACTCAGAGCAGTGTAAAATCTCAAGGAGAGGTTAGTGCAAGTGTGAACATAGTAAGCACAAGGAGTGCTTAGGTGAGTCTTTCAATCCCAAGACTTAGGAGGTAAGTGCAAGGAGTGCATGAAGCCAACATTTTGTTTAAGTGTTGGTCAAGCTCAAGAGGAAGAGCGTGGTTTTCAGGAGGGAATAAGGAGGTATCTGAAGGAGCAAAGGGTCGAGCCCCTTTGAAGTAGAATAACTACAAGCTCAGGAGGGATAACACAAGTTTGCACCAACAGATAGTCTAAGTTCCGGACTGTGGGAGAAAGCACAAGGAGTGTGCATGTGACTTTTACAAGTCCTAAGTTGAGGAGGGAAGCGCAAGGTGTGCGCCCAAGTTCAAGCCATCCAAGAAATAGAGCTCAAAGAGGAAAAATTCCTTCCTTCAGAAGGATGAACGAGATATGTTCGAAAGAAGACAAACTCTCTCTCAGCCATCAGATCTGGGGGAAGAAGCGCGACCGTTAAGCACAGAAGTCCTTCGGACTTCGCTGCTTCGACATTTTTTTATCGTTTTTCGTAAGGGAAGAAAAAGTATCAAAGCTACGAAGTCCTAAAGTGGATCTATGCCATATATCACTAGGAGGATTTCCAGCCGTTGGATTGGCTGTATGTAGATATGGGTCGTCAGATCAAGCCCAGAACAAGAGCAGCATCATGGAGAAAATCTTGATCGTTCGTCGATTGGGGACATGTGTCAGTAGATTAGCAAGTGTCTGGAAGTATGACACTCCAGAGGATTGATGGTGAAAAGTTTTCAGGCATGAAAAGGATCGAAGCCCTGAAGCCCGAAGTAAATCCAGGCCGTTATATGACGAGGACACATGGATCGTGGATCTCCACCCTTCATCGATTCGACGTTCGACAGTTCGGGGATTTGGTGGTGATCAGCCACGAGAACTCTCAAAGCCCGGATTTTCGAAGTGAATATTAGTCGTTGGTTGCAGGAGGAGCGAGAGTCGTCGATCTCGAATCTAGAATTCGACATTTTAGGAGGTGGCGTGTTTTGGAGTCTTAGAAATCTTGAAGCTCAGAGTTCCGGAGCTCTTTTTGTTTGTAGATCACAGTAGGATTCGTAGAGCGTTGGAGTATTTTTTGAGTTAGGCGTTCGGGTAATTTTTTTTTTTGTGTTGGTAGATTCTCCAAAGCCCGAAGCTCTGGATTCATGAAGCGTCGGAGTGCCAGTCTATGAGCTCTCTAGTTCGATGTTCAAGGGAATTAGCGTGTTATGAGGTGAATAATCCTGAAGCCAGAAGTAGCGAAACACCGGAGCCCCAAATCTTTGGATGAGCGCCTTCCAGCTAAGCACTTGGTCATAGCCCTCGGTCACACGATATTTTGGCTGAAGTTAAGGGGCTAGAGCCCGAAAGTTGGCCTTAAGGGAAAAGGGGCTTAGCAAAGGAGCCTGTGGGGTTCATATTTGTATGGACCTGCAACTAAGATATTTAAAGGGCCTGTGAACAATTGGAGGCGTTCCAGCAAGGATCTAAGATTTGATTCATATGCTCAGAAGAAAGGTCCTAGACTGAGAGGTTGCACGAACCTAAGGAGGGGTGGGGATTTGCATCAAGTGGTATCAGAGATGACTTTTGTCTATAGACAGTAGGAGAAGGAGGAGAGGCAAAGTATTGATGCTATGTGTGAAGAACAGTTTTCAATTGTACACCAAACAACAAACATCCAGGTGGGATGAAAGAGAAGGAAAAATTGCATTCCTAGAGAAAAGGAGAGCCTGTGGAGATCTTAAGGTGAGCAGTTGGAGTACAATAGTCAGAGAGAAGGGAGTGATAAGGAGAGGGAGTGATTGCAAGGTGTGCGCCTGCACTCAACATGAGTGTAAAACCTCAGAGAGAAGGTTCCATCAGGTGAACCAGAGTATAAGCGAGGAGATCTTGGAAGAGGCTAACTGTATCTCACAACAAGCAAGTGGAAGCTCATAGACTTTCCATGAGGGTAGGGAGAGGAGAAAATGGCTATTGAAGGCCATAGACAAGGTCCAAGAGGATACCGCAAGCAGATGAGCAGAGAGGAGATGGAAAAAGAGCTCAAGGAGACCTGAGAAGAGCTCGACAGTTTGATGCAGAGAATGAAACAAGAAGCGCAAGAGAGATGGAGGTATGAATGGCCCATGAAGAGGAAGGTGAGGTGGCTTATCTAGTATTTGATTGCTAGGAAGCAGAAGTAAATGTTGAGGAGGTGGTTGAGGCAACTGGAAAACCTCAGGAACACAGAGGAGGATATGGTTTACATCTATGAATCAAAAGATGGAGAGAGCCTCGATGATGAGGAAGGGAGATTAGCTGGAGATATCATATATTTCCAGGAGGGCAATGAGAATAGGTCAGTTGAATATCTCATAGAATTCCAGGAGGAAAGAAAGGAAAAGTCAGGTTTCCAAGTGGGAAAGGAAGAGATAAGAATTTCTGAGAGTCCCAGGAAATCGAAGGAGAGTTCATATCAACAAAGAGTGATGATAATGGAGGAAATAGATCAACAAATAGTGATGACAGAAGAGAAGTAAGAAGAGGCGGGAGAGAAGCCTCATCAACATGAAGATTCATGTGGGGTTGCAGACCATGTGAATGAATATGATGAGAAGTTGAATACTCCAAATCTCAAGGAGGAATATCAGAGGTGCATTATGATCATTGGGGGAATCAACATATTCCTTCCCAATAGAGGATAGTGAATATGTTGCATATGAGGAGGTGATACAGGAGGAATCTGAGGAAGAGGTCGTTGGGCCAAATGTTTTTAAAATTAATATTTTATATGAAACTGTAGGTGTAGGAGAAGAAAGACAACCAACAGAGACTATAATGGAGGAGGCGAAGGAGTAGATACTGAAATCTTCCCAAGAGAAGAGATAAGAGGAGAATTCAGATGCAATGCTCACTCAGTGGGAGACAAAGTTGAATATGTTGGAGGATTGGTTAGACAATCCAACGATAGAGGAAGAATGCCAGAAGGAGACAGTCATGCAGAATGGAGAAAAATTCCAGCAGGAGGAGCAGTTGGATGAAGGTGGACTTATGCCAACCCAAGGAGATGATAGAGAAACAAAGGAATTGGCAGAAATAGAACTTTCGGAGGACATAGTTGAGCAACAACTCAGTAATATTGCTACAGAATTGGAATCGGTAGTGGAATGGAAAGCTAATGCCACAGGGAATGAAGTCAACGTGGGAGATCCTTATGATCTTCCCTTTGGTCTGTGTGAATAATTGGAAGCCCTAGGAAAAGGAGAAATAACCTAGAGGAGGCTCGTCCAACAAGACAAGTTGGATATTGATGAAGAGGAGGAGGTGCAGCAGTAGAGCATAATGCAGGAGAGGAGGCAACCCATGGACAAGTTGGACGAGGATATTGAGGAGATAAGGAGATTGATGTTGGAGTCAACAGAGGATATAGTTAGCAGCAGGTGGAAGCTAACAAAGAGATATTGTAGCAGCAAATTGAGTGGAGCCTTGCAACAAAATATTTGGAAACCAGGAGGAAATCCTGCAGCAGCAGTAGGAAAACAACGACAACATGAAAAAAGTGCAGGTGGAAAGCAACAAAATGAATTTTTGGATCTTGGAGGATCTCAACAGAAGCAATAGAGGAGTCATGAGAAAGATCTCATGTTTTTTTCAGCAGAGGAGTATGATGAAGGAGCATCAACAACGCGTCAGCAGCCAGCACAACAACCTTCTCATTTTGTTTTAAATTTGTAAATTTATTGTAATTAAAGTTTGAAAGGCTCAAGAAGGGATGATTTATTGTATTGTGTTAGGATGAGTGTAAGTCGCCTTTAATGGCTGACAGGTAGATGAGTCTAGATCTTATTCAAACTAGACGTAAATTAAATGTAATTTAGTGTAAGTAGGTGAGGAAGGCTCAAGAAGCCCCTCTTTTGTAAAAAGAGCAATGTATTGAGATATAGGCATTAGAATAAGGAAAATAACAAAAGAGCATGAGATAGGAGAAGCTCATGTTAAGAAGAGAAGAGATGAGAGGAAAGGAGAACTGAGACTCTGTTGCAGTCCAGTCTTGTATACATTGTAAAGAGCATTCATATTTAATACAAGAGCAAATTTCTTTGCATGTGATTCTCTATGTGTACATTCCCTGTGTATGAATGTGTTTTTTCTGAATGTTTACTGTGCATATTTATGAATTCTATGAGTGTTTGATTGTTCCCTTTGCAGGAATAGACAGAACTCCCTTTCTGTGTGAGTTTTATAGTGTTATGGACTCTTAAGGCTAGTGCAAGGAGTGCACACCAGAGTTTTTAGAAAAATCTAAGAAGCCAGTGCAAGGAGTGTGAAAGAACTCAGTCAGGAGTTCAAGAAGAGAGTTACAGGTGGGCACACCATAATAGGTTACAATCTCAGAAGGGATAGTGCAAAGAGTTCACAAAGCGAGTGCAAGGAGTGCACCTACACTTAGAGCAGTGTAAAATCTCAAGGAGAATTCAATGCAAGTGTGCACATAGTAAGTGAAAGGAGTGCGCAGGTGAGTCTTTCAAGCCCAAGATTTAGGAGGTAAGTGCAAGGATTGCATGAAGCCATCAATCTTTTTAAGTGTTGGTAAATATCAAGAGGAAGAGTGTGGTTGTCGGGAGGGCACAAGGAGGTATCTGAAGGAGAATAGGGTTGATCCCCTTTGAGGTAGAATAACTCCAAGCTCAAGGGGGATAGTGCAAGTGTGTTCCAGAAGACAGTCTAAGTTGCAGACTATGGGAGAAAGCGCAAGGAATGCGCAAGTGACTTTTACAAGTCCAAATATCAGGAGGGAAGCGTAAGGTGTGCACCCGAGTTCAATCCATCCATGAGAAAGAGATCAGAGAGGATAAATTCCTTTGTTCAGAAGGACGAAAGAGATTTGTTCAGAAGAAGATAGACTCCCTTTCAACCATCAGATTTGGGGGAAGGAGCGTGGTCATTAAGCACTGAAGTCCTTCGAACTTCACTGCTTCGGCAATTTTTTATTGTTTTTCGTAAGGGAGGTAAAAGTACCAAATATTCGAAGTTCCGGAGTGGATCTACGTCATAGATCACTGGGAAGAGTGTTATCCATTGGATTGGCTATATATGTTGGGCAATTCAATTGCTTAAATTTATTTCATTTAATTATCAACCAGGAATGCTCGTAAGCTTGTTATGGTGCCAGCAAAATATATGTAGGAGTAGGCATCTAACTCTAATCTAAGAAAATTCAATCAAATCCTAACTCTTTCATTCCACTAAATAAGACTTAGTTGTTGTAGGAAAGAAAACACTAGCTCCCTTACAAGAGGTCCACTTGTGATGTTTCACAAAACCTATCAACAATCAAGATCATCAAGTAAACACTCATGCATTGAAAATAATTACACTTAAAAAGGCTTAGTTGTTGTAGGAATGAAAACACAAGCTCCCTTACAGGAGGTCTTCTCGTAATGTTTCAAATAACCTATCAACAATCAACATCATCAAATAATTCTAATAAAAACAATAAAGTATATAAACCTATTCAAAGCATTAGAACAAGAAGAAAATGCTACTATGATCTATTTGGAGTGAGATCAATTCTCCCAAGAACAAAGTAACACATAAACTAAATCATTCTAAATCTAAACTAGAGAATGGAAATTGATGTGAAAAGATAGTTTGATTCTTATTCCATCATAAGTTGGACACAATGCTCCAGGAGTCCTCCCTTTGAAATGGAGGAGGCACTCCTATTTATACAAAAATTTAAGATAACTTAGATCCACAAATCTCTCATAGATCCACAAATGTCTCATTTGGTTACAACCATGTGCTCACACCTATCAAGTGATATCTCTACAAATCCTCTCACAAATCTCTCTTTCATGATTAATCTCCATCCAAGATACTTGAGTAAATCTCCCACTAGTAAATTTGGGTCAAATTCCGATAGCGCGTTCGACGCAATTGCCACTTTATATTGTCGGGAGAATGACAAACAACAGACCCCCTCAAATGTCGTTTCACATGACGTCTCTTTTCCGACGACATAGATTTCGTCGTTATTGCGATGTCTTGGAGGTGGCAAGACCGACGTCTTGAACGTGGCAAGAGAGACGTCTGGAACGTGGCAAGAAAGATGTCTAAAACGTGGCAAGACTGACGTCTTGAACGTGGTAAGAGAGACATCTGAAATGTGGCAAGAGAGACATCTGAAACGTGGCAAGAGAGATGTCTGGAACGTGGCAAGAGAGACATCTTGAACGTGGCAAGAGAGACGTCTAAAACGTGGCAAGACCGACGTCTTGAACGTGGCAAGAGAGACGTCTTGAACATGGCAAGATCGACGTCTTGAAGGTGGAAAGATAGATGTCTAGAACGTGGGAAGAGAGACGTTAAGAGGTATTATCTCCGACGTGGTTGCTATGGGAACGACACTCCAAGATGTCGCAATAGCGACTATGTTGTAGATATTTAAAAAAAAAAATACAATATCAATACTAAGAGGGACAGGTACATTAACCTTTGCTACGATACTATCCATATCAATATTTAAATCTATATCATCGGTCTTAGGCAAGGTTGGTTGAGGAGGAGGACTATCTTCCAATGGTAAAAGGGGTCTTGTCTAATGAGGTTTAGGATCACTAGGATATGTCTCGGGTGTGTTATCACACGAACTCGCAATTGTTGAGATAAAGTCCAAAAGCTCAAGTGAAATCATGTGTAATAAGACTGCAAAAATATACTAGAGAGTAAGTCCATGTTTTTAGATAGGATCAAAATAATACTGTACTTTCTTGGGTATGTCGAAACAAGTGCCATCCAATACAAGATCCTATATACCAATGAGATAGCTGAGCAACAGAAATTCCAGAGCCTTCACTGAAACCTCTGACAATTTGTTTGACATTTAGCAGACAATTATATCATCAATAATACAACTTGAAGGCATTGCAGGTATTTCTTTGTATCCTTTGGCTAGCACAACAAATTCACACGTAGCATGCAAGTTTTCTGTATATATACATTGAGCAGAAGAGAAAATTCATAGAATGCAAATTGTAGCAATTCGAAACAACCATAACAGATTTGGACTCCAGATATAAAGCTCATAATCTCTCATGTGAAGACATTTGAGAATGCCAAACGATGTAAAATTCAATATCCCAATACTCGGTCAGAACAAGGGGCGAAAAAAGATAAATTTAAATACTTCAACAACTATAGAAGATTTGGCTTGCAGATATACAACACATATATATTCCTTGTTTGGTTTCAAATAACAACCAATGTTATTGTTATATATACAGCTAATCCATCTAGTTTCAAATAACAACTAATGTTAACTGTCATATACACAGATAATCTGTGTAGTAGATATATTAAGTGACTGAACATCACAGTCATTTTTATATCATTTTTTGATAACAAATGTTAGTCAGCCCTCAAAAGAATGTTTGTCTACACCACCACCATATAAGTTGGCCAAATGTATCTTAAGCCAATAAATCCCTGTCTTTCCTAATGGTCGACCCTTAGCAAATTCTAGAAGTCCTCGACACACGTCTGAACCCAGATGATTTAAATACGGATGCATTGGGTAAGCATACCCTTGAAAATCTGCATAAGACCTTCAACAAACATAATTCCTTTGATTGAAGTGCTCAAGTATTCAACTTCATATTTTTGTATTATACTTTTTGCACTCTTTCAAAATGAGTTGAACCATGCTCCTGAGTCCTGATATGTTCATCCCTGGAGCCATAACCATTTCTTCTTGATGATAGAAAAATCTGTATCGTCTAGAATGTAACCTGGCTAACCCTCAACTCATGAAACAAAATTTAATCCCCTGAAGACGTAGTAGCAACATTTTCCCTCTCCATGCATAAAGTGTTCTCCTATAGGGCCAAAACCATTCTCAAGTTTCAACCGTGACAAATAATATAGCCAAACCATATGCTCTATATGTGGGGATAAGAATAGTCAAAGAGCATAACATTTCTCATATTTCAATCTTTGGTGATTCTATGTCGATAGTTAAAGCAATTCTCAAAAAACAAACAGTGGAGAAAAACCTTTTAAATGGCATCCTTCAACGAATCAGGAGTATTTCTGAAATCTTTGGAGAAATTAATATCTTCCATATCAAGAGAGATCTCAACCCCCTTGTTAATCTTTGGGCTAAGACGGATCGAGAATAAGCAAAGGTGAATTTGAAACAAATGGAGTAAGGGGGGAACTCCCCATCCCTTAACTCGTTACTGCTCAAGTCTCTGCCCCAATAGATAGATAATGTATTTTAATATATTTTGGTGCATGGGGAAGTTTTGTAAGGATGTATACAGTCTAGATGATCATAGACAAGGTTCGGAGAGGGTGAGAAAATTTGAAATTTGAAATACTCCAAATTCTTCGGCTATATGCCTTGATTGTAGACTGGTTTGATGTTGTTAGCTTTGGCACAGCCTATTAATACAATTCTTCTACAGTTTATGTTTAAAAAAAAAACAATTACATGGAACA
>ML783047.1:976709-1043255 GCA_009831015.1 Picea engelmannii | reverse complement strand
TTTAGCAAACAAATCCAATCCCAAGATCGAGTACATTTTTCTTTAGCGATGTATGCCAAATGGATCTGTGAGTAGGAGGAAGGCCAAAGAGATAGAAAGGAGCCTAAGAAGACAAAAGCAGAAAAATAAAAACAAGGTTTCTAATGGCATCCAATATGGAAATGAAAATGAGGGTGAAGAACAAAGTGAGGGTGAAGAGAAAAATGACAAGGAAACAACAAGGTATCTTAACATTGTTGAAGTGTTTTGATGGATTTTTTATAGATAGGGTTTCAAGAGTTTTCTTTATTGGTTTAAATTGTGTTCCAGAGAATTGTAATTTTGGCTGGATCACTGCTCTCCCCAGGCCACACGTGCGCCCACTGGTGCGCCTCCCTTTCTCCTGCCCTCTCGCCATGGCCCCAAGAGGGGGTCCTGAGGCTCCCACACCCCCTCTCCCTCCCGATATAGAAGCTTTCAGGAATATGGTTGTTGCATGCAACAAACGACCTGCCTCAGATTTGCAATAGAAATTTGTTAAAAAATTGGACAACATCCCTTCAATCGACCTACCAACCGAAGAAACCTGTAGATATTATCTAACCTTGGCTGAGAGGGGGATCATTGGGCAGTTCATGAGCTTATGGCCTTCCCCCAAATTAGTAGACACATGGGTGCAGAGGAACTGGAGCACCCTAGTAAAAAAAGGCATCAAAATTCATTTGGTTGGGAGGGGATCCTACGTCTTTGTTTTTGACAATCCAAGAGACAGAAACCTCATCTTCAGGAACAGACCGTATTTTATGGCCCCTCAAGGTTTGTATCTGAAAAAATGGTCCCCAGATTTTGATCCAAAGCAAAATGTGCCCTCGGCTGTTCCAGTCTAGGTGTGTCTTCCTCATTTACCCCTGCATTGCTGGAATCCGAAGTCTCTAGAATCCATTGGAAACACCCTCGGGAAATACATAGACAAAGCAGACAGAAAGGAACAATATTCCTATGAAAGAATATGCATGGAAGTCGATCTCGAGGTGGGGCTCCCAGAATCCATTCAACTAAAGGTGGCAGACTGGTCTTACATTCAAGAACTGGACTATGAACAACTTCCATTTAAATGCAAGTATTTCCACGGCTATGGTCACTTCGCCCGACATTGCAAAAAGAAAGCCGAGGAGGAGGTGGAAATATTAAAATGAGACCAATGGAGACAGGTCCAGAAAGCAGCCCCGTCAAAACACAACAATAGATCCAAAGGGAAAGGGATGTCAAAAGGATCTGGCACCCCCTCGACAGGGAAAGCCCTAGGGGAAGGGAGCTCATCCCCCCCAATCCCAGAGGCTTCCGAAAATCCCTTCGAAATCCTCAGCAACTCCCCAGAAATCTCGGACCCAATGATCGAGGAACTTGAACAACATATCCTCTCTCCCACAACATGAATCAATAATGTTGAGATCATTTCTGGCCTCCCAACTGGAACCTCCTCCTCCCCTTCCTATACAAATATAATAAAAAATAAACCACTGGAAATCTCCAGATCCTCGGAGGATGAGTCTTTGGAGAGACCCTCAAAAAGAGTAGGGAGAAAATCCTATAAAGAAGCAAGAGAAGAATAAGTCGAGAGGCAAAAAATGCAAGGAATCCAACCCACCATTGAATTGTCCATCAGAAGGAATACCAGAACAAGGTACCCCAAGGGAGGTCCTCCCCACTCTAGTAAATAATGCGTATAGTCTCTTGGAATTGCAGAGGCTTGGGGAATCCCTCTAAGGCTGAAGCAGTTAAAGACCTTCTAAAAATTGACCCTCCCGAGATGCTCTTACTCCAAGAGACAAAAATTGAAGGGGATACCCTTCTAGAAATCAAAAATAAAAAATGGAAGGAAAATGCAGGGAAAGCCATCAGTGCAAGGGGCTCTTCAGGTGGCCTTGCAACCTTGTGGGCGAAATACAAATTCCATTTAGAAATCTCCTTCAAGACTCAGCACTAGATTTTCATTGAACTCCGACATCTCCCAAGTAAGATTTCCCTCTCACTCTTCAATATTTATGTTCCTTTTAAGTACTCTGAGAAGAAATATTGTTGGCAATCGCTAGCAAACTTTTTAGATATTTTCTCTCCTTCGAACATCATTCTAGACGAAGATCTGAATCTTGTATTCGAGCCAAAAGAAAAGAGAGGAGGCAACAACAACATGGACCAAATGCTCCCCTTCGTAGAGGAGCTAGTTCATCAGTGGGACCTCCTTGACTTCAAGCCATCGAAAGGACTCTATACCTGGGAAAACAATAGAATTGGGATAGATCACATCTCAGCTCACTTGGACAAATTATTAAACTAGAGCATGCTTCTACACAAAAGGAGGATAATCTCTTCCAAGAGCCTTGCGAAACTGACTTCTGATCACAAACACATCCTCTTGATATTGGAAGAAGAAGAAAATATGACTCCAATCCCTTTCTAGTTCAACCCTCTTTGGATCGAAAAGAAGTGATTTCTTGAAACTGTACACTCAACATAGTCCACTTCTATTGTCGGGTCTCCAAGATTTGTATGGGAGAAGAAATTAAAACCAACAAAACATGCACTCAAAGCCTAGGTTAAAAATCCCATGAACACTCCTCTTAGTCATAAACATGAGGTTGTTCAACAGTTATCAGATCTGCAAGCTGAATTGGAGATCAAAGAAATATTCAAATCAGATTTAGAGAAAGAACAAGCTGCTCAAAGCAAAAATTTATGTGCCTTCCGCCTTGAATAAGAGTATTGGAGGCTTAAATCTCAAATCTTGTGGCTTAAAGTTGGATATCGAAACACTACTTTCTTCCATCGATAGTTCAAAACTCATCTCTCCCAAAACCACATCTCTAAAATAGCCTCAGCAAATGGATTGATCCACAAAGGGTTTGATCAGCTCAAGATCGCAACATAAACTCACTTCAAGAGACTTTACAAGGAAGAAGGCTCTTGCAACGATGAGGTTATCATAGATTTCCTCTCACACGTTCCCTCTCTAGTTAGCAGGAATGACAATTAAGCCCTCATTAAACCATTTTCTGAAGAATAAATCTACAATGTCATCTGGTCCATGGAGCCTGATAAAGCCCCGGGAACTGACAGATTCACAATACAGTTTTATACAGCTTGTTGGGACATAATAAAGACGGATCTGTTGAGGATGGTTAAAGCTTTTCACCAAAGAGCTAAAGTAGGAGGTAGCACTAACTCCACCTTCCTTTCTTTAATCCCCAAAGAAGTTAATCCATGCTCCTTTGAAAGATTCAGGCCTATCTCTCTTTGCAACACTTCTTATAAAATTTTGTCCAAGCTTTTGGAAAACAGAATCAAGCCCCTGCTAGAGAATCTCATTTCCCCCATGCAAGGTGGATTTGTCAAAGGGATACATATTCTAGACAATGTAATTCAAGTCCAAGCAACCATACACTCTAGTCACCAACAAAAGGAAAAAGGGATGTTGATCAAGCTCGACATGGAAAATGCTTTCGACAGGGTAAATCTCTCATTCTTCTACAAAATTCTCCTTTCTTTTGGGTTTTTCCCTGACTTCGTTAACTTGATAAAATAAAGCACTAAAAATCCATGGCTAGCGCCTCTAGTAAATGGTAGATCGACAAACTATTTTCAGGCCTCGAGGGGATTAAGGCAAGGCTTCCCTCTTTCCCCCTTCCTGTATATCTTGATGGCTGATACTCTAAACAGGAAGTTGACTGTTGAAAGGAGGATTGGATCCATCCCAGGCATTAGGAAAATGAAGGGCATTGACCCAACCAATCATGCTCTCTTTCAGATGACTCCCTCATGTTGGGGGGGGCTCAATAAAAATTGCAAAAAACTTCAATGAGATTCTCCAAAACTTCTGCAGCATCTTTGGTGTGCTCATCAACAAAAGGAAAAGTGTAGTGTATGGTTGGAAAATAGAACAATAAACAATTCAAAGAATATCCCTTCACCTGGGGTTTCTGGGCTATGCTACTTGGGAAAAAATAAAGTATCTAGGACTCCCTTTAACCTTGGGCCCCAACAAATCTGCTCCATGGGAAGAAATTATAAGCAAATTCAAAGCTAAAATATCAGCTTGGGTAAACTCACCCTCATAAAATTAGTCCTGTCCTCCCTGCCAATCTATCAGGCTTCCTTTCTCCTGGCATCGAAGACTATCACGATCCAGATCACAAAGATGATCAGAGACTTCCTCTGGCATGGAGGTAAAGGCAACCAAAATAAATGACACTTGGTCAATTGGGAAACTGTCAAACGCCCCTATGTTGAAGGTTGCCTACAGGTAAGAGACCCCAAGCTTGAAAACATAGCACTGGGAGGCAAAATCATCAGGAATCTATATGAAAACCACAGACATCCAGTAAGAAACCTCTTAAAAAAAAATATCTCTATGGCGCCTCTATGAGAAACCTCCAGGAAACGAACATCCCCAAAGGAACCTCGATCTGGAATCTCTACAGGTGCGGTCTAGAACCCTTCCATAAGAATTTTTTTCGAATCCCAAGAAATGGAAAAAAAACAAAGATGTGGAAAGACATCATTATGGGAAACGCCCCCCTCTCCGAGTCAGACGACCTCAAAGAAATCCGAGCATGGCTATCTCAGCGAGGCATCATTAAAATCACAGACATCTCTGCGTGGGATGATTCAGGAAGATGTAAAAGTTGGGATCTATCGGATGTCCCAAACCAATTGCATTTGCAAAAATCCCTTCTTCTGGCAGTGTTGATGGACTGCGCACATGTACATCTCCGATAAAGGGATACATGGGGATGGGGAAAATATGGATTCTACATAGTAGCTCAAGGTTACAACGCTCTGCATCCCCCACAAGCTTCGAAAGGGACAACGACCCTATGGAAGCAAGTCTGGGACCCCCTCGACCTCCCCAAAGTAAACTTCTTTACTTGGGTTTTAATGCACAGGAAAATATTAATAGGAGAAAATATGGTGAAAATAGGCTTCATATGACCTCATAGATGCTCCATGTGATACCAAGCACATGAAATGGTGGACCATTTATTCGTAGACTGTCCTTTCACGCAAGAAGTATGGAAAATTTCCCTTGAAGGCCTCAATGCCATAGCCCTGAGACAGATCTCAGTGGTTGAATTATTTTCCTCATGGAAGGTGCGATACCCTTAAGACACTCAAAGAAGTCCAATATGGAGAAGAATTTGGAAGTCCATCCCCAAATATATTTGTTGGAAACTATGGTTGTCTAGAAATGATCATATCTTCAACAACATGCCATATCCCCCCTCAACGGTGGGAGTGAAAGTAAAATCTCTTCTCCTCAAAACAGTGACAAATCACTTCGCCATGAAAGAAATTACTCTTCTCCATGAAGAAAAGAAATGGACTGGAACCTTCACCTTCCAAGACATAACTCAAACCACTACCCTCCCTACCAAAACTTTAAGTTGGAATTTGCGAGACAAAGATGTTGTTTTTCAAGATTGGTGGAGGAGGCAAAACATAACCTCAATATTTTTCGATGGAGCCTCCAAGGGAAATCCATGGAAAGCAGGAGCAGGTGGAGTGATTTACTCCTCAGATGGAACCCAAAAATACAGCTTCAGTTGGGGTCTTGGTCAGAAAACAAATAATCGGGCTGAAATTCTCGTGCTGCTAAAAGCTTGTCAGATAGTGCGAGAAAATGGCATTAAAGAAATACAAATCTTTGGAGATTCTAAAATCTTGATTAAGACTTTAAATACGAATGAACAATTCAAAAATCCAATAATCAACAAGGTTGTACAAATACTTCGTCAAGTGATGCAAGACTTCTCTTCCCCTCGCTTCTTCCACATCCTCTGTGGATCGAACAAGTAAGTAGATGTAATGGAGAATATGGGATGTCAAATGCCTTCAGGAGTGCTCAGGAAAAATGATGAAACCCCCTTATGGATCCCTATCCCGTAGCTACGGATATCCCACTTCTTATATCTATGTAAGAATGAAATGATGTATCCAGATTAAGCGGGAAGCTGCTCACTTGTAATTATGGTTGATCTTCAATAAAAATTATCCGTTTTAGTTAAAAATAAAAATAAAAATTGTGTTCTAGAAGTTCAATTGCAATTTAATATTTTTTCATGTCCAAATTTACCAGATAATAATCTTTTGTTTCTTGTACTGATATTGTATTTGTTGTATAAAAAAATGTTGTTAGTGCATGGTTGATTAAGAAGAACGTCCAATCTTCTTAAATCTTAACATGGATATCTAATAACAGGAGTGTACACATGTAATGTATGATCAAAATCAAATTTGCATTTGCCAACTCTAGGTCTATAAAAAAAGAGTTCATAATTCATAATTATAATCACAAGTAATCCATTCAAAGAAATAGTTACAGGTTGCTTACCTGACCTAACATTAGAATGCAGAGCATTTGATCTTCAAATCTAGACGCATAAGAAGGAAAATCGGCTACTGAATTGCACTGAAAAATAAATGCCTACTTCACTTGGAATCTGAATTCCTGTAGCAATGTTGAGATCAGATTGACAACATAACTGCATTGGAATCCCTTTTATGATTTATCTGGACTGATGGTTTGAATCAACTACCTCTCGGCTCTATTGTGACCCTTCAACTGAAATATCCATTCCAATTCCCTTGATTTTGTTCATTTAAAATGGAGAAACGATTGCATGCAGAACAAAAGCAATGGACCAGCTATGTGCATAAACAAGTTGGCCAAAAAATACACATATTTTGAGGACATTATGTTGGATGAAAATGTGCTCGAAGAAATTGCACTTCAAACAATCTAGATTGGCAGGACCATGCCCAAGATACAGAGAGACATGGGTGGTTTATGAAGTACTATATGCAGCAAAATCTTTTCCAAAATTGAAGCCGGTTTGGGGGACAAGTCCCTGGGATGAAGTGAGAGCATCCTCCTTCACTCCAGTACTAACATCTCACTCCAGCACTAACATTTCTAGGTGCTTGTGTACTTTCTGGATCACCATTTTTTGTGGTTTTTGTCTTTGACATACCCTCTTAAAGGCAAGTTGGCAATGGCATATCGCTTGTTGACGATTTCATTCAACATTAATGTGACTCCTACTACTACAACTACTATGTCATGAGGCCAAAACTCAAGGAGTAAGAGTGTGTGTCCACGAAGTGGTTCTATATGCCAAATATAGTATACCATCTAAGATTGTGATGTAAATTTTTTTCATTTACCCCATACAATCACAAAGATCGTTCCTTTTATTTCAAATAAAAGCACCTGGTGCCACGTAAAAAGAATCCACAAGTTTCGTGTTATTCTAATTTTCAAGGATTTTGAAGACTGAAACTACTACAAGCTGCACTGAATGAATCCTTTCTCCGAGAAAGACAAACCTGTGGATTGAAATTTGACAGATGGGTATTGCTTTAGTTCAAGGTGCTCATTGAAAGACAACTTCTCGCAATGTTTGAAACCATGATTCCCTTCAAAATACCTTTGAGACTAATAAAAGATACACACATGTGAGAGAGAATAAGATTATATATTGGTGCCCATTGTTTTTAGAAGATAAATAATTATATGGTGAAAATTGACTACATTGCCAATGGAGCTGTGGGAAAACAGTGAAGAAGGTGGCATGTGAGGCCTTCCACCAAGGTTCAATTTTCTCAAAAGCATAAATAAGTGGTTGGATCCAGGTGTCAATTGGGTTTAGCTTGGGATGGTTAAAGAGGGGATGTCGTTATCCTTCTCACCCAGGTTCAAATATCACTTGTAACATGTTTTCTCCTTGTGGACTGATTGGGACTGGAAAGTATAAACAATCTCTCTCACTTAAGTGCTCAAGAGTGGGATGAGATTTTTCCAAACGTTATGAAAATTTGTTGGATATAGGTGCAAGTACTGGAAGAGTTTGTCAAAATAATAACCCCATCATGACATATTAACTGACAGAAAGCACTTGAGAGTAGTGGTTCATCCTTTGAATGTCATATCCCTTGTTAAAACCATTTTCCGGTGGTTCCTGGTGTATTCTGGAGTTTAAAGGAAGCGCCTCCATGACCATTCAAACAAGCCTGTGCGGGTACTGAACAACTCATGGTGAAGTCTGCATCTCTTATGGAACCAAGAGAAGAAAGGTGCTATGCAGCCTAGGGTTGGTGTGTGGATGAAGCCTGCATCTATTATGGCACCAAGAAAAGTGAGATGCTCTGCAGCCCAGGGGTGGCGTGTGGGTGGTTGTGGGGATCCATGAGCATTACAATGCATTGGGTGCATTGAATATAAACTTTAACATAGACCCATCTAAGACCTCTTTGATATGAACCTCCAGATTGCGAAGCTCAAGGATGCCTATCTGGAATTCACACAAATTATGTTCCACTAAATATTGTCCATACCAGACCAGGGATTAGATGGGTCTATGCTACTTTATCCATGATGTAAGGAATTGGCAAATAAATATCTAGGAGGGAGGTGGTTACATTACATATTTGAGTTATCACATAGGTTTTGCATTCATTTAGGAAGTTTTGCATTCATTTAGGAACTAAGAAGAGGAAAAAATAAATAAAAACCTGCAATGGGTTGCGATGACCGCAAGGTCATCGGTGCTTAAAACTTCGCAGGTGGTGAGCTAGAGAGCACAGAAATCGGTGAAGGAATGTGCTATGAGCACATCATACCAACTGGCCACCACAGCTTCCCAGACGCCCCCCTAACGAAACCACTCATGGTGCCACTGAATGTATTGAACGATAAATTTTCGGACTCTTCCATCCTTCTCTTTTATGTAGGATCCATTTCTATCGGTTTCTTGCCCTACAAAATCCTCAAAATATAGATGCCTTTCACATCAAAACCCTAGTTAAATATTTATGTTCGATTCCCACAAAGGGCTATATAGGAAGACCCTTTGATTACACTGAGATAATAACGTAAACTATCCACTAATTATCAGATTTCAAAGTTCTGAAACAAATTTATTGTGAAAATTTTCATATTTAACTCGTTCCTGCGCAGAGATTTCCTGGGTGAAATACTACCTATGGAAAAGCGATCCGGAAAATAATTGAAGTCCTCGGCAATTCCAGGGAGGGTTTGAAGCAAATGTTTTGCCTTGATCGTTTGTTTATGAAAATTGATGTTGATTAAGGGGATTTACATCGCTTTCCTTCGAGGCACATGACCCTAAAACCACATGAGATGTGTGTTGTTGTTTCTCTGCATAGAAACCACAAAACATAACTTGTTGCTTCTTTGCATAGAAACCACGAAACAGAACCAATAGAGAAAGGAGAGCACATGACCCTATGGACACCTTGAGAGTATCCTAGTTGGAGTGGGAGGGAAAATTAAAATAAAGGATAAGAAGCCTGTGTTTTTCCCATGAACAATGGAGAGCTTTGAAATTCTAGCCAAACTAACTGTCGTTAGATTTAATTTGAAGTTTTTTATTTTTTTTCATGATCTTTTCATATGAACCCTTTAAGGCTTTTTAGCTTTTTCATGTTAACATCGTGGAAGAATCTTAATGATTAATACGATTAAAGTGGTCATTATCATAAATATGTTATCATCTTGGGGATTGAACTTCAAACTTTTGCAAAGTGGTAGAATAAGAGGATTTGGATTTTCATGGCAAGTACATTTTTTAATGAATTGTTTTTTGATAGTTGAAGGTGTTTATAAAGGTAGTTGTGGCCTACTACCTTTATGGCTGATTGATTCTAGGATAATTATGTTTGTTTGCTTAACTTTATTCTTCCTTTTTATGTGAGCTATGTAAGTGTCTTATGTGAATGATAATAAGAATAATAATTACATGAATCATAGAATTAGATACATATATCTTGTGGATTTTTGGAATAGTTTATGTAGCTATAAAATTACATTTCCTCCTATCACACATTGGTTGTGAGGACTGGTCCATGACATCATATAAGCCTCAATATAACATGATCCTTATGTCAGAAGATTCATGCAAAGAGGTAGTTCCCCCCTACTAACATAATAGTTGTTTGGTTGGAGGGTGATTATGATTGTTGGCTTAACCTTCCCCTACCTCCTTTGTGTGACATATGTACGTGTGAATAACAACATGAATAACAACAATTGAATATGGCTATCTTGTGGAATATTGGAACAACTTCTACAATTATAAAATATCATTCTCTTCCTTATTTTGCATTGGGATGATGAGCGCTCAAGCATATCTTGATGTTCATTAGGCTCTAAGATTCTCATCATGACTTGGGACTTCAAAATCTTGATTCACCATTGTGTTGAGAGACACATTTCATAGAAAGGGGGTGGGGTGATGATCAACATTGTGTTTGTGTATATATGTATAACATCATAAAGAAATTAAAAATATATAGTTGATGTCAATACTTCGATCTCGAGTCGACATATATCTCTTTATTGATGTATATTTCTATTATATTACCACATTTAAATATTTTTTAATATTCTCCATTGGCATAGATCCATGTTAAACTTGGACCCGTTAAGCATTGATACGAATAAAAGAAAATTGAAATGCAAATGTCGATATAGTTAAATAGTCTTTGATGTTAGGAAATGCACTATTTGTGTTGTCGATTTCATGTCATTTTCTGAAGTCTAAAAGCATTATAATAAGATGGTGTCTAAAATATAAATTATAAATTCATGAAAATGAGTGCTCGTATAAGGATATTTAAACACTTGAGAGTTGGTTATGATCAAATTGGTATAATGTGTTTTTAGGTAAAGTGTGTTCCTTTAGTGTGATTTTGTAACTAACTATTCCGATAGTCATGCTTTTGTTCTAGACATAAATTGATATGACAGTTCTTCTTCTCCTCGATATCAATAACAATTTATCCATGACTCGACACCTGATTGGTCCATTATCTTTATTTAAAGATCACGGAGGGTCATTTGCAAACAATCAATTGTTGAAAGATGTCCATGCAATCTATTTTCTTTTTGCATTAAAATGTTGGTTCGCATTGCCATGTTGATGGGACAATGAATTGTTTCCCTCTTTGAGGGTTTTAACAACATAAACATCGGTGCACTAATATTTGTTTTGTGTGATTGAGGTTGATGCCACTTTGTAACATCGATTATTTGGTAGCCTTTTGGCATTTGAATTGCACCCGTCCTAATATTTAGTTTGTTGTTGGTCTTGTTGCCTAGTACATGTAAACACCCCATGAGAGCCATTGGAAAGCAACAAATAGGATACTTGATTCATAGGAGGTGGTGGTATCATGCCAGGTGGTGGAGCCTCCTACTGCAAAGGATCATCCTGAGGTTGCTGCTCATCTGGAGCACTACCATCAATGCCTGAAACTAAAGAAAGCCAATTTTCAAAGAGAAGACTTTCAAAGGGAACATTTTCTTATTAAACAATAGTAGAAATGAAGAATAACCTAAACAAATACAACATGAATTCAGATACTCATAATAGTAGTGATCTCAGTTATAAGAATTAACAAGAACATTGAGAACAAAAGAAAACGAGTGTAGCTGAGTGGGTCTGTGAGTGATCTTTGAGTATAAGGGAAAATATCTCTTCCATGCCATACACAACACAAGGGAAAATGTTTCCTTTCTCTACTCAACAATCCCTCAAGCATCTCCTTCTTTTTCAGTGCCCTCATGTAGGCAGAAATAGTCCAATCCATTGATTTCTTTATGGGAAACCTAGTGGAGTATTGCCTTAGCTCTTTAATAATTAATAAGAAACTATTTCATGGGCATGGGGTTAAAGGTTTTCTAATTTTCCTTGCCTCTATGCTTATCTACAACCATCTATCTCTCTTCCAAGGTTTGTTATTCTGTCATTGTTGCATTGGTTTTGGTCATTTATAAATTTGGATTATTGAGTAACTAAGGGGAATATAGTGTGGGGGTTATGTGAATAATGGTGAGAATGATCACAAGAGAATTTCCATGAGCTAGGAGAATGAATGAATGACTCACACTTATTGAAAATGTTTAAACTCCCTGCTAATGTGGAGATTTCTTTAATGTTGGAGGATATCAAAGATGTGTCATTGTGACTAAGTGGACATATGTTGGTGAGAACGATGTCATCAACTCATCATCTTCAACTCATTTTGGGAGAAGATGAGTTTGAAGGGCCAAATCATGTCAATTTTGTTTCTTAAGCATTTCATCAATTAGTAGACATCCCCATCTTTCTATAACACTTTTTAGATCTATATTTGGACCTTGGGAAGGCCTCCAAAACTCCATTTTTCCTAGCATGCTACGCTTTCTATCAGTTTCGCTACGCTTTGTCCTGGGATTGGTTTTTTCAGCAATTTTTTGCCAAATTCGACATCTATGAAGTAAAAATGTTACTTTTTGATGTGGTAATGATGTAATAGGGTGTAAATCAGTTAATTATAGTGATTTTGAGGTAGATTCATGCTTGGACATCAATTTTTGGTCAAATGTATTGGTTGAGGGAAAATGGGGATTGGTTGTAACCTCCCTAGATATATCACACTACCTCCTAAAATGATGCAGGAGCATCGTCAACAGCAAGCAAGCGCGAGGTAGTGCCAACGCATTTTGGCACATGTTCAAAAGTGTTTAAATCGTTTTGAAGTGGGATGCGCCAAACTTAAATGAAGTAGTCAAGAAAGGGTGTACTTGTGATTGTAATCAGACCTTGAGTGTCCCGCTCTCGTCTGAAGGATTAAGAGGCATTTATGATAGTAAATGTAAGTAGGTAGAATTAAAATTCTAGATTAGACAGTTTTAGGAGCGGAGGGAAAACCGACTATAGACACCCTCATATTGTATCATTGTAACATTATCAATTGAAGAGAGCATAGGAGAGCATAGAGGAGAAAAAATAGAGAGTTGCGCAGAAGAACCCATACACAGAAGTTCTGAGATTAATATATGAAGCTTTGATTTTAGACTCATGGTGTTCTAATTCTTTCTGTGTATGTATGTTGAATGTTATGCTCATGGTTGTTCTCACTCTTTCTGTTGTACATTTGCTTTTACGCTATGTATGAATGATTTCTTGTTGAATGTCTAAAATCTGAAGAGAGAGAGAGTAAGGAATGAGTTTCAATTGTTTCTCTATCTGAGCAAGAGTTTTCCTGCAAGGAGTGTAGCGAAATTGTCCGCAAGGTGTGCGTTGACAGAAGTCAGAGTTCGTCTCTGAAAGCTCAGGAGGGATAACATTGTTCTCATTCTCACAGAAGTGCAAGTTAATTACAGGAGTCGTGCAAGGTGTGCACAGGCCGAGTGAAGCCTCAGAGCTTACAACCTGAGGGAATTGTTGAAAGACTGTTGTCACAAGGAGAGTGCGTAGATTCGAAGAATTCAATACTTGGAAGTATTGAAGGGTTTCCACGAGGAGCGCGTGCAAGAGTATTTTTGAAGACTCAAGTTTGTGGTAAAAGCTCAGGAGAGTTAGTGCCTTGGAAGTGTTCAAGGGGAGGTGTGAAAAGTTGTTTTGCAGGTGGACAAGTTCTGTGAAAGAATACCTTGTTCATTTCGCAGGTGTTGTCAAGGAGGCATTGGACGGTCGAAATTCTCCATGGAGAATTCACGAAGCCCCGAGAGCCGTCAGATCTTGTAGAGGAGCAAGAAGGGTTACGGTGATTGTTTTTCTAAGTTTAAACTCATAAGAAATAGGGTCGTAGGATCCAAGCCGACGAGGGCCGTTGGATCGCTCGTGAATACTCATTTCGGAGTTCGGAGGTTTGAAGGTGCAGAAGAATCCAACAGTGGAGAGTGGATAGGTGGCATACTTGTCGACATGGAGTTCAAACCTTCGTTGACCATTTCGGGGTTTCGTGAGTTGGAGAACCGAAAGCCTTGTAGCGAGATTCACGAAATCGCGAAGTGTGAAGTCCCAAAGGGGAAAAAAGATTTGTGTGGGACCAGCTATTGGTGAAGTGAGTCGAAACTTAGAATTTTGGCAGTTCAAAGGATAGGAGGTCAAGACTTTTGTCCCAGAAGTCCCAAAGTCATTAATTGCGATAAGGAGTAATGAGGAGTTCGGGATCTCGGCACTTCGGGTGTCAGGATACAAAGGAGGCAACACTTCGGGGAGCGAAGTCACGAAGTGCCGAAGTTGGGCATGAGGGACATGTGGCAGAACCACAAGGTGGGCCCGTGTGATAGATAGGTAGACACACGTCATCTAGTGGAAGGAGTCAACACTCCGTTGACTTCTTGCATCTCAGGAATTCATGAGATAAGAGCACGGAGGCTCGACGTTGAAAATCGCGAAGTGGCGAGTAGCGAGAGGTGCTAGAATTAAGCCTAGATGGTGGTCACACGTGGAGGAGGCTGATAGAAAGGAGCTATACCCATTTCTTGATCTCATGTATCGCGGGATCGGAAGGAAGGAGCCGAGAGCTTCGACTTGCGAGATTGCGAGTTGCGACAAGCGCCTTCAGAATTAGGCCTTGGTCATAGCACTCTGGTCACTTGGAAAAGGTGGAGCTCACGCCTAGTGCTGTTCACACAAGTGAGTTGCCGGGAGGACCTGTGGATCGATAAATGAAGATTCCAGCCGGGAATCGAAAGAGTCGATCCGGTTCAAAGGAAACAAAGAACGGTCCTGTGAGCGGACTTCGGCCCGCGGGTTGGAGGTCTATGTCATAAAACATGAAAACTTTAACACTCAACCATAATTCTCAGCTAATTCATGTATTCATAGTTCACTTACCATTATATAATGGATGTATGCTACTCTCTTCCCTCATTAATATATCATTCCATGTTTTCCCTATGAAACTACAATAACTTTATATATAATTTCCTGTATATATTCATTTTTTTAATTGAATCATAATCCATGTGTTTCCACATGTTTCCTAGTCTTTTTTCTCACAATCCAAGTGTCTTAGGGTTTATCCCTAGGAGGACCAAGGAAACATGGAGGAGGAAATGAGGACCATGGGTGATGTGGTGATAAAAAGGAGCTGCCTACCGGGTCCACTCGAAGATTGGCCCAGGGCCATTTGCAGGGTTGGTTGGTTCTTGGCTTGTTATCATGTTGCTTGGTAGCACATGGGTGGTAAGTGTAGTGAAAACTCATCTTGGGAGGTGCTTTGAAATATCACTCTTCTCCACTTGTCGTGGAGTTTGTGCGATCGTTGTGGCTCCCTTGCAGGGCTTTGCATTTGTATTCCTTGGGAAAATTCTTGGTAACACATGAGTTGTGTTGTGGGCTCTTCAGATGGTTGTGGGATCTAGTATATATAGGTTGGCTTTGATTCACTGAGATCCTTTGTGGATGATGCGATTTCTTGTGGTTTTCATTTTTCAAGTCCCGTTGTGTTGTTGGATCCATGAAGCCAATGTGATGTATTATGTTTTATTTGTTGATAGTGGAGGTTTTCCATTCGTGCGAAAGGTGGTGCGGGAAATGAGCCAGTTGTTGGGTCTGCCTGAAGATTGGACTTGGGTAATTTTTAGGGTGGTATACATCTAGTACATGGGTGATAGTGAGGACAAGTGCCTACATCACGTGTGTTATTCATCATGCATCTGGTGGAGGTATGTCCATTTCTATATTTATGATTGATGACACATGCATTGGTGGCAGATTACTGATGGAGGGCATCATTGGCACATGGTAGTTCAGATGGGGGATTTTCCATGGATGACTTTCATACTCCTAGAGAGAGAGTGTCTATGATGAAGGCCGACTACCAGCAGTTGTTGACGGACAGGGACTACCTGTTGGGGATTGGCGAGATGTATTACGGGGCTCTAAGGGAGAAGGAATTGGAGGTGGAAAGACTCACTCAATAACATTTACGGTCACCCTTTTGACCCTCTTTAATTCTTTTCCCAACTCTAATGTTTTCTGACATTCTTCCCCACAGATTTATACTGAAACAAATACCTGTTTTTTGTTCACCAAGAAGACCCGCAAACCCTTTTTGAAGCGTCGTTATTATAGAAAACTTGTCGCAACATCCGTCAAATGCAACATATTTATAGATTTTATCACGTCGCAATTCCGACGTTATATAAACCTAAGTGATTGTTAGTATTTTGACTTGGTAAACATACTAAGGTGGTCGTTGGAGGGGGAAAACCTAGTTTCCACAACGTCGCAATTGCAACAACAATCTTTACAAACGTGGCAAGAGAGACGTTTATGTCATAAACGTGGCAATAGAGAAAACTAAGTGGAAAACGTGGCAAGAGCGACGACAACGTGGCAAGAGAGACATCAACGTGGCAAGAGAGACGTCAACGTGGCAAGACCGACGTTATCGGGCAAGATGAATTTTTTTTCTTTTAATTTCCTCTATTTTGCGACAATATGGACAATTTTGTCCATAACGCCGCAAATAGAACGTCGGAATTTTAAAAATATGTACTAGTGTCCAAATCTTCATCAAATCTTCAAGGGGTTGAAGAGGAAATTCGAATTTGAGGCTTGATGGTCAAATTTTACTTGGTTGGAGTCTTCAAATACACCTGTAAACATCATGAAACTCATCCCACTTTCATATATAAGTGTAAACATGTCATTTTTCCAATATTTAATCATAAATTCACTCAAAAACACTAAAATAGATGCATTGGAAAAAAATATGTCTAAAACCCATGTAATCATGAAAATGGTTTAATGTAAGGGTGTGGGAAAGAAGAATATGGTTAAAAGTGAAGTGAAAGTGAAGTGAAATTGAAGTGAAAGGTTGGTAAAAATATGGTACTTTGGTGACCCAATAGAGAGAAGAAGGAGGTATTTGAAGGAGAAAAGGGTCGAGCCCCTTTGAGGTAGAATAACTCCAAGCTCAAGAGGGATAGCGCAAGTGTGTTCTAGAAGACAGTCTAAGTTGCAAACTATGGGATAAAGCGCAAGGAGTGTGCAAGCGACTTTTACAAGTCCCAAGCTCAAGAGGGAAGCATAAGGTGTGAGC
Organism: Picea engelmannii; assembly: GCA_009831015.1. Taxonomy (NCBI): domain Eukaryota; kingdom Viridiplantae; phylum Streptophyta; class Pinopsida; order Pinales; family Pinaceae; genus Picea; species Picea engelmannii. Next base: position 1,026,374 of record ML783047.1, on the reverse strand, counting down.
CCGAGTTCAATCCATCCATGAGAAAGAGCTCAGAGAGGATAAATTCCTTCGTTCAGAAGGGCGGAAGAGATTTGTTCAGAAGAATACAGACTCCCTCTCAACCGTCAGATTTGGGGGAAGGAGTGTGGTCGTTAAGCACTGAAGTCCTTCAAACTTCACTACTTCGACAGTTTTTTATTGTTTGTCGTAAGGGAGGTAAAAGTACCAAAGCTTCGAAGTCCCGGAGTGGATCTACGATGTAGATCACTAGGAGGAGTGTTATCCATTGGATTGGCTGTATGTATATATGGGCCATCAGATCAAGCCCAGAAAAGGAGGAGCACCGTGGATAAAATCTTGGTCGTTCATCGATTGGGGACACGTGTCAGTAGATTAGCGAGCGTCTGTAAGTTTGGCACTCCGAAGGATCGCTGGTGAAAAGTGTTCAAGTGTGAAAAGGCCAAAAGACCTAAATCCCTGAGTAAATCCAGGTCGTCCATTGACAAGGACACAAGGATCGTGGATCTCCACCCTTCGTCGATTCGACATTCGATAGTTTGGGGATTTGGTGGTGATCAGTAGCGAGGACTCCTGAAGCCCGGAGTTCCGAAGTGAATCTTATTCGTTGGTTGCATGGGGAACGAGATGAAAGGATGATGAGAAGTGACTTTCAATGACCAGGGAAGCCACAAGGTGGGATAAACTATTTTTTAGAGGAAAAATGGTTAATTAATTAATTAAAGTGATTTAATTAACTAATTAATAATTAAATAAAGTAAAAGTCATGTGGAGAGACAAGGTGATAAGGGAGGATAAAAGAGAGAGAGGTGCCTCTATTCTCATATTATGTTGTTTATTATTTGATATCTGGCTTCTTGCTAGTGAGCCCAGGCACTTGGGGGTTTTGAGGGTTTTGACTTAACAAACCCTAGAGATCAATTCGGTGGTGAAATATCACACCTATATTGATCCAATATTGGTCACGAAGGTGAAATATTCCTCCCTCACCATTCTACATCAGCCACAGGTTCAAAGAGAGAGAGGGGTGCAACATTGAGGGTTTCCAACAAGGGAGGCACACTTGTGGAGCTAGTTCAGTTCAATTTTTTCAAGGAGAAGGAGTTTTGGAGAGATCATATATTGGTTTATCTTGGTAGAGGCTATAGTGCCTTTCTTGTCTAATCCAGGAGGTGTTTTGATAGAGTATTTATTTATTGTGTGGATGGTACGGTTTCTTCTAGAGGAAGGGCGCAATTGTTGAAGTAGATCTCTTCGTGGGAAGGGTGCAAACTTCATTATTCAGCAGGGGAACCTCTCTACATTGTTCCTAGCCTTTAGATCTATTATTTCCCAGTGTTTTGGTGGCTATTGGAGCCAAGGATAAAAAGGGCCGAAATATTCCATAGAGCTACAGCCAGAGCAAGGGCGCAACTATTCCAGATTGAGGGTTTGATCCAGCAGTGGGCAAAGATCTTAGTTGTCATTCATATTCGGAAACCATGTGGCCTTTGGAGGCTTGTATCATCTCTTCTTGGGTTATTGGCATTGTTTTATGAGTTCTCATGCTCTATTGTTCCATATCTGTAAGATCTATTGTGTCAAAATATTCTACTACTATGAATAAAATCAGATCTAAGGTATTTTTGGTTATTCCTTGCGTTGTTGATCTTGCATCTTGTTGAGGTATGTCCCATTGATATATATTCTTTTATTATTGCTGCCAAAACACATAAAAACCATCATATTAAACCCTAGCACAACTCATGAAACTTAAGACTGCAAAGTGTTTGACGAAATGCCACAACCAGAAAACATTTAAAAACCAATGAAAATGAAATGTTCTTGGCATCTTGGCTTGGGAACATTAAAACAAGGCGTGGAAGAGTTAGAAATTTCCAAATGAGTTATGCGACCCAGTAATATATCTCTACGACCCAATAATAAATTTTCACTACATCTCATATACCCAAATGATCCTAGTAAGGATTTAATGTAGAGTCTTTCCAAACAAAAAAAAGAACGTTTTGCATCCTTCCCTAAATTTTCACAGCATAGACTTCATTTTCCTATTGATTTGTTAACACTGAAACAAAGTTTGAAAGGCAAGAATTAAATTATCCTATTGGTTGGTATAGATCATAAGGATAGATTCCTCAATTAGGAGATTTGAAATGCGAGTCAAAAGTAAATATGTATAAATTTTGCTACCAAGAACCTATAAAAACTTGCATAAAAAATTGTTTACAGGGATCAATTATTCACAGGTAAGTAATTGTATGTCACGAAGAGTAGAAACACGATTTCTTAGAAAAGATCGCATATGACTCAAATAAATTTAGATATGATTAGATGACTTGCAGAGAAATGTTAAAATGGCCCCTATCCTCCTTTGATTTCACATAACAACCAAAATTCACGTACATGGATAGCTAATTAACAAAGGGATGATTAGATTCATCTAGAGATAAAAATGTGTTTTTTTTTTATTATTTATTAAGAATTTGCTTTACCCATAGTAAATTTTACAATCGGCCAACAATTAACTAAGGTCTGCTAATTGTAGAAATGTCTACATAGAGTCATTTTTGGATTGAAATATAAACATAAATTTTATCAATGTCACATTGATTTCTGTTGGTGTAAAAAAAAATTACGAAATTGTCCCCTTAACACGGTGAGATATACCATATGTTATTGTTGAATTATTCAAGTTATATTAACAACACTTCCAATATATATACAAAAGTGGGACTGTTGTGATTTACACCAAACTACGTCTACACACATCGAGATTATTCAGAAAGACATTCACATTGGGACAACGGTTCCAAAATAAAATTTAACCCAAATTCATAATACAAGACTACCGTATGAATAAATTCATTATAAATTTAACCCACCAAATTATACAGTTACAACAGAGGATAATTATGAAGATCAAGACTTCTATTCTTTAGAGAACAAAGTTTAAGTTTCAAAAAAAACTTATAACCATAATTATTACATCACAAGCTCAGCATGCTTTCCTACATAATCATTTTATAATCAAATGATACTTAACAAATTATTTATAAAATAAAATACTGTAACCAAGAAGAGTTATGTTGTTGATGATCCTCAACTGAAAGTCGTGCAATGATCCCTCCTTCTACATGTTAATCCAAGGACTTCACCAGTACCTCCCAGCCAACGATAGGGGTACTCTTATTCCCCCTTAGCTCCCCGAACCGCAAAGGGGCCACACAAAAGAAACCAAAAACAATAGCTCCAAGATTGTCTCGCAAGGAATATCTTACACTCTTTCTTCAAGCTTGGTATCCCAACTCTCACAAGTAAAACACAGTCCGCAATAATTTTGGCAACATAACCTTACCAAGAATAAGTGTTCCATTTTCCTTCTTCACCATTTCTTTTATAGAAATGTCCTCATTAACACATGTCCTCATGCACAAATTATTAACTTTTTAGATTAAATTAATTATTATTATTCATCCACACATTGTCACACTCTCCCCAAGTTGCATAAGTAATTACCATTTTTATTTTACTTTATTTTTATTTCCCTCACATTCCCTAATGTGTTCCTATTTTCGCTCTTAGTTGTCCCTTTGTTCCCAAATTCTCATTTAATGAGTGTCTCCTAAATAGATCTTAGTTAGAGTTGGATTAGGATTATTCTTCTAGTTATACTAGTGGTATCTTGACTCTAGATACTATTCTATGTGTACACCTATTCTCTCATATTTTATTTCTTTCTATTTTAAGAATCCCTTTTATTATTTTCATGCACACATGTGCATTTATCCAATCTTTAGATTTTATTCTCCTTTTTCCTAGAGTTTGATTATTCTCCATTCTTTTAACTTATGTCATAATTCATTTATTGGGATTTATAGTTAATAAATTCACTGTTTAATTAATTATTTTAATCCAGCAATATCTAATCATTTCAATGTTTTCTAGGCCACCTAGATTTATTAACTCAAGTTTTTAATTGCGCGATATGCCCTTCAAGATGCACCTCTGTGTTCCAAGGGTGCCACTCACCTTTGATTGGTTTTGGAAGTTTGTCCAACCTTTGGAGTTAACACTCCACTCGGTCGACCTTGTGAGATACTAAGGGATTCTAAGGTATAATGACTCTTTCTTATTGCGCACCCCTTAGAATATTCGTGATTGATTGTCTTAGTCCGACCTCATGACATCGTGGAACTCTCGAACTAGGTAATTGTTAACCTACCATTCGGCCATGGTGGGAGTGTTAGTAGTTTGTGACAGGGACGCTACCACACATGTCCCTCAATGTTTGGTTTTTGTGCATGACCCCTCTACTCGTTATGTGAGTCAACTTAACAAGCATCGTCAAGCCTGCATCCAATGAAAAAAACATTGTCAATAAAACATATACATAATCATACTATACTCAGTCATATGTCACAAGTGTGAAAAATGAAATAATCAATCAAAATACAATCCACTCCCTTAATCAATCCGGAGTCCAAGAAAGTCCATTGAAGCCATTAGCATCCATAACCTGTCATGTGTCGTGCACACTCAGGAAAACTCGTCAATATCATTTGTCAATACATTTACATAAAAATATCTATAAGTCACAGTACATTATCATTATCATATATAACCCATAATCAAAACGAAATCATAATATACCATAATCGGATCACTTGCACGCAAGTGTCTCAAAGAATATGTCAATAAAAGTGTGCTCGGTAGAGTAGGATGTTACACACACTCTCCTAGGGAACACTTCATTGGATAGTATTTAATTATTTTTTAGGTGGTTGAGGCACACTTTTCTAGGGAGCATCTCTTCTAGGTGCTCTCTCATCTTTATTGCATGGTTATTTTAGCTACACTTATTATCTTTTAATCTTAATTGGAGAGCTCCCTCACCTCTTTGATTTGTTACATATATTTTATTGGAGGTAGTTATGGAGGGATTTTATTGGGAGGTGTGTGACATACTTGGAGGGCCATACGAATGGATTTTCATGCATTTACTTGGTATTGTTACTATTTTTGAGCATATCCTTGAAGGGCACACTTGTGGAGACACTTCTTGCTATTCTTGGAGATATATATTTTATTATTTTATCAAGTTTTTACATGGTCAAAACCCTAATTCACCCTTATCTCATTGGATTTTTTTTTTTGGAGATGATCCACTTGCTATTTTGGGGTTTTGACTACTTCATTTCTTATGAAGAGCTCCATATACTTGGCATCTTTCACATTCATCCATGGAGTTGGTTGCCTTGGGATTCACACATGTGGAATATTGGTTGCATGCATATTGTGGACCTCTTTCTATATTTGGAGGAGGTTGTTGTGGAGCATTCTTCTGGGACCAAACATTGATATTTTCTCAATAAAATATACAAAGGGTCAGTAGGAAGCTACCTCTTGTGTAAGAAATGTCGATTTTGATTCTTTAAGTATTTGATGAGTATATGATGAAAAATCCTTCTCAATGTCTTCCCAATCCAATAGTTTCCCATCTAAGTATACAATTAATAAATAAAATTATTGCTCTTGAACAGATGGTGAAGCCAACATCATTCTTTAGAAATAGTTATGCTTAACAGAGTAAAGAAAATTAACATAAGACAAGGTCCAAGTAGTTTTTCAAGTATAAGTGCATACCAATACTATGACCATGAAAAAGGATCACATGAAATCTGTAAGAACTATCATAGAAAATATGGAAAGTGTAGAGGTGGGGCTCATTATCAAGACTCTGAAACTAAAACAGAAAAATAACTAGCCAACTAAAACCATTGGAACAATTGATATAAAAAACTATAAACTTTGTTCTAGTCATGATTGAAACAAAAGTCAACAATGTTTTTGTTTCCTTTGGCAAAGGTGTTTCTCATCGCGATCAATACTAACTTAAATAGCCTTTAGGAATTGTCAACCCATATTTTAGTTGGCAGATTAGACTGAAGAGTTGATCTTTCCCTCGGGATCGAGGAAATGTTCCCAATATCAAACAGTTAAAAATATTTCTCATATCTAATCTAATTGAGGTTCGGGATTGAAAAGGAGAATCAATTTAAATTTTTCATTTTGAATGGTTTTTAGGAAGAAAAAATTTATCATTCCTAATGAAAACAACTTCCATAATTTACAAATGTAAAAGGAAAAATTCCATAGCACATAGAAAGTGATATAAAAGGCATGAATTCCAGAATACATTTTGATGGATGCCTCAATATGTATTGGCAAATAATAGGATGGGATGGAGAACCCTACCTCATGTGAACCATGTGATGGGAATCAATACATTCTAGGAAACAAAGGGGAAGAGTCCCCTTAGGTCATGTCTCTCATGTGCCCCAAAATTCCCAAATGAAAGAGAGAGTGTTGGTTGTTTAGGGGTAAGAGAAATGATGTTGGAAGAAAAATCTGTATCCCCATTAATAAACATCATGTTGCATATTTATTGTGCCACTGTTTGAAGTTGTAGATAAAAATAAAACTCCATGAATAGGTCCTCGTAAGCTACTATAGAATGGACATGGGAAGTGTTATATATTCCACTTGAGTGTGAGTGGTGATCATGACAAGGTGGAGTGGAAGGAGAAAGGAAATATTGATGTCTAGGACGTGGATCATTTCAGTATGATAAATTGAGTATGGAATGCTTGAGATCTCAGTGTTATATCACTTGTGAGTATTATGGGAATTAGGTCATGGAAGGGAGAGAGAGGAAACTGACAACATGGGTTATATGTATTAATGGATGATATAACATTCTTTGGAGGGACTATGAGAGAGAAAAACAAAATATGGGTTATGGTGAATTGAGGATGATGGGGATTTAGAATGGAAGCGAGAGAGTGAGGTATGGATGGGATAGGAGGGGTAGGAAGAGGGTTAAGATTTCAGAGGGTCTTGAAGGAGGATGGTGTAAATGGAGAAGATTTGTTGGAGAAAGTTACAACATAGAGAGACAGACGTTTATTCAAGTGTATTGGATGGACTATAGCATTATTGGTGGTTTCATAGGTTTTTCTGTCTTTAAACAAATTTAATGTGTTGCAATAGGCATTTTATAATTCATTACAATGATGTTGATATGGAATTACTAATAATAAATAAGATTAATCGAGGGAGGAGATATTGCATCTAATGGCTTCTCAGAAAGGCCCTATGGAAAACATTGTTGCATAATGTTTATTATTTGGAAGACGGGGTTTGTCTTATTGTACCCAATTGAGGTTATAAGGAGAGGGGTGTGATTTGGTGGGGAGATGAAGATGACCTACAAGGTCTTGGGATATGAGATTCTTTTGGATACATTGTTGAGGATGATCATGTCTAGTTGGTCTTTCACTTGAAAATTATTAGTAAAAAGGATATTTGGAGAGTGCAAATAATTATATTTAGTCTTAAGCGTAAGGAAGGGTCTTCTATATTAGGGTTGGGTATAGGGATGATTTCTAGTTTAGAAGATGGGTCATGATATGGCGATGAATTGGAAAACGCAATGGCATTCTCCTCCATAGATAAGGTGGTAGAGGTGGCTTGGAATTGTAAGAACCTACAATATGTAGCAGCATACTTTTCATTTTAATGATAGAGGCACTGATTAGGGGGAGGGGAGGGTGTGAGAAGATGTAGATTTGGAAACATTGGTGTTAGAAGGATGTGCAAAGGGAGAGTAAGAAGGATGATGTTTTTGGGAAAGGATAGGGATATTGTTATGGGGAAAAAGGAAGTAAGGGAGCTTGTCTAGATTGCATTCAATACCGAGGACACAAAGAAGGACTTGATCTAGGGATGTGATTTCAAATAATGCTACTTCATGATGAAAAAGAACCAAATGAAAATGACCCTTTTAGAACTAATTTGGCTTGTAAGCTAAGATGTTTCACCTACACTCTAGGGTGAGTCTCGTGCATGAATTCAAAAATCTTGTTGACGACAATTTTCAAAATTTTCCAATTTGCCCTCAAAAATATTGGATATTGTCCCACTACATACCTATACAGTTAACCAAAAATTATATTAGTTTAGAAAAACATAATTGATTCTTCAATAGGTAAAAAATATCAAATCATGACATGATAAGACTAAACATACATGATGTTACTTGAAATCGTGGAGGTGACCTCCCTTCGAACCTGCATTTGTCAAATACAATAATATGTTAAATGATTGAATAATGATTAAACATCAATGAGATTTTATTTGAAAAGGAGAATTAAATAGTATATGACTGAATAATAATTAAAGATGCACGATGCTCTATAAATACTAAAGGGGAATACCTCATGAATGAGCTCCTCTTGGTTTTGAGAATAATTTATTTTCTACTAAATAGGACCAACCACATGAAGGTGGAAGCTCATTTGGTCCCTCCCCCTCCACATCACTCTCAATTCCCCATACCCAATCATGCATAACAAGTAGAAAAAAAAGAATTAAAGGTAAATGAAATCAAGAAGTTACATGCATTCAGAACATATAAGGTCCATGCACAACTAGAAAAACAAAAAAAATTGTACTGTCAATAATTTATATTAACAAAATTTGCCCTGAAAATATGTACAATCACTTCTTTTTTTGTTTCTTCTTTTTCATAAAATTCATGAGTGTATCATCATCAGTATCGTCTCGATCCCTGCCTTCAACTATTGGATCTTTTTCTTCTGCTGGAAGATGATGGGTCATCTCAATCATTCTACTACTTCTATTAGCAGGATGTGGACGCTGATGCACTACAGGGGCATCCACTACAATAAAAAAATGCATTAAAAGGATATGGTTAGTTATTATTCATAGCAGTGTTTCATTAGTACGGATATCATTACTATGGTTTTTACCTGGAGTAGTGGACACCATTGGTTAGATTGTCATTGACTTATCTCCTCTTTGAGCACCCTCATCTGCTTGCTTTGTCATTGAAACAAGAAAAGTTATAAGTACACCATCTAAGAGAAATATTAATAATCATCATATTATACATTTTATTTTAAAGACAATCATACCGTGATCATGGGTTTGTGAACCACTAGTATCATGGTGTTATTGTCCACCACTTTCAAATGAACTAGTGTTGCTTGCCTGCTTAAAATAAATAGAGACATAATTAATTGATTGGTTAAATCAATTGTCAATATATTGGACAAGTAATCAACAACTGTAATTTTGTCATTTTATTTACTAGCTCATTCGAAGGGTCGGATTGTGTCTCTGATCCCTTCCTTTCTCGATTTTCAACCACATATTCAAATTTGAACTTGAAGTCAAGCATCAAGTCTTTTTTTGTGGTGGAACTGTTGAATTTACCCCCCTGCATCACATGGAATAAAATTTGGATTTTTTTTTACTGATGTAACACACACATGGTGGGGCATTAAAATTTCATCCTTCTTAAGAAAATAAAAACCCTCATTCGGGGTCTCTATTCCATTCTTCTCTTCCATATATTTCCAGCCATGGTCTCCATGCTCTGAACCGAGCTCATAGCTGGAAGATATCCTCTCTCGATTTCTTTGGGTTCTTCCATCCCTCTATACTTGCATATGATCGTGGGCTATGACTAGACGCCAAGACAATATGCGCCAATACAACCACCACGCAAATTGTCTGGAGTGGCAAAGCTTTGAAGTTCACAATATGACGTAGCGTGTCCTCAGAGATTTCGACGACCCTGATTCACTTCGGGACTTTGGCGTTCGAAAGTTTCGAACGCTCCAAAGTATTTTCTCCCCGAAGTACTTTGTACCCAGATTTATTGATCGAGTGCCACGGATCCCTCATGATCGACGACTGTGATCTAATTCAGGACTTCGGTGTTCAAGAGTTTCGAACACTCCAATGCCTTTTTCCTCCGAAGTACTCCATACCCGAAGTTACAGATCGAGGGCCACGCATCCCTTTGTGATCGACGGTTAAGATCCACTTCAGGACTTCATCGTTTGGGAGTTTCTAACACTCCAACGCCTTTTTCCTCCAAAGTACTCTATACCCGAAGTTAAAGATCAAGCGCCATGCTTCTCTTCGTGATCGATGGTTGTGATCCACTTCAGGACTTTAGCGTTCGGGAGCTTCGAACACTCCAACGCCTTTTTCCTCCAAAGTACTCCATACCCGGAATTAAATATCGAGCGCCACATGTCCCCTTACAATGGATGGTTCCAATGGACTTCGGCACTTCATAACTTCACTCCTTGCATTCCTCCAGAATGTTCTTCTCTGGAGTCAATGATATACTACCACATGCCTTCCTGTGCCAACGACTAGGATCTACTCCAGCACTTCGGGGATTTTCGAAGCACCTTGAATCCTCCAGAGTCCCGAAGTCCTGGACTCCCGGAATCCTAGTCATTTCACCAACCACGTGGGCGAGGTATGCATGTGTCAGGGGCTGACACGTAGTTGGGTTAGGGGTGACACGTGCGCTCGTCTGGGATGACATGTATCACGTTCAAAAGGGGATATAGGGTATGATATGTGCATGAATCCAAGTGGCACATGGATCATCAAGCTTAAATCCACGTCACCATGGATGGCATCACTGCGCCTCATCGCTCTGATCTGATCGTCTTTCATCCTCCCTCATATTTTCACGGTCAAAATCCAGCTGAAATAGATTCGTTCACAGTTCGACAGTTCACAGTGATTGTGGGTCCCCAACATGATCGTTCTTTATCGAAGAACTCAATCTCCACAATCTGAAAAGTGCTGGCCCAACTCAATTTAATCGTGGTCGTTGATCCTCCACCCCGATGAGATCAACGACGTTGGTTGATTGTGGGCCTTGAAATAGCACATCCACTAATTTCACCTTCATGCTCCATAATGATTCCCAACCATCGATCTTTGTTCATAGATCGACAGTTTACTGTGATTGCGGGGTCCAATCTCTGCAATCTAGGAAGTGCTCGCCCAACTCTATCTAATCGTGGTCGTTGATCTTCCACCCCAATGAGATCAACGGCGTTGGTTGATTGTGGACCATGAAATAACATGTCCTCTAGTTTCACCTTCACGCTCTGCAATGATTCCCAACCATCAAACTAATCGAGCAGCTAGTGTTTGGTTCGTTAACTCCAATGGGACTTTGAGTTGATCTGACGAATGAGAGAGTTTTTCCTCCCGATGAACAACTCGCATTCATCTCCTCTGTCAGGTTCTTGATTCATCTATGGCTCTTGTTACTTAGGGAGTTTGGGTAACTTTGAATATCGTGAAGTTTGACATCCCAGGGCGTTGAACTCCCGAAACTCCGAAACCATTATGAACTAGCTCCTTTCGAGCTTAGTGCAGGGTTCCTAGACCTAGGTCACATGGACCTTTAGATGACTCTCGGACTATGATCTCTTCTCTTAGTCTGGTTTTAGTTAAGGCCATGGGTGCGAGTTCAAGGTATCTCAGGCTACTGGTTTGAAGGAGACGCCTTCCTAATTCGCAGAACCTTAAATTCTAAAACAAGGTGGGGTAAACTCGTGAGGTTACCGAGACGGTAGTAGTGCTAAGAGGCTTGCTCCGTTTCCAGAGCTGTGAGGTAGATCCATGGGGAAAACACCTTCGAGAGTTAAACTAGATCATACGGGAAAAGCAGAAGCATAAGTTCTCAAGGAAGCCAACGTATACACATAACTTAACCTTTTCAATGCAAAAACCATTTACAGATATGTAAATACATGCATGAAACCATTAATTCCCAATTTAATGCATAGAGTGTGAAAACACTTATCAGAACCAGATAACGTGAAGCGACTACTGGAAGGGGTGCTCATTTCCACCCAACCATATGTTCAGTCACTCCTAACGGATTTACCACTGGCCACCCTTGAGCTAGACCACGATTCTTTTAGATTGAATCTCTTCTTCCGACACATAAATAGATAGGGATGAAGGTTACTCTCCTTATCCCGAATCGGTATCTATTTCCCGCGATCAGAACACACTCTTTTCACATTTCTTCCTCGAATATGAGAGATCAGTCTCTCGTCTCTGCACTCTTCGCAGATTTTCTTCTCTGACCCCCACACCTTCCTTTCTTTCCTTTTCCAAAAAGATTGCATGTGGCCCAAATTCCCAGTTTGTGGTCAGGTCTGGAAGCCTTACAGATGGGCGGTCTGCCCCATCCCCTCATTAACTCTTGAGGGGGTCTTCCCACCTACCAGCCTAACTGTAATTCATTTTTTGGTCAGAGGGTTGTTCTGATCCTAAGCAATTAAATTCAGCAAAGCACTGGTTCGGTGGAGGTTAACGCAACCATTCATGGTCCCCTCCACCATCTCTTTCATAGCATTCATGGTCTCTCTTAGCACATCCCCTTTCCATAATTCATGCAACACTTATCCATTTTATATTAAAATAACAGAATTTACATTCATCGACCTTTTATACAAAGGTCCATCAAATCAAACATTCACACATTTGAGTTTGCCATAGTTTCTTGGCCAATATAGTTATATTTACAAACTGGGGGAAACAGGGTGTTACAATTCCCTCCCCCTGTAAGGAACATCATCGTCGATGTTCTATCTGTCAACATGCTATGTATATACATAAGTAAACAAAATTGGATATGCATGTCTCACGGCATCCTCCATTTCCCACGTAGCCTCATCTAGACCAAAGTGTTTCCACTGCAGCTTAACCTGTGCAATGGTTCAGTTCCTGAGTGAGGTTTCCTTCCTGTCTAGTATGCATTGAGGTTCTGGAAGGAATTCTCCCTTTGGCTCCACCTAGATCACAAACCAGTAAATTATATGATTAGAATCATGTACATATTTCTTCAATAATGAAACATGGAAAAAATTATGTGCCTTTACTATGGGAGGGAGTGCTAGCCTATAGGCTACAGGTCCCACTCTATCTAAGACTTCAAAGGGTCCAAAATACCGAGGTTCCATCTTGGCACAAGCCCCCATTCTCAGGGAACTCTTCATGGGTCTAACTCTGAGATAGACATGGTATCTTGTCTTGAACTCTCTGGGAGTTCTCTTTCAATCGGCGTAGCTCTTCTGTCTATCCTAGGAAAATTTCAGACTTTGTTTTATCTGAATCACTTATTGTTCCATTTCTTTCAGCATGTCCGATCCAATTGTAATTATATCCACTGGATTACTTCAGCTGATTGGAATCTTTCACTGCCTACCATAGAGGGATTCAAAAGGGATCATCTTTAATGACTCTTGATAACCATTGTTGTAGGAAATTTTTACCAATGGCAGGTAGTCTTCCCACTTCTTAGGCCGATGCATTACATGCATCCTTAACATGTATTCTAATATTTGGTTTACTCTTTTTGTATGTCCATCAGTTTGGGGGTGATAGGTTGTGCTAAACAACAATTTAGTCTCAAGACCAGCCATCAAGGATTTCCAAAATCTTGAAGTGAATTTTTTGTCTCTATCGGATACAATCTCTCTAGGCATGCCATGCAATCTGAATATCTCCTTCATGAAGATGTTGGCAATATCTATTGCCTTGCAAGTTGACTTGACGGGAACAAAGTGAGCAGACTTGCTCAATTTGTCCACCACTACCATGATGGCATCATTCTGCTTAGCCGATCTTGGTAATCTGGTGATGAAATCCATGGAAATGGTTTCCCGCTTCCATTATGGAATTGGTAGAGGCTGTAACAACCCTGTTGGGTGTCGGTGTTCTTCCTTAACTTACTCACATTCTAGGCACTTATCTAAATAGTCGGTTATGTCCTTTTTCAGTCCAGACCAATAGAATTGTTTCCTAGTGGTCGTGATAATTTTTTGATATCCTGGGTGACCAGTATATGGTCTCTTGTGTAGTCCATCCATTATGAACCTATTCAAATTGTTCGATCTTGGAATATACAATATGTTTTTGTAGGTCAGTAGACCTTCATCGAGCATATGATCGTCTTTGTACTTTAGCCCTATAGGCTCTTGCCTTAGGTATGAGATCACGGTCTTGAAGAATGCATTTGTTTCTTCTGCATTCTTAATTCTTTCCCTGACCTCCATTTCACAGGTGCTTACTACTGCCAGGTGAATCATTTTCACACTTCTGCTAAGGGCATTGGCCACCCTATTTTCCTTCACTTTGATGTATTTGATTTTGAAATCGAACTCACTAAAGATAGCCATCCACCTAGCTTGTCTAGCATTGAGTTTTGGTTGATCAAACAGGTGCCTCAACCCACAGTGGTATGTCATAAGTACAAATATTATGCCCAGGAGGTAATGCCTCCACATTTTTAAAGCATGCACTATGGAAGCCAACTCTAGATCATGGGTCACATAATTGATTTCATGCTCATCCAATTTACTAGATCTGTAGCAAATTACATGTCCCTCTTGCATAAGGAATCCTCCAAGTCCTTCCTTGCAGGAATTTGTACACACGAGGAAGTCATTATCAAGGTTTGCAATCTTCATCACGGGTGCATGGGTCAGAAGGTATTTCAGTTTCTGAAATATTTCTTCACATTCTAATGTCCAAGTGAATTTAACCCCCTTTTTATGGAGGGCAGTGATTGGACAACCAATCTTGGAAAATACTTTTATGAACCTTCTATAATATCCTTCTAAGCCCATAAAGGATCTGATATCAGATACATCCTTTGGGGTAGGTCATTCCATAATAGATATGATCTTACCATGGTCTACTGCAACCCCTTCTTCAAAAATAACATGGCCCAAGTAATGTACTTTCTTCTGGAAAAAGTCACACTTGCTAAGCTTAGCGTAGAGTTGATGCTCTCTTAGTACTTGAAGTGCAAGTATAAGATGTTCTTCATGCTCTTCTATGTTCTTAGATTAGATTAAGATATCATCAATGAAAACCAATACAAATCTGTCTAGGAATTTGTTGAGTACATTGTTCATCAAGCACATAAAAGTGGAGGGGGCATTGGTTAGTCCAAATGGCACCGCCACAAATTCATAGTGACCATACCTTGTCATGAAGGATGTTTTGTGGATGTCTTTATCCTTGGTTTAGACTTGATGGTATCCAGACCTCAAGTCAATCTTTGAGAAAATGGAAGCACCCCTAATTGGTCGAACAAGTCATCGATTCTTGGTAAGGGGTACTTTGATCTGGATTTTATGAGTAGAATGAAATGAATACATATTATTAACAGGTGCTTAGCACAAAATAAGAGAGATACAGTAAAATTGGTTTTCTATTCAATAAGGAAATAAGTTGAAACTGTAAAATGTAGTGGAAACAAGCTTACTGGAATGGTGGTGGCTTATCTCTGAGAAGAGATGTGACGGTTGTGCTCATTCACAAGAAGATGATCATAGTGAGTCTCTAAAGGCCCTTTTACAATAAACAGGAATGCCAAAAACCCTAGACATCCAAAAACCTAACCCTAGGATATGAAGTGCCAAAAGTCATGTGGGCTCATTTGGGTAAGTTAGTACATCAACTTCCCGGGGTCGTAACTTTTACATACGATCTCTATTTTAGGTGTATGATATCTCGTTAGAAATATATCGTCGAGGAGATTCATTTTGGGGGCTCAATCGTGAATTTGCATATCATTGAGAAGCTCGATCCCGAAAAACCTTCATTTAGGCCCTCAAAATGGCCCTGGAAGTTAGAAAAGGTGGGTGGACACTAATATCCACCTAGATCAGTCCTCCCTCCTTAGGAAGAAATGGTCTCCATTGTGTTGATTTCCCCCATCAGATGAGGAAATTTCTGTTGAATTTGGCCCCAGGTGAGCCACTTGCCTTGGTGCAGGAGTTGCCCTGCTTTGACAACTTGATAAAGATGGATCCTTTGTTGTCGAGTGCCCTTGATCTGTGTGTCCACAATCTGATCGTTGGATGCCTGTTGTATGCAGTCGCGGTTGAGCTTTGTTGGTTTCAGTTTCTCTACTATGTCTGAGGTATCCAATAATGGTGGGAAATAAGGGCGAAGGAGATCCACATTGAACACTAGGTCCAGGCCAAGGAAAGGAGGAATGTTGAGCTCAAAAGAATTATCCCCCACGGCCTTGGTGATGGTATACGACCCATAACGGAGTGGGAAAATCTTCTGATGGGGTCTTGTAAGGCATTATTTCTGCAAGTGCAACCAAACTTTGTCGCCCACCTGAAACTTATGTGGCACCTGATGTTGATCATGTTGTTGCTTGTACTTGTCATTGGACTTATGTAGGATATCCTAAACCTATTGGTGGATGTGCTGGATTCGTTCAATGAATCGAGTGGCTTTGTCAGCTTCAGTTGGAGCAAGAGATGATTCAGTCGAGGTGACCGCAAGGGGAAGTGCAACATCTATGGGACCCAATGGTTGGAATCCCAACCCCACCCAAAAGGGGTTGTGGTCGGTTGAGCTATGTAGGGATCGATTGTAGCTATGTTGGACATAAGGAAGGCTCTCATCCCATGTGTGAGGGTGCTTTGAATTATATATGTGAAGGATATGCATAGTCATTCGATTGACGACCTCGGTTTTTCAATCTGTCTGGGAGTGGAAGGCCATGGATTTGGTGAGCTTGGTGTCCAGCAGTGACCAGAGGCTCCACCAGAATGTGCTGAGAAATCGACTGTCCCGATATGAGACAATGGTTTGTGGGATTCCAAAATGTACCCAAACTCGTTCAAAGAAGATCTTGGCAGTGGCCTTTGTTGTGATGTTCTTCTTACATGCAACCAGAATCTCCATCTTAGAGAAGCGATCAAAAACCAAAAAAACACACTAATTTCCCCGCTTGGTGGAAGGGAGGCCCAACATGTAGTCCATTGAGATGGATTCCCATGGCCTGTCAGGAGTAGGAAGAGGGGTGTACAGGCCCTACTTCTTAGTGGTTGGTTTGGCAATAGCGTAGACAATGCAGGACCTGATCTACTTGTTGACCTCCTGTTGAAGTTTCGGCCAGTAGAAATTTTTTTGTAGCATCGTCACTATCTTTTCGATGCCGAAGTGTCCTACCACCCGACTGTAGTGGGCTTCCCAGATCATCTTCGCTTTCTCGCTTAATGGAACACAGATATGGCCCAAACGACACAACAACCCATCCTAAAGATGGAAATTATCGACAACTGTGTTTGCACCCAACATTTGGTAGGTGGTGGCGAAGTCTGGGTTTGTCTCATAGAGTTGGGGCCATCCATAGGTCTCATGGTCATAGGAGTCTAGCACTGTGGTGAGTTTCACAACTGGCAGTCTACTGAGGAAATCAACGATGCGATTGGTGCTTCCTATTTTATACTTGATGTTGAGGTGGAATTGCTGCAAGTATGTGGACCAATTTTGATGGCGATCATTCGATAATTTTCCTTGTGTCTGCATGAACTGCATTGGCTTATGATCAGTGTGGATGATTGTCTCCTTCCCAAGAATGTAATGTCTCCACTGGTGCTAGTCTTGCACAATGGAGTACATTTCTTTGTCGTAAGTAGGGTACTTACAGACAACATCTGATAATGTCTCACTATGATAGGCCACGGGGTGGCCATGCTGAGTGAGAATGGAGCCCACCACATAGTTTGAAGCATATGTCTTGATCTCAAAGGGATGTTGTAGATCTAGTAGTGAAAGTACTGGGGTTGAGCACAAGCGTTTCTTCAAATCGTCGAACGCTTGTTGTTGGGACCAGCCCCACAAAAAAAATTCCTTACCACCACCCCTGGTTATTTAGCTAAGGGCCCATGCAATATGGGAGAATCCCAACACGAACCTACGGTAGAAATTGGCAAGGCCCAAGAAGCTCTGAAGCTCAGTGAGTGTGGTTGGGGTTGGCCAGTCACGGATGACTTGGATCTTGACTGGATCCACATGTACGCCATGCTGATCAATTATGTAGCCCAAGTAATGGACCATGTCCATGTTGAAGGAACATTTTTCCAAGTTGGCATATAGCTTGTGATGTCGCAGGGTGTGCAGAACCTATTGAATATGATGCAAGTGTTTGGACCAAGTCTTGTTGCAAATGAGAATGTCATCCATATACACCACTACAAAAGTATTGGTGAATGGTCACAAGATATCGTCTATCATCGTCATGAAAGTGGATGGAGCATTTGTCAAACCAAAGGGCATGACCAACCATTCATAAAGGCCTTCCTTTGACTTGAAGGCAGTTTTCCATACATCTGTTTGTTCTATCGGGACCTAGTGGTAGCCAGACTTTAGATCAATCTTACTGAATTATTTGGCCCCCGTGATTTGATCAAGGAGTTCGTCGATTCGGGGAATCGGCTACCGGTTTCTGACTATGATTTTATTCGGAGCCCGGTAATCAATGCAGAGTCGCCAGGTTCCATCTTTCTTCTGTACCAACACGATTAGGCTCCCGCAAGGTGATGAGCTAGGACAGATGTGCCCCTTGTGGAGCAGTTCTTGGATCTGTCGCTTGATCTCCTCATTCTCTAACAGAGAGCGGCGATAGATTGGCCCATTGGGAAGCGGTGCATTGGGGGTCAGATCGATGGGGTGCTTGACCTGGCAGTGCAGAGGTACCCCGGTAGGTGAGGAGAAGATATCTAAGTGTTCTTCCACGACCTTATCTACTTTCTTCTGATGTGTGGAGAGGTTGGTTGTAGAGACCCTGGATGTGGCTGTGATCTTTCGCTTATTCTAAGAGAGAATCACGAAGAGACAAACTTCCCCATCTGAGAGATGACCTTCTTGCATTGCTTAGTAGAGATCAAGGAAATAACATTAGGTGGGAATGCCTCGGGTATCCTATACAATTTAATGATCAAAGTAATAATAACACTACGAGGCCTAGAATCATACAAAGCATGATGTTTCCATAAATAAGGTTGGCCCAAAAGAACATCACAAAATTTGAGAGGAGAAACATCACATAATACCTCGTCTTTGAAGGGCTTGATGTTGTATGACAGTCGGCATTGTTGGTTGAAGCGGAGGTCGCTTCCTTGGCGAAGCCATCCAATGGTGTATGGTTGTGGGTGGGTTGTTTTCAGCAAGGCTAGCCTCTTGACGACCTCTGCTGAGATTAGGTTTTTCTGGCTACCGCTATCCATGATGAAGTGCAGTGGGGTGCCTTTTAGCCACATCTGTGAATGGAAGAGGCATTCTCCTTCTTCTGGCTCATCTAGTTCATCAGGCTGGAGCTTGGTGGTAGCAACGATGGCACTAGGTTCTGCGTCAATGATCTGTCTTCCCCTTTCTGGTTCTGGCTCAGAGTCTGAACCCGCATATGATTCAGAGGCCTTCACTTCGGCCACCAGCAACTGCTTTGAGAGGCAATCAACAGTGTTATGCCAAGGGCTCTTATGGAAGCCGCACCACTTCCCGGTATCTTTCTTTGTCTTTCTAGTGTCCTTATTTGCTTGCGTATTGGACTGGTTGTCATGATACTGTCCATCTTTTCTATGTCCTTTGTTCTGTGGGTTGGGGCCGCCCTTTCCTGGCTTTTGTTGTGAGGGGTTCCTAGGCCCAAATTGTCGCGTCTTTTGTTTGAGCTTCTGCTCGATTTTGAAGGCATATCGGTAGGTCGCGCCCAAGGATGAGATGTCCAAAAATTCCATTTAGTTCTAGATGTATCTATGCAGAGCACCGCGATACTTGAGCACCATATGTCTCTTTGAATATTTGATACCCATCTTGGTGTGCAAGGTATGAAAGATATTCGTGAAATATGCCACTGCTTGGTCTCTTTCCGCAGTGTGGTCCATTTGGTATACAAGTCGTCATAACTTTCGATAGGGTAGTATTGTTCCTTAATATCATCCCTAAAGGAATCCCAGGTGGCTATGACTATAAATAATGAGGGTTCATCTATTTCCTTTTTCTCACATAAATTTTCCCACCAATCTTTGACATGGGGAACGACTTGGAGGAGCGCAAAAGTAATCTTTTCTCTATTCGAAAAGTTATGGACAGAAAAATACCCTACTAGTAGATTCAACCACTTGTCTACAACATCTACGTCTATCTGACCTTAAAATATAGGAATATCGAAGTTTATTTGTACCTTGAAGGGGGTGGTGCCTCCGCTCAAAGAAGATGTGTCGCATGGTGGTAGTCGCCGAAGGATTTGTGCAAAACTATCCATCATCTCATTCCTTTGTTGCGTGAGGGATTCCTCAATCAATAGTTTGAAAGGATCTCATGTCTTGTCATCTTTATTTTCTCCTGCCATGAGAGGTCGCTTGGGTGTGAAAGAGCTTTTGTCCTCAAGAGAAACAAGCTCGAGACCCAACTCTTTGTACTTCGACCTCGTTGGGGACATCCATTAAGACGACAAGGAGAAAACCGCTTTGATACCACTGATCCAGATTTTATGAGAAGAACGAAATGACTACAGATTATTAACAGGTGCTTAACACAAAATAACAGAGATATAGTAAAATTGGTTTTCTATTCAATAAGGAAATAAGTTGAAATTGTAAAATGCAGTGGAAACAAGCTTGTTGGAATGGTGGTAGCTTATCTCTGAGAAGAGATGTGACAGTTGCGCTCATTAGCAAGAAGATGATTACAATGAGGCTCTGAAGGCATTTTTACAATAAACAGGAATGCCAAAAACCCTAGACATCCAAAAACCTAACCCTAGGAGATGAAGTGCCAAAAGTCATGTGGACCCGTTTGGGTAAGTTAGTACATCAACTTCCCAGGGTCTTGCATGTGATCTCCGTTTTAGGCGTGTGCTAGCCCATTGGAAAGGTATCGTCGAGGAGATTCATTTTGGGGGATCAATAATGCCTTTTAATATCATTGAGAAGCTCGATCCCGAAAAACCTTCATTTAGGCCCTCAAAATGGCCCCGAAAGTTAAAACTGCTAAAAATAGTAAATTGCCAAAATTGTCAGAAAACTGTTTTGAGCCAGTTGGAAAAGGTGGGTGGCCACCGATATCCACCTGGATCATATTTTTTCTTTATGATTTTCTTATTGAGTTGTCTATAATCTATGCATAGTCGGAGCGTGCCATATTTATTTTTTACAAACAAGGCTGGTGCTCCCCATGGAGACGCACTAGTCCGAATGTAGCCTTTTTCCATCATGCCCTTTAGCTGTAGCTTGAGCTCAAATAGCTCGGGTGTACTCATCATATAGGGTTTCCTAAACACCGGCACTACTCCTGCTGCAAGTTCTATCGAGAACTCAATGTCTCTTCTCGGAGGTAGACCTGGTACCTCTTCAGGAAACACATCTCTATACTCTCTTAATATGGGGTGGTCCTCTAGGTTCAATTTTTCATCCTCAACAGATTCCAACACCTGTATTGCATATAGAGGAAATCCCTTTCTGCAATACTTTTTCATTTGAAGGGATGATATTTGTCTCACTGAGACAGGTTTCTGAATCCCATGGAGGGTCATCTTTCCCACTTCTTCATTTACACATTCTAAAGTTTTGTGGTAACAATCCAACTTAGTTTTATAAGCAGACAACCAATCTATACCAATCAACGAGTCATAAGATCCTAGGGGAAGTATGTTAAGGGTTTCTTGGGTGGGCAATCCATCCATGATGAATTGGAAAGCTAGTATGACATATGTTACTTTTATTTTGGTTCTAATGGCTAGTTGTACCAACCATGGCTTAACGTGTCTAATTGGTTGTAGTTTATACTTATCAACAGTATGAGGGGCCACATAACTCAAATTAGAACTAGGGTCATTTAAAATAGAAACTAGACGGTTGGCGATCATACCTTCCATCTCCACCACTGAAGCTTGGTGGTCGGCTTGTTTATTATCCAAAGCCGCATAAATATGTGGCATTCTCCTAGCCACATCATTGACTATGGTAGCTTCTTAGATGTTGTAGATTCTCCTAATGTTATGTTGTCTGTGTGGGAAATCCCTTAGCAGATTTTCTTCTCCGCAACCCCAAAATTTCAAGGGTTCTCTCTTTGGGTTATCAGTCTTTCCTGGGGTTGATCCAAAAGATTTATTTCCACTCTGGGAGGGGAAATTATGTTGATACACACTTTGGGTAGGAAGGCTCATCCTAAAATCCTTCCTATAGTTCTTAAATATTGAGGATTTAAACCCCTTCTTGTTGAACCTCGAACTGCTCTTCTTCTTCCAGTCCTCGCAAGGTTTTGTCTGACACCTGAACTGTTCATAACAATACCTTGCCTTCTGGATAGTGTCTTCTAAGGTATTTAGATCGTCAAACTCAATCATGTTCTGTTAAGTCTAAGGTAAACCACTGATAAATCATTGGACTTTTACCTTTTCATCTTTTATGTAGGGTACATACCTCAGCAGCTCAAGGAATTTATTGATATATTCCTCTATGATGAGTTGTCCCAGATTGAGTTCATAGAACTCCTTAGTCTTCCCATCGAATTATTTCTCTGACAGATACTTCTTCTTGAAGTGTTTCTCAAACGGTTTCCATGACAAGTCCTTTTCATGGATTCCTTTCACATTCTTGAAATCTTCCCACCAAATGGAAGCCTTTCCATTCAGGTTGAAGATGGCTATTCGAGCCTTCAAGTTTTCATAATAGTCATGAACTCTTAAGTACTTATTTAAACAAAGCAGCCAAGATTATGCCTCTTCCCCTTTCTCAATCTCTCCATTGAAAGAGGGTGGTTTGGCTTTCTTCAACTCTTCAGGGTCATGACTTTTGGAATGCTTCCGCTTCTTTCCTTTCTTATGAGAATGTGAGCTAGTTTTTCTACTAGAAGATCCCTCGGAGTTGCATGTTCCCTTTCCAGAGGACTCTCCCGATGAGTGCCCCCTGCCTCTAGGTTCGGCCTTCCTCAAGGTACTTCTCCCTGTGTGGCCACTTATGGGACCACGTTTTGGTATTTCAGGTGGAATTTGACTTCTCTCTGTATGCCGTCGGTCCACATGATTGGTTGCAGGTCCATGCTGCAGTTGCCTTTGTATATCAGATAAGTTATGCAACAAGACTGCATTGATTTATGTTTTTTTCTCTTGATCCTTTATCAATCTCTCATTATCATCCTCACAATTATGTAATTCGACCATAAGGCTCCTTATAGTTTCAGCTAGATCCGTAGGGGTCTCCACTGCCCTCCTCTCGTCAGACTCTTTGTCTCTATTGTGGGAGCCATCCCCCACTTCATGGTGCATCTCCATCCTTTATGATTGTGGTTTCCCATGATTCACTAAATGCTTGAGTGCTTACAAAACACTTGTTGTTAGCTAACATTCTATTAGTTCATGAGAAACACATAGTTCATTTTTCTTAAATACACACAGATAGTAGAAAGTTTCATTCTTTTATTTAGTAATAGTTTAACCATATTCTTTAGGAAAGAGGTAAGGTAGGGCATCACCCTTAAGATTTTCTTTAAACATGGTTTTTAAGTGACTCGTCAATGAGCCCAAGCAATCCAAGTGTTGTAACCATGCTCTGATACCAATTTGTAACACACCGATGGTGGGGCGTTAAAACTTCATTCTTCTTAAGAAAATCAAAACCCCCATTCAGGGTCTCTATTCCATTCTTCTCTTCCAAATCTTTCCATCCATGATCTCCATGCTCAAAATTGAGCTCAGAGTTGGAAGATATCCTCTCCCAAATTATTCGGGTTCTTCCATACCTCTATACTTTCATATGACCGCGGGCTATGACCAAACATTAAGAAAACAGGTGCCAAGAAAACCATTGCGTGAATCCTCTGGAGTGGAAAATCTCTTAAGTTCACAATCTGACGTTGCATGTCCTCAAAGATTTTGAGGCCCCTGATTCACTTCGGGACTTCAGTGCTCCGGGGTTTCGAATGCTCCAAAGTCTTTTCTTCCCGAAGTACTTCATACCCGAGTTATAGATCGATTGCCATGCGTCCCTCGTGATCGACGATTGTGATCTACTTTGGGACTTCGACGTTCAAGAGTTTCGAACACTCCAACGCCTTTTTCCTTTGAAGTACTACGTACCCAAAGTTACATATCAAGCGCCACACATCCCTTCATGATCGATGACTGTGATCCACTTCAGGACTTCGACATTCAGGAGTTTCAAACACTCCAATGCCTTTTTCCTCCCAAGTACTTTGTACCTAGAGTTAAATATCGAGCACCACACGTACCCTTCCAATGGACAGTTCTGATGGACTTCGGCACTTCGGAACTTCACTCCTCGCATTCCTCCAGAGTGTTCTTCTCCGAGTCAATGATATATTGCCACATGCCTTCCTATACCAACGACTAGGATCTACTCTGACACTTTGGCACTTCGGGGATTTTCGAAGCACCTCGAATCCTCTGGAGTCTCGAAGTCTTGGACTCCCAAAATCCCAATCATTTCACCAACCACATGGGTGAGGTATGCATGTGCCAGGGGTTGACACGTAGTTGGGTTAGGGGCGACACGTGCCCTTGTCTGGGATGGCACGTATCACGTTAAAAATGGGCTATAGGGTATGGGATGCGCATGAATCCAAGTGGCACGTGGCTCGTCAATATTAAATGCACGTCACCATGTATGGAATCACTGCGCCTCGTCGCTCCAGTCTGATCATCTTTCAACCTCCCTCATATTTTCACAGTCGAAATCCAGCTGACACCAATTCATTCACAGATTGACAGTTCACAGTGATTGCGGGGCCCCAACGTTCTCACTCTTTATTGGAGAACTCAATATCCACAATCTGAAAAGTGCTCGCCCGACTCGGTCTATTCGTGGTCGTTGATCCTCCACCCTGACGAGATCAACGAATTTGGTTGATTGTGGGTCGTGAACTAGCACAACCGCTAATTTCACCTTCTCTCTCTGAAATGATTCCCAACCATCGATCTTTGTTCATAGATCGACGGTTCATAGTGATTGTGGGGCCCAATACCTGCAATTTTGGAAGTGCTCGCCCAACTCTGTCTAATCATGGTCATTGATCTTCCACCCCAACGAGATCAACAATGTCGGTTGATTATGGGTCATGAACTAGCATGTACGCTAATTTCACCTTTGCACTCCGTAATGATTCCCAACCATCGATCTAATCGAGCGGCTAGTGTTTGGTTCGTTAACTCCAGTGGGTCTTTGAGTCGATCTGACGACTAAGATAGGTGTTCCTCCCAATGAACGGCTCGCATTCATATCCTCTACCAGGTTCTTGATTCATCTATGGCTCTTGTTACTCAGGGAATTCGGGTAACCATTGACTATCATGAAGTTTGACATTCCAGGGCGTCGAACTTCTGAAACTCCGAAACTATTATGAACTAGCTCCTTTCAGGATTAGCGCAAGGTTCCTAGACCCAGGTCACATGGACCTTCAGATGAATCTCTAGCTATGAGATCTACTCTTGGTCAAGTTATAGTTAAGGTTGTGGGTGCGAGTTCAAGGTCTCTCAGGCTACTAGTTTGAAGGAAATGCCTTCCTAATTCGTAGAACCTTAAATTTTGAAACAGGGTGGGGTAAACTAATGAGGTTACCGCGATGGTAGCAGTGCCAAGAGGCTTTCTCCGATTCTAGAGCTGTGAGGTAGCTCCCTGGGGAAAACACATTCGAGAGTTAAACTGGAGCATACGGGAAAAGAAGAAGAATAAGTTCTCAAGGAAGCCAACGTATACACATAACTTAACCTTTTCAATGCATAAACCATTTGCAGATATGTAAATACATGCATGCAACCATTAATTCCCAATTCAACGCATAGAGTATGAAAACACTTATCAGAACCAGATAACGTGAAGCGACTGCTGGAAGGGGTGTTTGTTTCCACCCATCCACAGGCTCAGTCACTCCTAACAGATTTACCATTGGCCACCCCTGAGCTAGACCACGATGCTTTTAGATTGAATCTCTTCTTCCGACACATAAATATATAGGGACAAAGGTTACTCTTCTTCTCCCGAATCAACCTCTATTTCCCGCAATCAGAACACATTGTTTTCACAGTTCTTCCTCGAATCCGAGAGCTTAGTTTCTCGTATTTTCACTCTTCGTAGATTTTTCTCTCTGGCCCCCACACCTTCCTTTCTTTCCTTTTCCAGCAAGATTGTGTGTGGCCCTAATTCTCAGTCCGTGGTCAGGTCTAGAAGCCTTACAGATGGGCGGTCTGCTCCATCCCCTCATTAACTCTTGAGGGGGTCTTCCCACCTACCATCCTGACTGTAATTAATTCATGGGTCAAAGGGTTGTTCTGATCCTAAGAAATTAAATCCAACAAAGTACTGGTTCGGTGGAGGTTAACGCAACCATTCATGGTCCCCTCCACCATCTCTTTCATAGCATTCGTGGTCTCTCTTAGCACATTCCCTTTCCAACAGTCATGCAACACTTATCCATTTTCTATTAAAATAACAGAATTTACATTCATCGACCTTTTATACAAAGGTCCATCAAATCAAACATTCACACATTTGAGTTTTCCATAGTTTCTTGGCCAATATAGTTATATTTACAAACTAGGGGAAACAAGGTGTTACAACTGATTGCAATTAGATAAAATTTGCATGATGATATATTGTATAATATGAATAAAGTCTCCACTAATTAAAATTATATATTTTAATCTCAAGTAACCACCTTGGCCAAGTTTTTGTTATCCATGTTTATCTATTCTTTCCTTTGTTTCTTTTGTTGTGTCTAGGAGCCTACGAAAACTTTCAAGTATGTTATAATATATCATATTTTTTTCTATAGAATTAAACAAAATTCATGATATTCAATTCAAAATATCATATATTACCTTCCAGGCCCAGGTGGTTTCTTCCCTTCGCTTCTCAATGCGCTCTCCTTAGCACCCTCATGTACATTCTTCCATTCCATACTAGGAATGGCCAGAGGATGATCATACTTAGGGTTCTTTTTCAATTGAACCCTATATTGATCTCTGACATATTTCAAATATGTACTAACCCTCAAGGTGGTTTAAGACTTGTTGAATATATCACCAAACAAGCCAACCATATGGTCTATAAGATTCTTTTTCAAATCTTTATTTTGAGCATTCCACTGTGTGCGAATGGTGGCCCCAAATATGTTTAGATCCTTGTTGTGCAAGGTACTGTAAAAAATATTATTTCCTGAAACACGATATGATAATTAGATTAAAATAATATGAAAAATGTAGGTTTCAATCAAATGGTAGGAACTATTTAACATATTCAAAAATACCTAGGATATGTTGTATTTTTAAGGGAATCAAGTTTTCGTCCACCAACAAGTTGATGGAGAGTGTTCTCAAGATTTGAACACATGTTTCCACGGGATAAAAATGTTGATATGGTTGTGCATAACCGATATACTCATGATATTTTCCTTGTAGACCCTCATGAGCACGGTATAACATGTGCAGTGGGGGCATCTCATGGGCCCCAGGAGTTTCAGTCCTCTCAACCACATGCATAGAGGAAAATAGCCTCACAGGTATGTGGCTCGTGATGGGATGTTGTGGGGTTTGTGCATCACTTCCACCAGTAGCTTCCTCATGACCAAGATGTTCCTAAATTAACGAATGAAAAATTTCCTATAGAAACAAAATGAGTACTGCTCATATAATGGTAACATACAAAAATTTCATAAATCAATTTATGTCTGAAATAGTATTTTTTTTTTAAATTGTGCTTACCCCAAATTTTTATATATCTTGTCTTAAAATTTCCATCATTTTTTTTCCTTCCTCTGAAAGTGGCTTAGACTTAGCCAATTCAATGTATTCAATATTTTCCTTTTTCAAGGCCTTTTTAATTGTTTCCACCGAGTTGATGGAATAATATATTTCATTCAATAGATCATCCTCTTCTGATGGTGTGCTCATTTACATCAACAAATAAACATGTTAATTAAATTATTCTAAGAATTAATTGATATGAAAGTCACTATCATACATGCTCTGAGCTAGCCGATGCCTTCCCACGATCACCCTACCACATTATAAGATGCATGACAATTTAGAATGTTATAAGAAAATAATATAACAAGTATGAGCTATTAAAATGTATGTTTCAAATATAAAAAGGAAAAAATTAATTATAGGTTTGGTATATTGGTAGAACATGTTTACCCCCATAATAGTAGTGCTTCCATCGATTCGATTCAAATCGTAATCGATCAACAACTCTTCCCTTACAGCTATTGTTTTCACTGCACATAAGAATATTTGATTTCCTTCATTCCCCTCAAATATAAAATTGGGTTTCTTTCTTATTTTCCCTGGTCTTGTACTGTTAATAAGCCCTATAATATTTCCTGACACCTTTGGCCTTCCATCAATATACACCATCGCTCCTTTATTGTGATCGTTGTATTTTAGCTATATGTAATTTGCAGTGGATGCATATCTCCGCATACTTGGCATATATTGGACCAGCCACAACCAATATCAATAGTTGTATCATGTTCTTACATACTCCATCAACTCAAAAAGTCCTCCATATTTCACCTTTATGCCATCCATGGAGAATAGGCCAAGACCATGTATGGATGATGGAGCAATGCGATAAATCCTCTCATTGACACAGAAGTCAGTGTCCAACTGAGGAAGTTCATTGGGTACCCATGGTCTCAATAGATGTTTGTACCTCAAAGGAACCTTGAGGTCACCTATGCTATCATCGTCATATGAACATGAACCTCCTTCAACAAGAAATAATTCCATGTGCCTACAAAATTTTCTTCTGACCTTTTCACCTCTATTTGACCTTACCCTATTAAATTTGTTGGACATCGTAACACTTGTTGATGTTTGGAAAACATCAGGAATATATATATATATATATATATATATATATATGACATGATATGTATAATACAAGGTATAAATATATATAATAAATAAGTAGTTATTTATTATCCAAGGGATGCATCCTTTCATGGATGGTCATCATATGTTCTCTATATATGGAACACTCATCATTGTAATAATACATCAATCTATCATAATCACTTTGTCTTAGCATTTTATATTGTACTTGTGTCTCTGTCCATGGTTATTCTTCTTATGATATTGGTTATTATTGTTGCTATTGTTCATGGTTTATGCTTCAGTTCATGTAAATTTGTAAAGAAATTGAATGTAATTGAAAAACATTAAAACACCAACATCGTATCAAAGAAACGTTCTTGAAAGAATACTATTGCACATGCATTGACCTTCTACAACAACTTGACATACATTTCCTACAATTTGTTGTTTTGTTGCAACTGCAACTCGGGTTAAGGTTTTTGCACTCTTCCAACAACCATGGTGAATTGTATTTTGGTGGAAGAGAGGCTTGATGGAAAAACCAACTTCAGTTCTTGGAAATATAGATTGCTCATCACTCTAGAAGAGAGTGACCTAATGAAGTACATTGAAGAAGTTGTACTAGACTTAGTTGATGATGCATAAAAGTCTCAATGGAGGAAGAATGATGCAAAAGCCAAAAAGATCATCATCTATTTTGTGAGAAACCATTTAATCCCTCACATATCCAAATTGAAGATAGATAAGAAGATGTATTATGCTTTGAAGAATTTGTTTGAGAGAAAAAACACCAACATATAAGCACTTTCTTTGAGACACCAGCTTTGGAATCTCAAGATGACGAAGTCAGATACAGTTGCCACCTTCTTCATGAAGATTTCAGAGATCATAGATCAGTTGGGTGATATTGGTGAAATCATCTCTGAAAAAGAACTTGTCATGATTACCCTTAATGGTATTCCAAGCCATTGTGAGCCATTCATTCATTGTATAAGTGGGCGATCCAAATTGCCCAGGTTTGATCATTTATGGGCAGACTGTACTCAGGAGGAGACCAGACTTGCAGCTAGAGGCATGCAATGTTCCCATCATGGTGAAAATCAATCCCATGCTACTAATGCAAGTAAAGGAAAAGGAAAAATAAGAGGTTTCAGAAAAACATTTAAAGGAAGGAAGTCAACACCAGCTTCAAAACACAAAAAAAAAGATATGTCAAAGATTCAGTGCTTCAGATATGAAAAGTATGGCCACTATGAGAAAAAATATCCTACATTGACGAAAGGAAAGCAACATGCCTCCATTGCTAATGTTGATTCAGAACCACCTTGGAGGAAGTCAAGGAATGTAAGCATGTACGATGAAGAGTTGTTCTTCATTTTATCCCTCTCAAGTATGGTTCCTACTAGTAATGATATTTGGTTGATTAATAGTGGTGCTTCCAGACATATGACTGGATACAGAGATCACCTTACAGATCTAGTAGAGAAATAATATTGTTTGCATGTTGTATTGGGTTATGATGCCAGATATATTGTAAAGGGAGTTGGATACACTTCTTTACAATTGGATTCTGGCACCCCACTCCATTTGAGTGATGTATTATTTGTACCTGGGATGAGAAGGAACCTTGTCTCTATTTCATCCTTAGAGAACAAAGGATACAAGGTTTCTTTCTCTGATGGAAAGGTTCTTGCATGTAACAAGAACTCTAGTATGGATTCTGCTCGGATGATTGGTTTTCTAGAGGAAAAATCATACAGATTCACTGTCCGAGCAGTTCAGGCCTAGATACATGACAATTCTATCAGTTTTAGTGAACTATGACATAGGAGACTTGCTCATTTACATTATAGATCTCTTCCCACTCTGGGGAAGATGGTGACAAGCCTTCCAATGATCCATGTTGAACATGATGGAATTTATAGAGGTTGTGCTCTTGGAAAGAATGCCAAGGGGTCCTTTCTGAGCAGTGACAACAAATCTAAGGGAATATTAGACTTGGTTCATATATATTTATGTGGACCCATGATAGTTGCTTCTTTGAGTGGATACCTATACTATGTGATCTTCATTAATGAACACTCTCGGAAGACTTGGATTTACTTCTTGAAGACCAAGGATGGAGGCCTTGCCATATTTCAGGAGTACAAAGAATAGGTCGAAAACCTAACTAGAAAGAAGATCAAAGTGTTGAGATAAGATAATGGAGGATAATACACCTCCCAATATTTCAGTGATTTTTTCATTGAGGAAGGGATCAAGAGGGAGTAAACCATTCCTTACAATCCTCAATGGAATGGGTTCACAGAGAGGAAGAACATATCTATTGTTGAGGCATCCAAGGTAATAATCCATGATCAACATTTACCTATGTTTCTATGGGAAGAGGCATCCATGCTTGCAGTGTATGTTTAGAACAAAAGTCCTCATAAGACTTTGAGGAACATGAATCCTGAGGATGCCTTCACCAGAGTGAAACCTCAGGTCAGACACTTCAAGATATTTGGGTGTCCAGTATACATTCATGTACCCAAGGAGAAAATGACTAAGCTAGATCCTTTAGGAAAAAATGGTACATTTGTGGGGTATAATGATTCTTTGAAGGCATATCGGATCTACATCCCTAGTCAGAGACAGTTTGAGGTGAGAAAATATGTTTCCTTTGAGGAGGAGGTAGACTTCAAGAGATATATAGGATATCACATGGATATTGATAATGAGAGACAGGAAGAGATGGTTCCTTCTCCCCCTCACCCTTTAGCAGTTCAGAGGGAGAAAATTGAGCCTATTGATCCAATTGATCTTGTTGATCCTATAGCTCCAGTTGATGTTGCCAGAGATATTTCTGTAGGTCGGAAGAGACTTGCATGCGATCTTCAGACTCTACAGAAGGAATAAGGACATGCAACTCCTTGTCGTACCTTCCAAGAGAGAAAGAGACCTTAGATATATGCATGCAATGCCACAACTATGAGCCACATCATTGATTCTGAGCATTCATGTTATGAGGAGGCATCTAGTCAACCAGTATGGAGAGATGCCATGATCCGGATTTATGAGAGGAACGAAATGAAAAAATAGATATATAATATCAACATAGAGACACAGTGAATAATAATAGAGATACATTAAAACTTTACTTCTATTAAATAAGAAATATGTTGAAACTGTAAAATGCAGACTGAAACAAGCTTGTTAGAATGGTGGCATCTTATTTTTGAGAAGAGATGTGACGACTATGATCATTCACAAGAATAAGATAAGTACAATGAGGCTCAAAAGGAATTTTTACATCAAACATGAATTCCAAAACCCAAGACATCCAAAAACCTAACCCTAGGGGATGAAGAGCCAAAAGTCATGTGGGCCCTATTGGGGTAAGTTGGTACATCAACTTCTCGGGGTCATAACTTTTGTATACGAACTCTATTTTAGGTGCATGATAGCCTGTTGGAAAGGTCTATCTGAGGAATACACATTATGTTGTCATATTCTAAATCCAATAAGAAAAGTGACTGTGGTAGGACCAAAAAATGGTGTTTAGGGCCTCAAAATGGCTCCAGAAGTTTAGGATTCGAAAAGCTAGAGAAAAACTGCTAAGATGAAAACTGAAACAACAAAGATGAAATCTATATGTGAGATAGTTGGAAGAGGTGGGTGGCCACAAATATCCACCTGGATCAATCCTCCCCCATTAGGAAGAAATGGTCTCCATTGCGTTGAGTTACCCCATCAGATGAGGAAATTGTTGTTGAAATTGGCCCTGGGTGAGCCACTTTCCTTGGTGCGGGAGATGCCCTGATTTGAAAACATGATAAAGATGAAACTTATGTTGGCGAGTTTCCTTGACCTATGTGTTCATGATATGATCAGTGGATGCTTGTTCCATGCAATCAGGGTTGATCTCTGTCTGTGTCAATTGTTCTGCTACCTATGAGGTGTCCAATAATGGTGGAAAGTGTGGCCAAAGGAGGTCCACATTAAACAATGGGTGCAAGCCAAGGAAGGGGGGAATGTTGAACTCAAAGTCATTTTCACCCACAGCCTTGGTGATGGTATAAGGTCCATAGTGAAGTGGAGGAAGCTTCCGATGGGGTCCTGTAAGGCGTTATTTCTGCAAGTGAAACCAAACTTTATATCCCACCTGAAACTTGTGTGGCACTAGATGTTGATCATGGCAGTGCTTGTACTTGGCATTGGAATTCATCAAAATATCTTGAACCTATTGGTAGATGTTCTAGATTCGTTCAATGAATCAGGTGGCTTTTTTAGCTTCAATTTGTGCATGGGACAATTTTTCTTGTGTGGAAACAAGGGGTTGTGCAACATCGATGGGACCCAATGGTTTAAATCCCAACCCCACCTGAAAGGGGATGTGTTCGGTTGAGCTATGTATGGCTCTGTTGTAACTGTGTTGAACATAGGGAAGACTCTCATCCCATGTGCGTGGATGATTGGAATGTACATGCGCAAAATATGCACGATCATCTTGTTGACGACCTCGGTTTGGCCATTCGTTTGGGGGTGGAAATTCATGCATTTGGTGAGCTTGGTGTCCAGCCATGACTAGAGGCTTAACTAGAATGTGTTGAGGAAAATATTATCTCGACAAGAGATGATGGTTTGTGGTATCCCAAAATGTACCCACACTCGTTCGAAGAAGAGCTTGGTAGTGGCCTCTGCTGTGATGATTTTCTTGCAGGCGTCCATAATCGCCATCTTGGAAAATCGATCAACAACCACAAGAACACAGTCATTTATATTCTTGGTTGAAGGCAAGCCCAACATGTAGTCCATCAATATGGATTCCCAGGGCCTGTTAGGAGTAGAAATAGGGGTGTACATGCCTTGTTTCTTAATGGCCAGTTTGGCAATGGCATAGGTTGTGTAGGACCTGATATACTTGCTGACATCCTATCGAACTTTTGGCCAATAGAATTATTGTTGCAACACTACCACTATCTTCTCTACGCCGAAGTGTCTTGGAACATGAATGTAGTGAGCTTCCCAAATCAACTTTTTGTGCTCACTTGATGGAACGTAGAGATGGATCATATGGCACAATAACTCGTCCCGCAGATGAAAATTAGTGACAACTGTGTTTGTTCCCAACATCTAGTAGGTAGTGGAAAAGTCAGGATCTCTCTCATAGAGTTTGGGCCATCCGGAGCTCTCATGTACACAAGAGTGTATCATCGTGGTTAGTGTGGCAACTGGAGGTCGGTTGAGGCAATCAATGATGAAACTAGTGCACCCTGTCTTATAATTGATGTTGAGATGGAAGTGCTTCAAGTATGTGGACCACTTATGATGGCGGTCATTCTGCAATTTTCCTTGTGTCTGCATGAACTACAAAGGCTTATTATTAGTGTGGATTATTGTCTCCTTCTCGATAATGTAATGCCTCCACTGGTAGCAGGCTTGTACAATGGAGTACATTTCTTTGTCGTAAGTGGGGTACTTATGGACCATATATGATATTGTCTCACTATGATAGGCCATAGGATGTCCATGCTGAGTGAGAAATGTTCCCACAACATAGTCTGAAGCATTTGTCTCAATATCAAACGACTATTGCAGGTCTGCTAATGAGAGCACCAGGGTTGATCACAAGCGTTGCTTCAAATAATCGAACACTTTATGTTGCTACTGGCCCCACACAAATTTTTCCTTGCCACCACCCTTGGTCACTTGGATAATGGCCCATGCAATGTGGGAGAATCCCAACACAAATCTATGATATAAATTGGAAAGGGCTAAGAAGATATGGAGCTCAGTGAGTGTGGTCGGGGCTGGATAGTTACAGATGACCTATATTTTGGCTAGATCGACATGAACTACATGCTCATCAACAATGTATCCTAGGTACTAGAACTTGTTCATGCAGAAGGATAATTTTTCCAAATTTGCATATATCTTGTGTTGCCACAGAGTGTGCAGAACCTATTGAATGTGTTGCAAGTGTTCTACCCAATTCTTGCTAAAGATGAGGATGTCATCCAAATACACTACCACAAAAGAATTGGTGAAAGGATGCAAGATATCTTCCATCATCCTCATGAAAGTTGTTGGGGAATTGGTCAAGCCAAAAGGCATGAAAAACCATTCAAAAAGACCTTATTTGGACTTAGAGGAAGTCTTCCATACATTGGTCTGCTATATTGGAACCTGATGGTAATTGTACTTCAGATCGATCTTACTGAAGTATTTTCTCCCCTCAAGCTACTCAAGGAGATCTTCAATTTGGGGAATTGGGTATTGGTTCCTGACTATGATTTTTTTAGGGCCTGATAATCAATGCAGAGTCACCAGGAATTGTCTTTCTTCTGCAAAAACATGATTGGGATTCCACAAGGTGATGATCTTGGTTGTATGTGTCCCTTTTCAAGTAGCTCTTTGATATGGAACTTGATTTCCTCATTTTTTGACAGGGAACAGACATAGACTAGTCCATTCGGTAGTGGTGCACCGAGGGTCAGATCGATTGAGTGCTTGACCTGACATTGTAGAGGTACCCCGGTGGGTGAGGAGAAGATTTATTTGTATTCTTCCATGACCTTATCCACTTGCTTCTGCTATGTGGAGAGACCTGTCATGGAGACCATGGATGTGGATGCAACCTTACGCTTTCTTTGAGCGTGAATCACGAAGAAGAAAAAATTCCCGATTTGAGATATGATATTCCTGCGTTGCTTGGAAGAGATCAAGGAAATGGCAGTAGATGGGACTACCTCTGGTATCTTGTATAATCTCATGTCCAAAGTAATAATAAAACTACGAGTCCTAAACTCATATACAACATGATGTTTCCATAAATAAGGTTGGCCCAAAATAACATCACAAACTTCAAGGGGGTGACATCACACAATACCCCATCTTTGAAGGGATTGATGTTATAGGCCAGACAACAATGTTGGTTGATGTGAAGATCACTCCCTTGGCAGAGACACCTGATGGTGTACGGTTGCGGGTGTGGTGATGTCGGCAAAGCCAACCACTTGACGAACTATACTGAGATGAGGTTCTTTTGTCTACCGCTATCAACGATGAAGTGTAGTGAAGTGCCCTTCACCCACATTTGTGAATGAAATAGGCGCTCACCTTCCTCTAGTTCATCAAGTTTGTCGGGATGGAACTTGGTGGTGGTAGCAATGGTGGCAATGGGTTCTACATCAATTATCTGTCTCCTTGTTTATGGTTCTAATTCCAAGTCATAGTCTGCATTTGATTTATAGGCTTTCACCTCGGCCACCAATGACTGCTTTGAGAAGAATTCAACGATGTTATTCTAGGGGTTCTTATGGAACTCACACCATTCCCAGTGTCTTTCTTTGTCTTCCCATTGTCCTTCTTTTTTTTTGGTTTGGATTGGTTGTCCTAAGGCTACCCATCCTTGCTCTACCCTTTGTTCCATGGGTTGGGGCCGCCTTTTCCCTGCTTCTAATATGAGGGGTTTGCAGACCCAAACTACCATGTCTTCTATTTAAGCTTCTGCTCGATTTTGATAGCATATTGATAGGTCGCGCCCAAGGATGAAATGTCCAGAAACTCCCTTTTTTTATGGATGTATCTATGTAGACCATTGCAGTACTTGGCCACCAGATGTCGCTCAGAGTCTTTGATACCCAACTTGGGGTGCAAGGTATGGAAGACATTGGTGAAATCTGGCACTATTTGGTCCCTTTCCTACCACAGTGTGGTCCATCTTGTATGTAAATCGTCATAACTTCCAATAGGGTAGTATTGTTCCTTAAGAACATCCCTGAAGGAACCCCAAGTGGGTCCAACTACAAATAATGTAGATCCCTATGTTTCATTTTTCTCACAGAAATTCTTCCACCAATATTTGACATGGGGGATGACCTTGAGGAGCACAAATTTAATCTTTTCTCTATCGAAAAAGTTGTGGACAGAAAAATACCCTTCTAGAAGGTTTAACCATTTATTGACAACATCTGAATCTATTTGACCTTTAAATATAGGAATACAAAAATTGATTTGAAACTTGAAGGGGGTGGCACCTTCGTTTGAGGTAGATGCATTGCTTGTCAGAAACCGTCGAAGGATTTTTGCAAAATTGTCCATCATCTCATTCCTCAATCGCTCAAGGGATTCCTCGAACAACATTTTGAAAGGATCTCCTATCCCATTGTCTTTGTTTTCTCCCTCCATGGAATATTTCTTGGGCATGAAAGAGCATTTTTCCTCAAGAGAAACAAGCTCGAGACCCAACTCTCTATACCCTGACCTCACCAGGGACATGCACTAAAAAAATACAAGGAGCAGACCGCTCTAATACCACTTATCCAGATTTATGATTGCATAGGCAAGAAACAACCTGTAGCCAATTCGGCTTACATATGCATGACCAACAACCTACGATTTACACATGCAATAACATATTTTGCATTAGAATTTATGACCTTACAACACGCCTCTTTATAGGATTTACAACAGGAAAAACTCTAAATATTGGCGCCCAAAAACGGTTACAGATCCATGCATATCATTGTCTACAAATCCTGCAAATCCAAAGATTATGTTACAGTCGACCTTCATTCGGTCTATAGTCGATCGTCTCATGCCTACACTTCGATCTCTTGTCAATTGATTTTTTGTCGATATCTTCGACTTCGACTTTACCTGGTCGACTTCCTCGACCTTCGACTTGTTTTTGATCTACCTCGACTTCGACCTGTTGTCAATCCACCTAGACTTCGACTTTTTGTTGATGTTGTCGATCTACCTCGACTAGACTTTCACTGCATATAATATAACAACCCAACATTCTCCCACTTGTTGTCTTCTTTGCTGAAACAGGGGATTCCTGAACTTTCGTTCACAGACCCAGGGCAACAATTTCCATTGCCTCTCTGCACCAAGAGAACTTCACAACACTCACAGAATTGGTCAACGAGTCTGTTATGTTTTCCAACGTGTCTACTTTCTCCAGTAGCATCTTGTAACTTTCCACCATGTCTCTTATGAAATGGTATTGTAAATCAGCTTGCTTAGTCTTTGAATGATAAGAAGGGTTCTTTTCTAGAAATACTGGACTTTGACCATCGCAACTTACCTTCATAGCTCTTTTCTCAAACCTAATTCCTAAACATAATCTTTGAAGCCATACCGCTTCTTTGCTTCCATGAGTGGTCGCCATGTATTCAACTTTTGTTGTTGATAAGGCTACAACCGCTTGTCACTTACTCATCCAACTTATTTCTCCACTGACCATCTTGAATACATATCCATTGGTCGACCTCCATCAATCCATATCTCTAGCCCAGTTGGCGTTGACAAAGACATGTACATCTAATTTACCACTGTCACCTCCAGGTTTTCCTTGGTAACATATAGAATAGTCCTTCATGCCACACAAATACCTGAATACTCTCTTGAAAATTGTCCAGTGCTCCTTTCCAAGTGTTGACATGTACCTTCTCAACACTCCCACTACATGGTCAATGTCTGGTCGAGTGTATGCCATCACATACATCAGACTACCAACCGCACTTGCATAGAGAACACATGCCATGTCCTCTATTTATTCTTGTGTATTTGGAAACTGTTCAACAGTAAGCGTTGCTCCCACAGGAATTGGCACCTTCATCGGTTTTCAATCCTCCATGTTGAATTAGAACTATTTCAATATACTTCGTCTGATTCAATCAGATCTTTATAGTGGCTCAATCTCTCTTAATCTTCGTTCCAAGAATGAATTTAGTTGCACCGAGATCCTTCATTTCAAAATTGGAGGATAGTTGCTTCTTCACCTCCTTTATTATGTCCATGTTGTTTCCAATCAACAACATGTCATCGGCATACAAAGCTACATATATGAAACAACCACCTTCTTCATTGGAATATATGCAGTGATCAACTTTGCTTCTCACAAATCCCGAACTAAGAATGTATGTGTCAAAATTCTGGTACCACATCCTTGGTGATTGCTTTAGACCATAAAGGGATCCTTTGATTTTGCACACCAACTCTTGGTTTCCCTTTACTACAAATCCTTCAGGATTTTTCATGTAGATTTTGTCTTCCAGGTCCCCATGTAGGAACATTGTCTTCACATCCATATGTTCTATCTCCAGATCAAATACTACAGCCAGAGACATTAGTAGTCTAATGGAATTTATTTTTGAAACAGGGGAAAAAATATCACCGAAGTCGACTCCCTCGACTTGGGAATATCCTTTCGCTACCATTCGAGCTTTGAACTTCCTGACTTGTCCTGCGACATTTATCTTCTTCTTGAACACCCACTTGCTACCGACGAGATTTATTCCACTAGGTAACTGGACTAAATCCCATTTCTCATTCTTGTATAAGGATTCCGTCTCTTTGACCATGGCATCCTTCCAGAGTTTACCCTCGGTTGAGTCAACTGCCTCACCAACCGACTTAGGCTCATCGTCGATGGAAGTTAACATGAATGCAGAATGGAAGTCGGGCAATTTCTGAACTCCTTATCACCGGAGTCAATTTTTCCACCTCTTCTTCAGATTCATTCGACTCATCTGAATCATCTTCTTCGATCCTTAGTTCAAACCACACTGTATCAGGATTATTCTTGGAATGAACAACTTCCTCAGGCTCGGACTTACCTCCGACTTCTCTGAAGACCACATCTCGACTGTACATTGTTCTCCTTGATGCATGATCCCAGAGATTATATCCTTTCATCCCTTCTTTGTATCCGATGAAAATACATTTGTCTACCTTCTTGTCGAGCTTGCTCCTCTTTTCCTTGGGAACATGCACAAATGCATCACAGCCAAAAACTTTGATATGTGCCACCGAAGGATTCTTACCCGACCATACCTCATTTGGAGTCATGTCAACGAGTGCTAGCGAAGGAGACATATTCACCAAATATATTGCAGTCTTGACTGCCTCCGCCCAGAATTCTTGTTCGAGCCCAACACCACTGAGCATGCTCCTTGCCTTATCCATCAACGTTCTGTTCATTCTCTCGACAAATCCATTTTGTTGTGGGGTATATGGTGTGGTATTTTGGAGTGTTATTACACACTACTTATAGAACTGATCAAATTCCTTTTCCACAGAATTCACCACCATTTTTAGTCCTCAACACTTTAATCCTTTTATTTGTCTAGTTTTCCACAAGAGCTTTAAACTCCTGAAATCTCTCAAAAACCTTTGATTTCTTCCTTAGGAAATATGTCCATGTCTTCCTGGAAA
Source organism: Picea engelmannii (assembly GCA_009831015.1). Classification (NCBI taxonomy): domain Eukaryota; kingdom Viridiplantae; phylum Streptophyta; class Pinopsida; order Pinales; family Pinaceae; genus Picea; species Picea engelmannii. The sequence continues at coordinate 986,608 of ML783047.1, read as the reverse complement.
AATCATATATGAAGGAGACATAATATAGGGATCCACCAAGTGAAGGCATTGTAACTTGGCCAAACACATCACTATGCACCAATTCTAGAATCCCATTTTCCCTTGTCACTCCAGATGGGAACCTCACCCGAATTTGTTTCCCATATATGCAATGTTCACAAAAGTAGACTTCTAAACCACATTCAGGAAAACCTTTGACCATACCTTTTCTTTGAATTTCTCGAAGTCCCTTTTCTCCAATATGTCCCATCCTCTCATTCCATGGACTGGTCGGGTCGACTTCATCATGTCTTGTCGAGTTGATTTGAACTGACTTGGCTCAAGTCGAGTCAAGTCACAGTCGAGTCGATTTCAGGAGAAACAATGTTGTTGCATCTAGTCGAGTCGACATTCCCTAACATCTTGTATATGGTACCAATTCAAAATCCTCTCATTAAGACCATCACACCTCTGACCATATTGCATGAATCCTTTTGAAACAGAGTATGCACACCTGCATCACTCATCTTGCTGAAATATATTAGATTTCTTTCCAAACCCGAAATGTGCAGGACAACTGGAAGGGTTCTTTTCCTCCCATCTTGCAATGTCAGTCGGACTCTTCCCCGTCCAACAATTCTGGTTGTCGATTCATCCCGCAAGAACACATCACCCCCATCATATTGTTCATATTCACAGAACCATTATTTATGTGGTGTCATATGATAGGATGCTCCTGATTCGATCAACCAAACATCTTGATCCAACTGTGTACTGGTTGACGCTAGGTACACATCACTTCCCTTGTCTGAGGCCATATTTCTCTCAGTCGACTGCTTCTCGTCGAATCTGGCACTGAATTCTGTTGACTTTGACTTATAGTCCCTTTTATAATTCCCAACTTTACCACATTTCCAGCATCTTCGCACCAACTGAACCGGGGATTTAGATATTCCCTTCGACTTCAAATTTCTATCGGAGAATATGCCTTTATATCTGTCTACTGGTTGACCTCTCACTACCATAGAATCTTTGGTCGATCCTTCCATGTTCTTTCTTCTCATTTCTTTTGACAACAAAGAAGCAATCGCATCCTCTAGCACTAGTGTGGTTGTATTACTCCCAATATCCATGACTAAGCTATCCCAGGAGTCTGGAAAAGAACATAATAGGATGATACACTTCTCCTCATCTGTGATATTTATATCCACAGACGATAACTGACTTAACACGATATTAAACACATTTAAATTCTCAGTTACTGAACTTCCATCACCCATCCTCATAAGATACAATTTATTCCTGAGAAACAACTTATTTACCAGATATTTCGACTTGTATAAGGTTCCCATCTTGTCCCACAGTTTCTTGGCTGAATATTCACCCGAGACATTCAACAACACTGAATCTGCAAGATAAAGTCGAATCATACTTCTTTCTCTTGTTTCGAGTTTCTCCCATTATTTCGTCGACATGCTTGTTGGTTGGGTACCTCGACAAACCGTTGTCCATTGTTCTTGATCTACAAGAAGATATTCCATTTTAAGCTTCCAAAGTTCAAAATTTTGGCCATTGAATCTTTCTATCTCTATTCTGGAACTGCTCACCATTCTTTACCGCGATCTTTAAAACAATTTATGACTTACGACTCTTACTGTACCTAGGGTTTAGTTCTCATATTCAAGATTTGCAGATCAAGATCTAATATACTCACCAAAGCATTACACCTATCTGATAACTCACTTGTCAGGGCAGACCTAAGCTATGATACCACATATCAGGAAATGCAGGGCACTTCCACACTAATCCTAGCAGAAGAGAAGAATAATTTAATCAAGAAAGAAAATGACACAAGAAATCACACAATACATCGAGATTTTACCTTGGAAGCCCTTAACCGGGAAAACCAACATTCCTTTGAATGTTATTCTCTCTTGTTGTCTTATTCATTCAGAATAAAAGGTTACATGTCTAACCTTGGTCCACACCTAAGACACAATCGACATCATACACTCTTGCACGGGAAAGAACAAACCTATATCCAATTCAGCTTACATATGCATGACCAACAACCAATAATTTACACATGAAATAACATATTTTTCATTATCCTTTACGAACTTACAACACGCCTCTTTATAGGATTTACAACAGGAAAAACCCTAAATATTGGTGCCCAAAAATGATCAAATATCCATGCATATCATTGGCTACAAATCCCGCAAATCCCGGGATTTTGTTACAGTCGACTCCAAGTCGGGTTTACCATTCGACTGCCAGTCGCCCTTCATTCGGTCTGTAGTTGGTCATCTCACACCCACACTTCTACCTCTTTTTGGTTTACTTTTCGTCGATATCTTCGACTTCGACTTTACACGGTCGACTTCCTCAACCTTCGATTTGTTTTCGATCTACCTTGAATTCGACCTGTTGGCGATCCACCTCGACTTCGACTTTCTGTCAATGTTGTCGATCTACCTCATCTAGACTTTCACTGCAAAGAATATAACAACCAAAAAAAAATTGGAGGAATCAACTTGCAAGACCATTTTAATGGCAGGTCCCCATTTGGAAAAATGGGGTCTGAAACCTTCCAGAGCCATTTTGAGACATTAAATGGTGTTTTGGGGTTCTGGTGTCTGAAACTTGTGCACACCCCCTAGACAATGTTCTACACTCCGAGACCTTTCCAGCAGTGTAGATTGTGCATCAATCAGAGTTCGTTTGAAAAATTTATGCCTCCGGCAAGTTAACCTATCTATTGACCACCATTGTACAAGAGGATGCCACATCATCCCCCATTACTCATGCATATGGGCTAGCCACATGAGGAATTTTAAGAATATTCTAGAAGGTACAAAACTCTATCACAATTGAGGGACGAGGAAGTAAAAAAACCTACCCCTAGATAGATATCAGGATATGTTAAATACTATACCACTAGGAAGAGAAGGGGTTCCATTCTATACTATTGTATATTGTTACATAGCTAAGTAGAGAAATTGGGAGTGGGGAATTAGAGAGAATAACAGAGGGGGTTAATGTTCATTAGAATCCTAACATGCCATAGGTCTAGGGTAATTCCATAGAGAGTGTTTTCTCCTTTATACTTGTAGTATTTCCATACCAGAGAAAAGATAGTAGAGCAGCCTCACCTTCTAGCTCGATTTTCTCAATTATGGGTTTCCCAGAGCAAATATTTATGTCATTTTGTGGATGGTGTGTGATTGTATTTTACTCTTCTCTATTTTCCACATTTTATATATTTTCATGCATAAGCAAAAAATCATTAACTAAATATTTTGGAAAGCTAATGGAATTTAACTTTCATAGGTAGATTTCAATTTTATTTATCAGATATGTTGTGATGAACTGTTCTAGTGGAATATCCACTACAATTTACAAATCAGTTGTGGAAGGCTCCTTCCATCTGTCCCTCTTGGGTCACGGGTTGCCAAATGTCAGAGCTACCATCCGCCAGGTTTAATGTCATGATGATCATGATAACCCCCCATTCGAGGGTGTGCCTTCTTGCAAAGCCATTTCCTTGCATTCCAAGAGAATTGGGTGTGTTGGTCTTTGGTTTCCTACACAAACCATATCTTTCTCTTGACAATTCACTCCGGTATTGGCCAGTTTGTCAGATATCTTATTTTCTTCCCAACATACATGCGAAGGAATGAGAACTAAGTGAGGGAGCAACAACATTTTAAATAATTAAAGATTGCAAATAAGTCACCAACTAGGGGAGATCTTGGTTGACTCCAAGCCATTCTAGAGCTAGGAGAACATGGTCAAAATTACTGGGGAGTCGCCTTCCATGATGTGTTGTTGAAAGTAGAGCTAAGTAGCAACTTGAATACCTTGAATGGTCGAGGATACATGCTAGAATGTGACAAATGTGACCTTGATCATCACATAAGACAACACCAAAACCAGCCGGTCCAAGGTTTCCTTTGGAGGATCCATCAAAGTTAAGCTTGAGGAAGCTTAGGGGAGGTCATTGCCACAATTCAAGACTACTTGAAGAGGAAGGGTGAATGAGAGGTTGCGAGGGGACTGAATCTAGGCCAAGATCCCATTTGAGAAGGATGTGTTTTTCATCTGGATCATAATTGAGGTCCTCTGCCATCCACTTTTGATGCCAGATTGTTTCTTGTACGTTGTTTTGGATTCTGGGCCAGATTTTTTCCCAAGCCAAATTTTTTGAGTGGAAGATCCTTCGATTCCTTTCCTTCCAGATTTTCCATAGTATAAACCTCGACATAAGTTGCCAAATTCGGTTTAAGATGGGATTCTTAAAAGTTGAAGATCTCCAATTTTCTATTGTAGTGATAATTCTATCTTGGTGATGGTCAGAGGTATGCATTATTTGAGATACTTGATCCCAAATGTTAGAGTTGAATTGACATTGATTAAGAATATTATCCACGGTTTCCTCATAGTGAAAGCATAGGGGACAAACAAATGGCCCAAAGAAGCCTCGCTTTCGTAGATTGTCCCAGGTTAAGATAAATTTATGCGCAACTAACCAAAGAAATGTGCTTACCTTTGGCCAAAGATTAGATTTCCAAATGTTTCTGTAGATGTTGTCTTTGGGAAGTAGATGAAACTGGGCTTTCAGACTCTCGGTTTCATTTATAGAAAAGAATCCTCTCGTTGAGTGTTCCCATCTAATAATATTTGGCCTGTGCTTGATTCAGATTCTCCAAAGAGTTGCTTCATCTTTCCATGGACCAAAGTCCACCTCCTCAGGGATTCTGAGATCTGTGTGGGTGGTTTTCTAGTCCCGTCAAAGTGAAGAGGAGGAGGATTTTTTTCCAATAGTTTTCAACCTTGATGGCTTTGTCTTGCTCCATATGGTTTTGAAAGTCCAACAAAGTGCCCATGTGTTTCAGCGGCTGCATTTGCTGCCAGGAATCCATCCAAAAAAGAGCATCTTTACCATCCGTGATTTCCCAAAAAGCATGTTCTTGAACCAAGGAGTGATTCTTCCAAGCCACATTCTAGATCAGAGAGCCATTGTGTTGTTCATTTCATCTAATGAGCTTCATCTCTTCTACTTCTGGGGCATACTTGCACCACAAAAACATGGCCCATAGATCCCCTGGATTTTTGAGCCATCTCCACCAGATTTTGGCATCCGTGACCTGATTCAAAAAGAAATGGTCCCTCAAACCCAAGCCCCCTGCATGTTTTGGTTTGCAAAGGTTTTCCCAATTGAATAGCACTCATTTTCTTTCATCTTTAGTTCCTTGCCACAAGAATTTCCTTTGGGTGTTTTGAATGGTTTTAAGCACTGATTTAGGGCTACTAAGGACAAGAAGATATAAATTGGGATGGCTTGTAGGATAGGAGCACCAAGTGACTCACCAAATTTGGGGAGTGGAAGGTCCAAGAATTAAGACGCTTGTCAATGGAGGAAATCAGAACCTCCCAGAAGCTAGTTCGGAGAGTGTTATCAATGAGAAGAATTCCAAGATATTTGGATGAAAGGGTGCTCCTCGTGAAACTTAGGATGCAGGTGATATGGGATTGAATGGCACGGGGGGTATTAAAGAAGAAAATATGCGATTTTTTGGTGTTAATAGAGGTGCTAGAGGCTTCAATGAAGTCATTGAGGATGCTAAGGATTTTATGGGCCTCTCTAATAGTGGGAGTCCCCATGATCATAGTGTCCTGCACAAATTCGATGTGCGAAATGGGGGTTCACATACCATGCAAGTGAAGGCCCTTGAGAGAGTCGTCTGTAATATCCGCCTTGATATAGTGGTTGATACCTTTCACCATAATGACAAAAAGGAAGTGGGAGAGAGGGTCCCCTTGACAGATCCCTCTGTAGGGGGAAACGGGTTTGGATGGAACGAAATTAACCAAAATGGAAATGAATGTGGAAGAAGTGAGGTTGAGGACCCAATTGACCTAGGCTTCACTAAATTTGAAGGCAAGGAGAAGTGATCTCATGTATTGCCAGCTTAGTTTGTCAAAATATTTAGAAAGATCCAACTTGACGAGCATGCCAGGGGTGCTAGAAGATTTTAGAGAGTGAATAACCTCATGAGTGAGAATAACACTATCCAAGATCTGGTGTCCTTCCACATAGCCTAACTGTTCATGAGAAATAATGAAGGAAAGAAGGGGTTTAAGGGGAAGAGTGATTACCTTTGTAATGAGCTTGTAGATGACATTGAACAATGCAATGAGTTGGAATTTCTTTGAATGCGAGACACATTCCTCTTTGGGGATAAGACTACGGAAGTTACAATTGAGCGTTGGAAGAACCCCATGAGAATTGCGAGAATCCTCTATCAACTGCTATACCTCCTCCTAGACTAGGTGCCAACAGTGATGGAAAAAGTATGTAGTGAAGCCATCCAGTCTTGGGGATTTCCCCATGGGAATATCCTTTATTTCTCGATCCACCTCCTCCACTATCACTGTTCTAAGAAGTGTTGCATTTTGTTTAGCTAAGATCAAGGAGGGAATATGTTGAGTAATTTTTCCAATGGTCGTCGATCTGTTTGGGCATGGTTTTGTGAGAAGATCCTGGTAATAGTTGACCAATTCCTGCTCAATACATGTGTGTTCCATGATTGGTTTCCCCTGAGCATCATCCATCCTGGTAATGTAATTGATGTGCCTTCGCTAGATCATAGAATGGTGGAAAATTTTGGAGTTCTTCTCCCCTTCTTTAAGCCATTGAATCCTAGATTTTTTTTCTCCATAGGGTTTCCTCCTGAGTGATACATTAAAGTTCCATGGGGAATGGCTGCAACTTTCCACCATTCTTGAACATTTTCTTGGAAATCAGGATGAGTCAGCCATAATTTCTCAAATCGGAATGGCTTGTGTCGAAGGGATCTTACTATGTCTAGCCATAACTAGATAAGCCAGTGATCAGAATCAACCACATGGAGAATGTTGGATTCCATGAGGAGGTCGTCTAACATTAGCGATTATGAGATTAAGAGGCAATCTAAACAACAAGCCACCTATTGGGAACCATATCACCGATTAGTCCAAGTGAAGTTGCCATTAATGTTTTCCAGCTCTACAAGACGAAGAGTGTCGATCATGTTTTTGAAACCTTCACTGTCATTCTCCAAACGACAAAGTATCCATGCTTCTCTTCAAGGGAAAGAATGATGTCGAAGTCCCCTCCCAAGATCCACCATTTATTTTGAGTGATGTCGCTAAGACCCTCCAAATTGTTTAGGAAGAAAGATTTTTTGGAAGGTATGTGTGGCCCGTAAACATTGGTGAGAAACCCCTCCTTGTTAGATCCAATGGCTCTGTAATTTTTGAGATGGTCCATTTAGTTGTGAAGAAACTCTCAAGAATAACAATTGTTGGATTCCAAAGAATGGCTAGTCCACCCACCGATCCTCACGAATCAATATTGACATACTGACTTTGCCTCCAACACCTAGCTAGGATAACATCAACTTCAACACCTAAACACTTTGTTTCTTGGAGCAATAAAATATCTGGATTTTTCGCTATGATAATTTGGGAGGAGACATTGCTTACTCCTCCCATTTAGGCCCCAAATGTTCCATGAGATAATATTCATGAGGAAGGATGTGAGGGGATGGGGTGAAAACTCTCAGTGATCAGTTGGATTTGACCCGAGTTTATCATAAAACTACCCACCTCCTGAATCAGTTGCTGGGTCAATTTTCGTCCTCTTATTTTCTCCTCTCTGGAGATTTTTTCACGGGGCATTTGATGGGTATGTCTAGATCCCCAATCCCATGCTAGATCTAGAAGTTGGACTCGCTGTAGAGTTAAGATAAACCTTTTGAACCTTTCATATTTTCTTTGGAGGGAGGGAGAGAAGTTCTTTCTTTTGATAGGCTTCCTCCAGGCTTACCAAGTCAATTCCTACCAAATCTCTTTCATCCAGCTCAATATCCATCCCACCGTCGACTTCCCTGACTTGATATTCTTCTGTGGCTCCTGAATTTGGGTTTGTAGCAATTTGTTCCAGAACCAGGGATTGCTTTAGATGTTGCACTTCGACTTCTTTTCCACTGGGTGGAGTTGGAAATATTCCTTCCATTTCTTGATTTTCTGAGACTTGATTCAAGATCTGAAAGGAGTTGATGGTTGAAGGAGCCTTGTTCGTATTAATATATGGCTTCCTTAAAACCTGCTTTCTTCTCCCTTTCACCTGAGTGAAGCCATCCTTGGATTTCTCTGAAGCCATGTTCTCTGACTTTGGTGGAGCGTTGAGCGGAAAACCCCTAAAAATATGATCGTGCTCATGGAATTTTCTACCACGAAAGGGGTTATGCTCATAATCTATTGTTTGGATCCAATGATTGTCCTGGTGTTCTAGATATATGGAACTAGGGAGGGGTTTCACAATGTTCATGTAGACATAGATTCTCGCATAGGAGGTATATGTTGAAGTTTTTACTCATACAACTAGCAGTTACGATTCTTCTTTATTATTATAATCATTTAGCACATTAGCTACATACATAAGATCACTGAAAGAGAGGCAATCACAAAAACAATAGAGATATTATCCTGGGAAACTCTCATGGGGGAGAAAACCTAACAAAACTTCCTCAATATAGATAGACCAAAGACCGAACAAAAGATCCTCCTCTACTCTTTCACTAGGAAGAGTAGCACACCACTTGACCAAGAAATACCAAGAGATAGACCAGAAACCCTCCTTGATGTCACCCCCAGTTGCAATAGGTTCTCCCCAAAGATTTGCACACCGCAGAGCTGAGTGTGTGTGTGTCCAAATGAGACACTGACCTCTCTTATAAATAGTGGTCTCGTCAGCCTATAATTAGGTCTAGGCCGACCTGTCACTTTACCCTCTTAATTTACAATTAATTGTCAAGGCACAATAGGGACGACTTTTACTAAGGCACAATAGGGCCTAATTAAATATAATATAATAATATTATTCAACTCTCTCTCAGGTAGAATATTCTTCAAAGTTACAATATTTCAACAGTATAGTGCCCTTGTCTGGTAGCATCAACCACTTTGACAAAAATACCTAATGTATTATTGATTCCCTTTATGATTTATATCGGCCAAAACTCCTGAGGGAGCGAGTAGAGATGGATCTATACCTGAGCATGAGTGGAATCCTCCTTTTTTGGGCTGAAATGCTTCGTCCAGAACCTCAAATAGAGACCAGTCGAGTTGAAAAAATATGGTTCATTTTCAAATATTCGATCTCAATCTTCCAGGTTGTGGAAGATCGTGGTAAATAAGCCCTTAGACCCCAATTGAAGGTCGAAATGACCCTTCGACTTCCACCAGGCTTTGATCCATCTGATTGGATCCCTCTCCGAGGGCCACAATCCTAGAAATTTGTCAATGAGGGCATGATTTTGCATGTGCTCTCACACCCTCTTTGATCTTACCACATATTTGGGCGTCGTAGGGGCTTGCGGAAGGCATTTCCCAGGCTCCAAAGCCCAAGACACCTTTGGATGAGATGGTTCAGGGTTGATTTCCACTTATTTTCCCTTGCTGGATGATGGTAGACTTGGATCAAAGGGAGACTACGACCTTCCCATCTCCATACCCTTGTTACATGATTTATAAACAACAACATTTTGAAAGGAGGTGATTCTGCCTCACCTATCGACTTCATGGCGGTGGCCAAGTCCACACACACAATGCATGCAACTCTTTCAAACCAAAATGCATGAGGAGTTTGAAAACCCTAATTCACACTTTTCAACAAAACCCTACCAAAACTCTCATGAAATTAAACTCTCAACTATTTATTAAAATTACACTACACCAAAATAACAATTTATTTTATTCCCAATGTAAAAATTGAAAGGTTAAAGTCAAAGATGGAGTCATTTTGCACTAGGCATATATATATATATATATATATATATATATATATATATATATATATATATATATATATA
>ML783047.1:800656-939716 GCA_009831015.1 Picea engelmannii | reverse complement strand
GCTTGCAAGGGTCCTCGGGAGATAGTTCCAGAGAAGGGATCTCCTCCATCTTCTTAACAAACTTAGACGAGAGAGGAGGCTTGGATTTTGGTCCTGCTGAACAGATTAACTTTTTGAAAGCCTCCAATGGATCTATTCCCTCGACGATCTGGACTGAGGCCATCGTAGTAGGCGGCGACTACCAGCAAAGGCGGAGCAAGTCGCAGAGGCCACTTCTCCAAACGTATGCAGGAAACCGCAGGCAAGAGGCTATCTACGGCCCTGTACCTGGTCGCTTCTATAGTCAAGACGTGCCCCTCCACAAGAGGACGGGCAAGTCGCAGGGGGAGGCGAGCCCACTGCTCCAAAACGCGTGCCAAACATGCAGGCGAGAGGGACGCTCTGAAAACCCAAAACGGAACCCCTGCAACTCAACCTGGAAACGAACCAAATCCATCCTGAAGCGATTTAGACCTCGAATTGAAGGTTATTCTCTGCAGATCGTTACCCAGAACACGCCCACTACATCGCCCAACGCAACACTATGCTGAGAGAGATATGGGAATCTGGATCAACGCCCCTGCAAACGGAAATCAGAACGGTGGCGGCTAGGGTTTGGGCCCTAGCCGTATTGGCATTTTCCTCGGCGCCATCCCAACCAAAAATTGGTACTTTGAACCCTTTAAAAGGTGAGTGGGCTTGGCCCGGAAACGGTTAAACTCTCACGGCGAGCCACGCCCTCGCTCGGGATTGAGCACAGGACCTGTCCGTCTTAACGAGAGCGACCTTATCCCACATTTATTAAACATATTGATGATCCATATAATTTTAGGTATATATGTAGACAATATACCTAATTTTTATTTATCTCACATTCGTTATACTAACTATAATTTATATCATCTGTGTTATATATACACAGTCTTGTTTTATATTTTTACATTGTGTGATATCTTGGGCAGTATTTGTTAAAGGATTTGGAGCAAGCTACAAGGGAGAAACATCGAGAAGACATCCAAGGATAATCTAGTGTTTCAGAGGTTAGTTATTTTTTAAATTCTTACCATTTACTAAAACAACAATTATAAGATTATCTTTAAATCACATAATGATTTTCCATGCGAAAATTAAAAAACCTTAAATTTGTTTAGATGTTTTCTAATTTTTTCTAAAAAATACCCAACTCTTTTAAAAAATTGAGACCTTTTTCAAAAAATCTTAACAAAATCCTTAAGATTTTTTGAAAAAAAAAAAGGAAAAAAAAGTCAAATTTAAGTATAGTTTTGTAAACAAATTTAGCTTTTTTATTTATTTTTACATAATGTTTTTTTGTTTTGGCCCATGGTGGATACTGGGAAACGTCCGGGGCTTGGTTGTGTGTTACAAGGGAAAAACTCTCTATGGCCAAGGGTAAACCACAACAGACAGGTATGACTGCAGAAATCAACTCAATTCCATTGTATGCTATATAAACTAATGTGCAAGATAAGAAAGAGGCCTACCTCGATCCAACGTTTGATGATGTTCCATCGTTGAGAACTCTGACCCAAAGCTTTATACCTGAAATAATTTCTCAACAAACAAGAAAAGCAAGTATATAGTGATAATGTAAAGGGGTTAGCACATCAGATAACATAATCCATTAATAAACATTACAAACATGCCCATGAATAATAATCATATATTTGCATGATACTAATAGGACGGGAAAGGAGTATTTCTATTAATAATAGATCAACATAAGTGTCAACATTACAAACTTCTGTGTCGGCATGGTTCGAAACCAAGGAACCAAGTTCCTTCCAACTGGGTCTCCACCATTTCAATCCTCTACCAAAGGCAAGCTCAAAAGAGAGAGACAATGAGATTCTCTCAACAATAGGGAAAGAGCTTGGGGGTTGAACACCGTGTTCAAACTTGAGGAACAAAGGGATGCAAACTCAATATGAAGTAATTTCTCCAAAGTAACTTTGCTCTCAAAGTTGAATGCTTTCTCCTCTTTTCCATAACTCAAAATTGTGCTTGTATAGCATTCAAAATGCCACTGAAGGGCCGAGTCAGAACGTTTCCAGTATATGGAAGGCCAAGGATCAGAGATATCTTGTAGTGACATGGAAACCCAACTCCATTTTTGTATTTTTCTGGCACAAATCTCGATGTACGCGGGTTGTAGTGGAGCAGCTTGCGTATACGCTTGCTGTATAGCTGATAGGGCGCGTATATGTGGAAAAATGTTTTTTTTTAGCTCTGGGTTTGTCAAAAAGGGATGATAAGTCTGCATAGGGAAATGGAAAAGGCCCTCTGTGCAAGATAACAATGGTGAGGCAAATCTTGCTATAACAGATGCCCCCTAATGTGTGATATCATAGGAGTATCTGCGATGGCCGAAATACATTATAAATAACGCAGGAGTGGAGTGGTAGAGAACCAGCTGGACGAAACTCGATTGCTCATTACATTCTGTACCGACTTTGCATACATGGCTGCCAAGAATACAATGCAGATCCATGTGGAAAATATACCAAGTAAGTGTCTATGGCCATGAATAGGTAAATACAATTGCGGTTATATGCCAAAAGTTTTCATAGTCACGAACAAGGCCTAGTGAAAACCAGTCTCAAAATCAATCTGAAGATATCTGTATACCATGGAGTACAATCTGATCTCCCATGATCACTAAAGTCGAATAAGTGTTGGTTCAATGAAAGGGAAGCAACAACTTAGGAAAGTTGTGGCCACATAGTGATGTCTTCAAGTCTTCTACACTATCCGCCAAGGGTGAAAGTCTACATCATGTGAATAAAGGAGTTGAGGTCGAACATAATGAGACACTGTTTGATTACCGGTCATTGAGGTATACTGTTTAACAAACGCAAGATAGCCTACCAATAATGAAAGTAGGTATCAAGGCACTGAGTACATTGCTACAAGTGTGAATAAAGGAGTCGGTGTCGAACACTCGAGAAATCCATTGATTAGGAGACATTGATGTATTCCCATTTGTCAATGGTGAGAAAGCCTGCCACTAATGACTGCAAGCTTCAAGGTACCCATAAAACTCTAGGTCTCTTATCCATAATAGATGAGCTGAATTCGATGGAAAGAGACCCACTGAGAGGACATCATTAAGGCATCTCTCATCAGTCAGCACGAGGAACAAAGCAGGAGCTTCATGATTTGGTGGAGATCGGACGAAGAACATGTTCATGAACCAATGACCCTGTGCATCTTTCATGTGTATCAAATGCAAGCGGTACACGAAAAAGACCCTCTGAATAGTAGCCGATGATGAAAACTACTGACAAAGGTGATGAAACCATCAATAAGGCTAATGGAATCCAAGACACTGCACGAATCCCAAAGTGTGAATAGATGTCTTATCGTTGAACACAAGGGTAACCACCCAATCAATGACCAATGATGAAATGCCGATTGCTGGGTTCAAGGTGACCTACCGATGATGCAAGTAGGGCCAGGGTGCGCGATAAGACCATAGTATCATGTGATTCTGAGACAAACTGAGGGTATGGCCGACATGCAAAGTCAATATTTATGAGGAGTGGCTGACGTAGGTTGTGAGACTTCCTTTGAACAAGAGCATGAGACATGTGGTGGACTCCGACAACATAGAATCAATGATGTGATGATTAGATGCATGAGGCATCAATAACATTCTCTATAGGGAATGGAAGAGTAACCAGTCGATAGAGAAAACTCTGTAACGAGATCAACTTCCTAAGGCCATGCTAAAACCCAAAATTATGATGACACAAGGACTCAATAATTGTGTGCTCTGTTCAAAGGCAACACGACTACTGCCAATTATAATATAATACTCCCTTCCCACCCGTCTTTTTTTGTTTTTTCATAACAAATGAATGCTATGATACAGAGGAGGAAACAATTGTCGCAAGTAATAAAAACTAGTTCTAGTAGTGGAACATACCTATGCTTAATGCAAGGAAATGCATGCAGGAGATGGACACTTGGGGTGATGTTTCCTCCAGGGTATAGGCTGTCAAATTGCGAAGGATATAAACAAGGCTCTGCCTGGTTGAGGATGCAAGACTACTTAGGCAACGATTTATAACGCAAAGCGAGAACCGGCTAAAGGCTCAATACTGCAAGCGAGGGCATGAGATGCAATCACAACTTAACGCCAAAAAATATCATTTTTATGTCTTGTAGTCTACTTGGTGTGAAAAAAGGGGTAAAATTGTGCCAAATAGACGTCTTTTCAAATCCAATTTACGAGTGTGAAAAAGACAAGTTCACTCGGCAATCTTTTCCATTTTTGATAACGAGTCGGAAAAGATCTTAACTAAGACTCATGACCTTTCAAATACAGTTTAACGAGTGTGAAAGGAACAAATCACTCAACAATATTTTCGGTTTTTAGACGAGTCGGAAAAGAGCTTAATTAAGACTCATTTTTGGGAGTCCGCGGGTAATAAGGTCGCATGTGCATGAATGAGAAATGAGGCTCATTATAAATTCATGTATCAAGTTATAATGGACTCTCGATCTTAAGGAAAAACTCGGCATGGGCACCAAATGACAAAGGGGATCTAAGTAGGGCAGCCATGTTTGGTAGGTCTCTACCATTTATTAGCGACATTACTTATAACAGACTGAAGGTTTTATGTCGCAACAAATGGGTTCGTACCTAAGTAGTCGAAGGATAATGTGAAAATGCACGATGGAGTGGATACCTATCCTATATGTTAGGTTATGAATATACTTTCCCGAGGTGACGAACGGGCAATCATGACGTTGAAATCCGCAAGAAAACTGAGTCGAAACTACAACAAACCAGCTCAAAACCATATTTGAATTATTCCATTAGGTTAAAAAATAGCATGAAACTATATAAAGTGGGTAAAAATAGCTTATAAATAGTAATAAAATAAAAAATTATTGTATCATTTTGATTTTTACCCAAATAGTGCAATTTGGACCAAAAATACCTCCAAGATTCAAACGACTATTGCGGGAGCATCGAGCAACGAAATCACGAACCGTCTGGACCAGGTAACTCTTCATCTCATCCTCTTCAAATTCAGTGGATTACATTTTTGAATTAGGTTCCAATTTTTTAGTTTTTGAGGGCGTAAATTAGGATTTTCGGTGTATGCGAGTCTCCTTTGTTAGGGTCGTGTGTATGAAAAGGTATACGCCCATGTGTGAACTACATGGTGCATCTATCAAGCCCTACATGCGACTATGTGAAAATAAGGTCGTGTATAGGTACGCAAATGGCCAAAAATGGTGTTTAACTCAAAAAAAATTGATTTGTTTTTGCAGGATGGTCCTGGAATGGAGAGAGCGAGAGCATGAGGAGGTGCATGTAGTTGATGAACGAGATCTGGTGGCTCAAGCAGCTCTAAAAATATGTGGTTTGTACAAATTTTGGGCTCTCAAAGGAATGAGGGCTCAAGTGAGGTTATTGGAGATGTTGGTGGGTTACTGGGACCCTGATAGCGAAATCTTTATCCTCGATGGACAACCATTGAGGATCGAAGTAGAGGACATCTACTTCTTGACTGGTCTATCATGCCAAGGGGAGGTTGTGAACCTCAAGTCACACGAAGCAGGGAGTGGGATGAAGATCAAAGAGTATATCGATGCCCACTGTATAGCAGGGACTCCCAAGGTGGGAAGTCAATTCCCCATCCAGGCAATAAGTAATCTCAGTTTGAAGATCATAGTGCTTGTGCTTACCAGGATCATAGGTTTGGCATCGTTGCATCAAGCATCGAGGCTGATAATGTTTTACGCAATAGAGTGTGCTAGACCCACTGTCTACAACTGGTGTACCTCACTGATGACCAATATGAAAGGTCAGTTGACAGAGTGCAAACAAGGGAGTAAGAGAAACTTCGGGTTTGCCTCTATTCTTTGTAGCTTCTTTTTCGAGCGGCTTCCAGTTCTGGGACCTAGAGTGGAGGTTCTTCGTAGAGGACCACGCGATCCGACCATGGTACGGTGGATCGAGGTCATGAGACGGTAGGGGGGAGGTAGGGTGACTACACCCTATAATGATGATTTTTTCCTCTGGTGGCGGCGACAGATCATTGCACTGGATGACTATCCCTATGCGGGGATTGATTTTCGAGGAGATCCTGATATGCCACTTCCACCAGGGGATATAGGTAACAAAATATATTTTTTAAATATTTCATTTTTTTGTATTTTTGTATTTAAGGAACAAAAATATTTTTGAGATGGTGTTTGAGTTATTAACTAGACACTTGTGTAATCGTAGATGTGGGTCCGCGACGGCCAGAGGGATTCCTACGACATAGACAGAGGAATTGGGGAGATGAGGCGGCGAGAGGAGAAGCAGAGAGAGTCTTACAAAACATGCAGGGAAACCTGTCGCATTTGACACAGAGGATTCCTATGGTTCAGGTAGATGATCTACTTGAAGCCATGCAGTGACAGGTGGTTGGTGTACCTAGAGAATGGGTACGACTCTTCCGGCGTCTCGCAAATGCCGTGGTTTTCTACCATGATACACATCCGGTGCCATAGGCGTATATGTCGTGGGATATGTATACCAGTTGTATATGTGTATTGAGGGTTTTATCCCCAATTTTGTAATATAAACACCATATTTTGAAATATATAAAAAATGATCTTCGACTTTACTTATATATTACAATGTGTACATTGATTTAATGGTTTTCTTTTCTTTATTAATGTGACAAATGCCAATCTAAAACATAGTTCTTTTCTTTTCTTTTCTTAAAATGGTTTTCTTTTCTTTATTAGATACATGATTAGAACTCCTAGGAATGTGATAATATGTAATAAAATCAAATTGTCGTTCTAAAAGACGTACCCGTAGGAATCGACGGAGTAAATTAGGATCATGCATGCGGTAATGGTTGTTCAACTAACATACTACTAACTCGGAATCCATGCGAACTTCTAAAGAGCGAATTCCATGTGAGATAGCATCGTGCAAAATTTCTATGATGACGCTATATTCGGCCACATTATTAATGGATGGCCCTAGGCATGCACCACCTGAAGACACTAGCAGACCCTCGGGCGAGTAAAACACCCAAGCGGCGGAAGCCAAGTTTTGTGTATGACAACTAGCTCCATATGTGAATCCTAGGTAGACTGAAGACTTCGTTGACATCTGCAAACAAAGGGAAAACTCAATAAGAAAGATAAAGACAAAAGAAAAAGAGAAAAGAGATGTATATACACTAAATTTACATTAGTATACAAAGAGTTCCGCCCAAGCCTAGGGCTCAAGCATAGTACCTTTTCAAGTAGAGCCGATTTCTGGGCTCGACCAACTTATTCCCTTCATAATATTCTAATTCGTAGCCTCCTTTTTCTAGGACACGTCGTACGATGTAAGGATCGTGCCACATGGTTTAAATTTGCCTGCCCCTAGTGGTTCTTTGGCTTGGTCATATAAGAGAACCAAGTCACCCTCAGCATACAACCAGGGACAGACAGACTTGTCATACTGAACCTTGACACGTTTGTTGTTTGCCTCGATAGCCGTAAAGGTGTCTCGACGCTGCTCATCAAGACTCTCTAGGTGCACAAGGCGTCACTCTAAATCAGAAGTGTCAGTTAGGAGCTCAACTTCCAACTTGAGAGAAGGGATTTTTCATTCAACAGGAAGGATCGACTCCACACCGTGCACTAACTGAAAAGAGGAAAAACCGGTGGTAGTCTTAACCGAGGTTTGGTATGCCCAAAGCGTGGGATATAGCATGATGTGCCAATTGGAATTACTCCAACTGACTATTTTTTGAAAAATGGTCTTGAGAGACTTGTTGACGGCCTCTACTTGCCCATTTTCTTGGGGGTAATAAGGGGATGAATGATTGTGTCTAAACCCCATCTTAGATGCTAGTTCTACCATCATTTCATTCTGAAAGTGACTTCCATGATCAGTGACAATCTCACTCGGGATACCGAACCAGGCAATAATTTGATTGAACACAAATATGGCTACAGTCTTCCCATTGGATTTTACGGTAGGGATGGCCTCAACCCACTTAGTAAAGTAGTCGATGACCACGATAATGTGTTGATTCCCCCCAGTCAAAGTTGGGTTGCAATCGACGAAATCTACCCCCCACTTGGTGAAGGGATCAACGGTGATGACTAGGTGAAGAGGGGTTGGATGCGGGTGCATTTTCCGAGTGAACACTTGGCAGGGGTGACACTTCTTAACTGCTTCGATACAATCTTTAAAGATAGTTGGCCAGAAATAACCGGCTCGCGGGATTTTTTGGGTTGTTGCAAGCCCGGATAGGTGACCACCACAAGCCCCTTTGTGGAAATCATTTAGGACTAACTCGTCTTCCTCGTGAGTTAAGAAATGACACAAGATATTATCTACTCCTCGGAAATACAAAGTGTTGCAAACGATGGTATACTTTTTGGCTTGGTATCTTCGTCGATCATCTCGCAAGAGATGCTGAGCGAACTTCAAGGTTTGAAGATATAAAACAATGTCTCCATACCAGGGATTGGATGATGAGACGAGGAAAATGTGTTCGTCTGTGAATGAATCGGCATGGATAACATCCTCGTCTAATCGTGGAAAATCATATATTAACTCTACAAAAACTAGTGATTTCTTGGACTTAGCCGAAGTGAAGTCGAGATCAAATTCTTGTAAGATGACAATCCATTTATTATATTTTCCTCTGATGATACGTTTAGTAAGGATGTATTGAAACTGATTGGCATCGGCAACCACTGTAGTCTTGCAAAGTAATATATAGTGATGTAAGCGTTGAGTTGCGTGAACGACAACCAAAGCTAGCTTTTCAACGTGAGAGTAATTAAGCTCAAGACCAACTAAATTTCGACTGAGATAGTAGATGACGTGCTCGTGGAGCTCGTCATCCTCCTAAACTAGAACCATACCAATCGTCTCTGCAGACACAGAAATATACAATAGGTAATCTTTACTGTAATCAAAATATTTCAGCAGAGGGGCCGATACCAAGGCCTTCTTCAAAGCGTCGAAAAACTCCTAGGCTCACTCATCCTAGATAAAGGGGGTGTCTTTCTTCAAGAGGCACATGACACCCTTAGTAATATTGGCATAATTCACTATGAACCGATGTAGAATGTTAGCTTTTCCCTGTAAACCTTGAAGTTGTCTAATTGTGTGCAGGGGAGGCAACTGAAGTATTGCCTCAACCTTAAGAGGATCTACCATGATCCCAGTCTCGGAAACTAAAAACCCTAAGAGATGACCAGACTTAACGCAAAAGATGAATTTATGAGGGTTTAACCGGATTCTATAGTAACGACATCTTTCGAAAACTAGTCAAAGGTGTATAACATGATCCACTCTCTTGCGAGAGTGAGCAGGAAGATCATCCAGGTAGGCTTCGACTATGTGCTTGAGATCGTGAAAAGAGAAAGTCATGGCACATTGGAAGGTTGCTCTGGCGTTTTTAAGGCCGAAAGGAATTTCCCGATATGCAAAAGTACCCCAAGGATATATACATGTTGTCTTGTGTTGGTCCTCAGGTTTGATCTGGATTTGGTTATAGCCCGAAAATCCATCCATAAAATAAAATATTTTTCTTCCCACACACTCATCGAGAATTTGATCAATGAAAGGCATGGGGAAGTTATCTTTAGGACAAGCCTTTTTCAGGTTGTGAAAGTCCATACACACATGGATGGTTCCTTGCTTTTTATTTATGGGAACAGGATTGGATACCCATTTGGTCAAGGGAACCGGGTAGATGAAGCCGACGTTAAGCAACTTCTCCACTTCTACCTTAATAATAGGGGCCTTCATAGGATTCACAGCTCTAAGACGTTGTCGAATTGGTTTAGCATCTGGATAAGTTCTAATCTCATGTTCGATAATCCGAGGGTCGATCCCTGGCATATCTTCATATGGCCAAGCAAATACATCTCGAAATTCTTTGAAGAGATTGATGTAGATCAGAATTTCTTCCGACGAACAATCTGCACCTATATTTACGTTCTCAATATTGCCAGGGGTACGCGAGATATCGATCGAGACGGTAGGAGAAATACTCTCCATATTTCCTTCAACATAAATGTTGTGCATATCAAGTGGAACTATGGCGTGACCGACTATCTCACTCAGGGTAGACCGAAAGTCATCTTGCTCGATTTTTTCAAGACTTGGGAGAAAATAAGATCGATGATGCATGTCATCCCAAGGTCTCTCGGAACCATTCATGGATTTGAGGATGGATTTTTCTGAAGGCAAAGTCTCATCTAGGAAATCATGCGAACAAGATAACGAGGTGGCCCATACAGGCCTAAGAACTGGATCCTCCTCGTCCGTCTGTGAGGTAACAGGATCAGGATCAACGGAAGAGTTAAGAATAGCTTGATACACAATCTCTGCTACTGACAGTAGCATGGCCATGCCAGCATGCAAATTTCCTTCACATGACGAAGTCGAAGAAGGTAGGGTCCATGGATCACTAAAATAGGAAGTGCGGAAAGGAATGGACCTCCATGCAGAAGCGGGCCTACTAGACATGGCGTAAACGTGGTGAATCGGTGTCGAGAAGTCGAAAATACCCATGAGGGAAGACTACATTCCGACACCGATATTCTTAGTTGCCAACTGAGAATTTTCGATCACGGGGATCGATGGTCCAATAGATGCGTTAGGACTAGAGTACGCAAAGGATAATTGGTCGATAGTCACGATCTCCCCTTGATTAGGAAAAGAAAGTACAAGGAAAATGAACGATACGACAATGACCATAGCATAGGTCCAATTGAGATCTAGTAACAGGTTATAATCGAGAGGTGCATCAACTACCTCTACCTCCACCTCTACCATCTTCCCACCTAACTAGACCAAAAAGGCAGGGAGAATACCATGAGGGCGGAAGGAATGACCGTCGAATGCAGTCAACATGTTCGACGACTTCTAAAGGGCCAGAGAATCGAGAGCTTTCCAATAGACCAGGGACATCACGCAAGTGGCGACACCTTCATCAACGACTGCTCATTTGATAGTATACTTGGAATACTCCACGTGGATTTGGAAAGACACATGGTAAGGTAAGAGAGGCTTCACATCCGTGACGTCAAACTTGATAATTTTTGAGCCATTAGGTTCTAGATATCCTAAGGCAAAGAGTAAGGCATTCCTTTGTGATGGACACATCTGGAGTACCTCCAAATCCGACATCCTGCAAGGGGTTTGGCCCAAATCCTCAACAATAGAGTAGTTTTGGTCAGCTCTAGCATTAGGGTTGTGGGTAGAGCGCTTAAGTAATCCTTTCGGAATACGAGGTAGTGGCTCTGTTTTCTCAATCTGTAAGTTCGTCTCCAGAGGGGGAGGAGGAGCTTCTAGACTGGTACTAGCTTTTGAATATCTATAATCTCAAGAGCGGGTGGCTATATCTATTTTTGTGTGGACCATATTCATACAAACACGGTCGCCATCTTGAGACGGTGGGTTTTGACTTCCACCGGACACATTTCAAGTGTTCTAAGAGCTCGAGGCTAAGTGTTGGTTATGTGGAAATGGATTTGTCAGCACAGGGGATGGTAGATTTAAAAGCCTCGCCGCCTTCGCGAGTTTGGGGCATAAATGTGTAAGGTGGTCATCGGTACAAAGTTTACATGGAAACTTCACCTTACGTTTATCTTTCTTTCCCTCTCCAGCATTATCATTCTATCTCCCGTTATTGTCTTTGTCCTTAGGTTTATTGTTATTCTTCCCACTCTTATGATTGTTTCGACCTTTCCTTTTATTCCCATCTGATTGTTGGTCACCATTTGGTTTCTTCGATGATTGCACGGAATGTACATCCGCTGATTGGGTGGGTTTGGAGGATGCAGATGAAGCTGACCCTTCGACAGACTTCATTGTCGAGTATGTGGACTTTACATTGGCGGACCCTACAATTCCATCGGCATGAGGTCTGAGCTTCTGTCTAGGATCTTGATTTGGCCGCGGTGCATCTGGAAGAAGGTGATATAACATCCCAGACTGAGCGTATATCAAATTGAGTTACTGGGCTCTAAAGATAGCTTCTTCCTCGTTGAAGACCCCAGAAGTAGCAACATCCTTCAAGATAGGAGGGTGCAAATACTTTAGGAACCATTCTAGAAGAAATGTCGGGGGTATAGAAGTCTTAATAAACCACTTTCATCTACGCCATTCATGGATATGATCTAAGATGTGAGTGTGGGTACCCTGGCGTAGAGTCGACAAAAGTTCAAGGCCGACATCGTAATGAATGGGCAATTGAAATTGGTTGAGAAAGGCTATCACCAACTGATGGAATGATCTGTATGTCCCCTTAGGTAGCTCAATGTACCATTGAGACGCAACTCCAATGAGAGTGCGTTGGAATAATCGTAATCTAATAGAATCATGGTTCAGAGAATTCGATGAGCACCAAAGGTGAAAAGTAGTGACATAATCACTAGGGTCTTCACCATTCAACTTTGGAATTTCTGATGGAAGTTTGGTGGGGACAGGGGGCCATGTGGGATCATGATTCACCGGGTGGTTCATTAACTTAGACAAGTCTAGAAAATTAAGCATGGCTAGAAAAGGGAGATGGGGTTGCGACATATGGCCCCACCCTCCCACAAAATATTGTGCGTTAGGAACTGCATTCCATCCAACATTCTAGTAAGGACCAAAACCCTGTCCAAAATTATAAGGGCCTCCTCCGGGCTGATTCATATAAGATGGGTTGGGCATCATTCCAACAAGAATTTTCTGATAAGGATTATGAAAATTGCCCCCATCCAGATTAGATCTGAGCTGAGGGTTTTGAAAATTGCCCCCAACCGTATTGGATCCAGGCTGGGGGTTGCCCAAAGTGTAAGACTGACCTCCTCCATGTGGGAATCCGGAGGATTGAAGTGGATTCGTCATGCTAAAAGTATTGTTCGGAATCGACACTGAGGGAATAGGGATGTAAGGCGCAACTTGTCCGCCAGTCGGGTTGTTCCATCCAACTGTAGAAGGATTAGACCCAGGGTTAAGAAAAGGGACACTTCCTAAATTAGGATTCATTTGGGGAATATGAGAACCACCAAACAGAAAAGGAGTGTAAGGAGGTGTAGTGCCCCCAAGTCCAAGGCTAGTGTTGGGGCCAGCATATGGGATGGCAATTGAAAACTGCGACGTGAAGTTAGGCATACCATAAGAAAATGGACTAGAACCCATAGGGATGGACTGAACATTGTAACCCGGTGAGTGACCAAAACCCCCAAAAGGGTTCGATGCAAGAGATGAAGCATTAACTACAGCCTGAGCCATAGTACTTGTATAAGCCTCCATCACTGCAACTATAGCGGTTGCAAGAG
The DNA here is from genome assembly GCA_009831015.1 of Picea engelmannii. Taxonomy (NCBI): domain Eukaryota; kingdom Viridiplantae; phylum Streptophyta; class Pinopsida; order Pinales; family Pinaceae; genus Picea; species Picea engelmannii. The sequence goes on along the minus strand of ML783047.1, from coordinate 926,408 downwards.
TCGAAGGGGTGCCATTAACTATAGTGGGTATGGGAGTTGAAGAACTCCCAATGTTATGAAGACTAGACTCAGTACTCATCCTTGTGGAACCAAAAGTCTGAAAGGTGGATGTGTGTGTACCACTTCTACAAACTCTATTCCTTTTAGAAGGAAAGAACTCGAAATCTGGTGGTAACTGTAGCAACCGATGGGACTGGCGGGGAGGCTAGTCTGAATCAAAGACGACTTATGACTCTACAAAATACAAATATTTCCTAAGGCCAACTAGTAATCAAAGAGCATACCAAAAAGTCAAACAACCAATATGCATGCAAACGGGCTAAAGTGGCTGAGTGGCCTCCCTCGCTAAAGAAGGTATGCCTCGTCCAAGATGGACTTGAGATTCCCTGCTAAAGTTTGGTGGTAACAGAATCAGTTATAGAGGCCCTCGTGGGCTTAACAACCAGTCGGTCAAATCCCCCCGGAGAGGTAATCCTCCATAAAGGCTGTGTGTTTTTCGACCTCTATCTGACCCAGGATACAAGCAGAATAACCCCTGCAAGTAACCTATGAGATACTTAAGTCAAGCAACTAATAAACCACTGTATAGTTGATGTACAGGCGAGCAGTCGTAAGTCCGAATCACTATATGGGTAGGGTAGCAAAGCTCGAAACCTTGAAAGCGTCACCTCTCACAGAGGTATGGGTACTAGAAAGATCCCCAAATACGAATAAATCCACAGAAATATCTCTGACCCTAGGCGAGCATCCAGGGGTTATCCCTTCAACTAACTTCGCACGACCTCGTGATTAACTCCGGTGTGAGTGGAGCCTCCTGATATTACCAATTATACAATGGATTTCTCAACTCCTTGTCTCAGACACATATGTTGATTTAATTTCCTTGGAGACGTTTACTCACAAAATCATATTCCAAGGCACTAAATCCTAAACTAGTTTGTGCACCCTAGAAATAAAACCGTGACTAATCAATTTTAGTTTAAAGCGTAAATTTTATTGGTCATGATTACTCAAAAGGGTATGGAAATGAAATTGATGATGTTATGACTCTGCAAAAGATAAATATGAATATAATGCAAATTCTACCTTCAACTTTTCAATGAATGATATGTTAATAAAAACAGTACAATTTTCAATTTCAACTCTGCAATTCAGAAGTAAAATCCAATCTTTCGCTAAATGTACTAAGCTAATGATAAAGGTTCAAAGACAAAAAGGTTAACTAATGCAAAATGCCTATTTTTTTTGTATTTTCAATATATTAAAGAGAAAATGCATGGACTGAAAAGCAACCTGATATATAAATTCTACTGTGTATAAATGAAATAACTCAAGTAGAATACCAAGCAACCAAGCAAATAGACCAGGGTTCAAGGACAAACCAAAAAATGAAAAAAAATGAGAAAGACTGCGCCCATAAATTCAACTCTCAACGAGATTCTTGTCAACCCAGAGAAGCTCAACAACCACTAAAGAGACCTAAGAAGGCTCAACAACTATCAAAACTCACATAGCAGTCACTAAACCAAGCAAACAAGCAAGGAAAAGTGGTATACGTGACTTTTCAGGAGAATAGTGCATATATACGCAGCATGCGTGTGTACGTGACTGTCAAGGAAAAATGAGCGTACAGGCTTTAAAACAAGGCCAAGCAAGGGAAAAAAGGCTGAAAACTCAGACTCAAAGTGAACAGAATCTGCCAAGCAATGATACGACAAGAAACACAAAGGAAAAAGAGAAATACAAGAAGAAAAAGTACTTCAACCCTTAGAAGGAAGATCTCTCGCTAGTGGAGTCGCCATTTCTGTTATGAGGGAAAAACTCTCTATGGCCAAGGGTAAACCACAACAAACAGGTATGACTGCAAAAATCAACTCAATTCCATTGTATGCTATATAAACTAATGTGCAAGATAAGAAAGAGGCCTACCTCGATCCAACGTTTGATGATGTTCCACCGTTGAGCACTCCGACCCAAAGCTTTATACTTACAATAAATTCTCAACAAACAAGCAAAGCAAGTATATAGTGATAATGTAAAGGGGTTAGCACATCAGATAACATAATCCATTAATAAACATTACAAACATGCCCATGGATAATAATCATATATTTGCATGATACCAATAGGACGGGAAAGGAGTATTTATATTAATAATTGATCAACAGAAGTGTCAACATTATAGACTTCCGTGTCGGCACGGTTCAAAACCAAGGAACCAAGTTCCTTCCAACTGGGTCTCCACTCCTCTACCAAAGGCAAGCTCAAAAGAGAGAGACAATGAAATTCTCTCAACAATAGGGAAAGAGCTTGGGGGTTGAACACTGTGTTCAAAATTGAGGGACAAAGGGATGGAGACTCAATATGAAGTAATTTCTCCAGAGTAACTTTTCTCTCAAAGTTGAATGCTTTCTCCTCTTTTCCATAGCTCGAAATTGTGCTCTTATAGCCTTCAAAATGCAACTTAAGGGCCGAGTCAGAACGTTTCCAGTATATGGAAGGCCAAGGATCATAGATCTCTTGTCGTGACATGGAAACCCAACTCCATTTTTGTATTTTCTGGCACAAATTTCAATGTACGTGGGCTGTAGTGGAGCAGCCTGTGTATACGCTTGTTGTATAGCTGATAGGGCGCATATATACGAAAAAATGTTTATTTTTAGCTATGGGTTTGTCAAAAAGGGATGATAAGTCTGCATAGGGAAATGTAAAAAGGCCCTCTGTGAAAGATAGCAATGGTGAGGCAAATATTTCTATAACACCGTGGGGGCTGGGGCAATGCCCGACATTGCCCCATCCCCCCGCAGATAAGGCACGGTCCCATGGGATTGTGACTTGGCCATGAGGAGCCACCCCTGTGGCCAAGCCGTGGGCATGCCCACGGGGCTGGTTGAGCATCGCCCTAGCCCCCGCGGTCCTAACATAAGCCCAATAACTCCATGGGTCAAAATTTTTTACATATGGGTCAAAAACATTTATTTTTATTTTTAAATTAGTTTTTATATTCAATATTTTTTTTTTTTAGTTTTTTTAAAGTAAAGGTCTATTTTTTTTTTTATCTTAATATAGGCAAATGGAGGGAAAGAGATTATCTATGAATATATCTGGATCATGATCTGCAATAATGGAATCCAAAAATGCAACTGGAACCTCCATGAATGTTAGGCAACAAAATGATAGCATAACACCTGAGCTATCAAAGGCAATGAAGAATGTTAGAGAGTGGAAATATGTGGAAAGTGAAAACAAACTGGAATATTCTTGGCTTGTTAAAGACAAGCAAGGCAACAATGGAGATCATATATTTGTATTGTGCGAATTAGAACATGTGCAAGGAAATTATCAGGCACTTGGCCTGTTACGAGATATATATTTGGTGCCAGCCAAATATACTTTTTATGCACTTGTCAAACAAGGCAGAACTTATATCAAGTTTAGATATTGTTCCAAATTGAGCAATTATAACAAGAATGAATGTTTTTGAGAATTATGTACATCCATCGTTGATGACATTGAGAAAGGAAATGTAAGTTTTTTATTTCTATTTTTGTGTCGTTTAGTATTTTTAGTATCATGGTAATGTTTTAATTTTATTTAACATGAAAATGTTATATTTTATTTTTACAGGATTTTGTTGAACAACTTTCAGATATGTTTGTGGGGATTTACTCTACAGAGAATAATGTCATGGATTTCATCAATGATTTTCATATTGAAAAGACATAAGAAAGAAGGAAAAAGAAACAAAAAGTAATGGAGGTTGAACCTGCAAGAGTAGAGTGAGAAGAACATGAAAGAAGAAAGAAAAATCCTCATTCTAGAAATCCTAAAAGGGTTACATTTGAAAATGAGGAAACTCCAAATGAAGATTTTGTTGATATTGATCCCAATGAGGTTATCACTACTTCTCGCAAAAAGAATAAACAAGATAAAGACAAAAGAGTGATGGTTGATGATGAGTCTATTCCTATTGATTATGAAGAAATCGTTGATTTAGATGAAACACATTTAAATCATAAGAGGAAGAAAACAAATGTTGATAATGTTCAAGAAGCCAGCGTTAGCTCAAAGTATGATAGTGAAATTCCTAAAGGTAGCAGAGAAATAACACCAGGTGCTAATCTAGAGGATGGTATTATGAAAACAACACAAAATGCCATTCGAAATAGAATGAGGATGAAAAACTTAGTTGATAATGGCCACACATTTTAGTTGAATGTGAAACAAATTTATAAATCCACATAAGGGAAAGAAAAATATCAAATTATAAAACCACATCACTTGCATATTCACAATTTGAAAGCATTAATTAGGTACAATCCATATGCACATGTGGTTGACTACCTAGTTCTTGTTGACCCAATGGAAGTTCCTACGAGGGAAGAATTTGATAGATCAAAATGTTTTGACTACAAATATTATGTGATTGGAGGAAATCATTCTGCAGTGGCTAGAAGAGAATTGATGCAATACTGTCCCAATAATCTTCTTTTTGAGGCAGTCAAATGCATAATTTATGTGGGTTTAATAGATTCAGAAGAAAAGTTACTGGCATGGGATCATAACACATACAATGAGTACATAATGTCTATGAATTTCATTCAAAGGGTGAGATTTATCCATAATGAATTTTCTGAAATATGTCGTGGGGAGAGATCAAATGTTGATGTTAAGTTTCAGAAGCAATGTTGTATGGAAATAGGATTCCCACTTGATGATGAAAATACAAAAGAAAAAAATCACAAAGGAAGTAATATATTTAGAGCTGTGGATAGCTATTTCAATTGGGATTTAGAACTGGACATGTATGGGATTTGATAGATGAGATCTTCACCCTATGGGAAAGTATTAGTATAAAAATTAGAGAGTTAAGAAGGCTAAACCATTGATATGTGGCACAAGTAAGACAAGGCCTGACATAAAAAATCTTCTTTATGATATGACTATAACACCTTGGAGATCAATACAAGGAGTGAAGGATGATAAACTTATCATAACTATATTATCATGTGTTAGGTCGGGAGAATTGTCAATGGAAGAAATGTCTAATGAATTTAAAACGTAAGTTTGTTGAGTTATTTTTATTTATGTTAGGACAAGAAAATTAATTTTTTCAGTTTAACATATCAATTTAGCATTATTTTTGTTTTATTTAGTCACAAGGTGTATATGAAAATACAAGAGGAAATGGTCAAGATGTTGAATGAAGAAAGTTGGGATGATGTTAAACTCAACTATCCAGATTCAAGCTCTTCAACAGTATTGAAACAATTTTTTGTTGCATTCAAAAATGTATGTTGATTTATTACATTCATAGTATTCGTTTGTAAGTTAATTTGTTTCTATTTTAATATTTATAGATACATAAATATATGTTTGTTTGTTTCATTAAAGATGCCAAAGAAGAATGTAGATGGAGTACCTGAAACTTTCAAAAATTTTATTCAAAAATTCAAGTTTGAAAGATAAAGAAGGAGACGCGTTAAAAATGTTCAACTTGATGACACCCTTGATCACTACATTTGGAATGGGCTCGACACTGTTCAATATAAAGTGATATTAGGTGATTGTGAACAACTTGCAAATATTGTTCATAAAAAAAAATACTCCCTAGTTATTGCAGATATCCCTCATGGTTATAATATCCAAAACATTGGATATGATACTGATCCTTATACTTACCAAGATTTCAATAAAGTGGTTATGGGATTTACAAAAGTTACAACATCACCATTTTGGATATTTCTAGTATTTCATTCAAACACAAGGATTAGTACAATCAAGCTTGAAGGGGAAATAAAATACAAGGAAGCATTTTATTTGGTAAGATATTGAAAGTGTATGTTGTTGATATTATGGTAGCTATGAGAGGTATTAACCTCCATGTGTAACCATGAAAATAATAGAATGTTCCGGGAAGCAAGAAGAAACCCTAAAGCATCGGATATAACCATAGAAGACAAGTCGACTAAAGAAAATATTTTAATATTGAGTCTTTAGCCTCCAAAAAGAGAAGTCGGGCCAGACAGATAAGAAAGAGAAGTATAAATACAAGATGCTAGAGCTCATTTGTACAGACACAACTTGCAACTGCAGAAATCTAGTGCACACTGTAGAAATTTAGTAAGTGCGCAAGTATGGAGAGTAGTTGCAACTGCAACTACTGTAACTTGTATTTTCAGTTTTAGGCTTGGACTTTCTCTTGGTTATGGTTTGGACTTTCTGCCTTGTGCGCTAGATCTAGAGAGAGGTATGCTACATTGATTATCTATTATGCCTAGGGTTTTCTTCCAGAATTATTCTCTATCAAGGTTAAGGTGCTCAACCTATGGTTGGGTGACAATATTGCTATATTTTCTATGGTTAAACGAGAACACCTATTTTTCTAACAAGTTATGGGCCCACACTATCTTTGGATAGTCTAACCACTGAAAGATATATTAGGAGGATTTGGTCAGTTACAGTTGCAGTTGCAGTCAAATTTTTTGCTGCAACAATGAAATCCTAACGTTGAGGCACCTTCAGTGAATATATTGACCTTAATTTTGGGTAGCCTAGTGTGCCCTAACCTAGCGCACCTCCTGGTACTCTCGGCAAGCTAAGACGTCAAGTTTGAGTTTTTGGTCAAAGTCAAAGAAGTCATGACTTACTCTATGAAGTCAGAAAAAAAGTTAGAAGGGGATTCTAACTTCAAAGCATGGAAGACGAGGATTGACCTCATCCTTGCCAAGAATAAAGTGTTGGATATCGTGAAAGGAAAGATCGTGGAACCATGGTTTGAAGAAGGAAAAGAGAAGGAACCTCATAACGTTGCAATTATGGAGAAGTTCAAGGACAATGACATCAATTCCATGAGTATCATATTGTACTCTATAAAATACCACTTGATACCCTACATCTCTCATCTTGACTCATCTAATAAGATGTATGATTCCCTAACTAACCTCTTCTTGGTCAGAAACATTGGACAAGTAATGAGTTTGAAGAATGAGCTATGTGACATGAAAATGAATGATGATGACAACATAACATCATACCTTGTGAGAATATCTTAGTTAAGAGATCAACTACAAGCTATTGAAGAAATCATTTCAGATAAAGAATTGGTAAATATAGTACTCAATGGCCTTCCCAAGACATAGGATGCATTTTTCGCAAGCATGAACACAAGAAAGGAGTATCCCACATTTTAAGAACTTTGGACTTGTTTTGCACAACAAGAATCAAGGTTTAGTGCAAAAGATAAATTCCAAAGGAAAGATGATGATCAGGCCTACACAACAAATTTCAAGAAATTCAGGAATAAGAAGAAGTTTGACTCAAGGAAGAAACCAAATCAAGAGAAGGATATGTCAAAAATAAAATGCTTCAACTATTGAAAATATGGTCACTACAATAATCACTGTCCTGAGTTAAAGAAAAGGAAGGAAACACAAGAAGCAACAATTGTCTAAGAAAAGGAACCCTCGAACAAAGTCAAACAAGATGAAGCAACTTTCTTCTTCTAGTCAAGGTAAAAATATTCTTCTGTAACATAGTCCTTGTACATACCATGTTTACATAGTTCATGTATATCTATTTCTTAGAAGATAAGATGGTTAGTGAAACAACACCTATGGAAGAATAAAAATATAAGGATTACTATTACGATGATTACTTGTCATGTAATGTATCTAAAAAGATGAAGTATGTTGACAATCCTTGGTAACAATTCCTATGGAAGCTATTATATAAGTAACAATTGCCAGATAAGACAAAATCATAATCAAACTTGAAGAGACCCAGAAGAAGTCAAAACAAAAATAAGTTAGCAATCAAGAGGAAATTAGAAAAAGACTTGTGACACTTTGCAAAAGGCAATAAGGATGCAAACAGAAGCATGGACTCTCTTAGATAGAGGGAGATGATTATAGAATTCCAAAAAGAAGAGCATGCATTCATAAATGAAACAAGGATTAGGAGGTAGATAATATTAAATGATATTATCCATTGAGGATTATGAGTTATATGTCCATCTTCCCATTAAAACTAGTAGCCATGATAAGCAACACGTGTTCAGAAGAAGTCTTCTTCGAAAAGAATCCTTAAAGTATCCTTATTTGTCCATCTACATCCATGATCCTATGATGAAAGGAAGAATTTGGAATCTTCAGGGCATGCAATATATAGAATACTCCATGGACCCAAGAGATAAAGAGAAACATGAGGAAGAACATGAAGATTCCAAGAAAGAAAGAAAATCCAAAACAACCAGTTATTATACCGAGAATCAAAAGACTGCCAACTTGGTTTGAACCCACTAGAAGCAATCAAGCAGAATAAATGGAATTGATGATAAGGAACAATGTATGTAAGAAAATGTGAAAAATACCTGTGAATGGAATCATTGTGAGATTAAGAGGTTCTTCCAGAAGGAGGGAGAATAACTGTAACGACAGCTCACCAGTATCCATGGATTGGAATTTATGTGTAAAAGATTGTTCTTCCCAAATAAAGCAAGTGAGAAAGAAGCTTATACCAGAAAGAGATCCATGTATGCAGATATAAGAAGACCTTGTATGGATTCAAACAAACTAATGCAGAGTATCTCATATACAACAAAAGGGTGGTGAAAACTTTCTATAATAGAGATAGCGTATCAAAATAGTTACTTAGAAGTTTGAGATGATGGATTGCTAATCCATGGAAAATTATCACGATGATAGAAGAAGTGCTACTTGGATATGTTTTAGTTTGATATTTTCCATGATGTCATGAGCTAATAGGAAACAAAAGTGTTGAATTTGACCATGATATATTGTAATGATCAAATCTATATGAAGCCTTCAAACAAAACCAGTGTTCCATGACAGACCAAAGTGCATTGAGATCAAGCATTATATTCTCCATGATGAAGTCTAGAAAAGAGAAGTGGTTCTCCAATATATCTCCATGAATGAGCATATAGAAGATATTTTGGTAAAGCCTTTGTCCAAGATGAAAAGTTTGCATACTTAAGAAACAAGTTGGGGCTCGTGGAGATAGCTTCCTTATTGAAAAAGGAAGAGATTACTCCCAGGTTGGGAGGGAGAACTGATGTATTATTGATTTATGGACAGTCATTTTTCAGTTCGAAAAATGATCTAGGATGAGCAGTTCCATTCCAGTTCAAAGAGTGGTTTGAGATTTCTGATGGATATGCATTTTCCAGTTTCGAAAATGGTCTAGATCGGACAATAATTTTTGTAATGAAAATGGTTTGATAGATTGTTGATGTACCATAGACAATGATTCCCCTTGTGGCTAGTGTGGGGGAATGGTCTAGGACAATCATTCTTCTTGGTTGTCACTCTGAATAGTGGTCAAGAAGAATGGTCCGCCTTGTCGGGAAGTCATTCTTTCTAAGTTCACAATTGTGAACAGTTTCGAAGAATGGTTTGTTTTGGAGGTTGGTGCAGGAGTTTCATTTCCTGAGGAAATGGTCCAGACAGTCATTCCCTAGGGCAGACTAATTCTCTCCAGGTTGCACTATGATTAGTGCCGGAAGAATGGCCCAGTTAGGTGAATGGTCCAGGTTCAACAATCAGGGACATGCATTCCCTAGGGTAGACCCATTCTCTCCAGGTTGCACTATCATTAGTGTCAGAGGAATGGCCCAGTTAGGTTAATGGTCCAGGCTAAAAAATCAGGGACAATTATTCTTCTATGCTTGAGAAGAATAGTCCAGATATCCCATGACTAATGTTTTACCTTCTAAGGGAAGATGCTCTTCCAGATCTCACAAATGTGAGTGGAAGAATGGCCTAGATGACTCAGTTTGTATCATGATATTGTTATATAGGTTGATATTGAATGATATGATCACTGTGGAGATTGTATGTCTCTAGACGGTAACCATATGCCACTGTGTTGGATGTGTTCCATTGTTAGTGACTATGTGTCACTTATCAAGTAGTTGTGTGCTACTTGGTGTGGTTGTGTACCACTGGATAGTAGTTGTGTACTACTATGGATAGACACAGTTGTGTTCTATTGAATGACATTGTTTTGATTGCCATGAAGACTATAATTAGTGTTGAAAATGATTACCATCTAGATGGATAGTCAGTGTATGGTCCATGACAGTTATTCTTCTAGGACGTATGTTCATATTAGAAGAATATCCCTTGTATCCCCCGGCGTGGCTTCCAACATCTGTTGGAACAATTATTCTTATAGGACATATGTATGAATTAGAAGAATAGTTATTGTATCACTCTATGGAGTGAGTGACTTATTCAAACATCATTACTCAGATGGAGTATGGCTTAAAGTGATGATGCACTCGATGTTGTCAGATGATATTGATAGTGATGATGGTGCTCGTGATTTAATCATGAGATAGTTTGAGTGGCTATGATGATGCTACCAATTGAATGGTATGCTTGTGCTCAAGACCATTGCCTTCAATACCTCCCTAGCTAGGAGGGAGTTTTGATATTATGGTAGCTGCGGGAGGTATTAACCTCCACGTGTAACCCTGAAAAGAATAGAATGTTCTGGGAAGCAAGAAGAAACCCTAATCATTGGATATAACCTTAGAAGACAAATCGGCTAAAGAAAATAATTTAATATTGAGTATTTAGCCTCTAAAAAGAGAATTTGGCCCAGATAACTAAGAAAGAGAAGTATAAATACAAGATGCAAGAGCTCATTTGTACACACACAACTCACAACTGAAAAAATCTAGTGCGTGCTGCAGAAATTTAGTAAGTGTGCACATTTGGAGAGTAGCTACAACTGCAACTATTGCAACTTGTATTTTTGGTTTTAGGCTTGGAATTTCTCTTGGTTATGGTTTGGAATTTATGCCTTGTGCACTAGCTCTGGAGAGAGGTACACTACATTGATTGGCTATTAGGCCTAGGGTTTGCTTCCAAAATTATTCTCTGTCAAGGTTAAGGTGCTTGGGGGTGGCTTCGGCCTATGGTTGGGTGACAATATTGCTATATTGTCTATGGTTAAACATGCACACCTACTTTTCTAACATATGTTTAGCAATTAAGATTAGAAAACAATCTTATTAATTCACAAGTTAATTGAATTTGCACTTATTTATGTTACAGGCACAAGCCTAATATTCAGAGCTCCAATAGAGAATCATTTAAACATGATTTTGAGAGTATACATGTTGCAACAAGGACAAAAGATGATTCTTATAATTCTATTATTGTCAATGCAAAGGATGGAGAGACTCCTAGTAGTATATTGGTATACAATGTTGTGGTTAGAAAGCTAACATATGAGGAAAAAGATTTGAAAGGAGAGATGGTTAACATTTATCAAAAACCACAAACATTAATTAATTATCTTATAGATACATTTTCAAATGAAGGAGATTGGGTTTTGGATTTGTTCTCGGGTTCAGGTAAGAATTATGATCTGATATTTATGAAATCATACTTCAATCTTATATTATTTTTAATTTATGTCTTTTTACAGCATCTAACTTCATTATTTATTTTGTATTTGGTGATTAGGTGCAGCGTTAACGTGTTTCCTACAAAAATGAAGGAATTGCATAGCCATTGAAAGTGACCCATTGCAACTCTTCTAGATGAAATGCAAGAAGTTGGCTTGAGGAAAGGATATTTTAGTGAATCAAAGGTGGAAAATTTGTCAAAGGAACCTCAAGTACCATTAGGAGGAATGATTGGAAAGGATCACTTTGGAGAACTTGCGGATATCAAAGAACCAATGGAAGAACAAAATGACAAATTGGAAGCACAAAATGACGTCAAAGAAGATGATAATGTGTCTGTTGAGAATGATGAATTTGGGATATATGATATTGTTGATTAGTTTAAATATTCCTTTGAAGACGATGCTCAATTTTGCAAATTTTGGATGAGCTATAACAATAATGTTTTGACTTTCAAATTTTAAAATAAGAATAAAGATGTATCTATTGTTGTTTTGTGGTGAATCTTTTTATTGTTTTTTTTTTTTTTTCGTTTTATTTGTATGTGAATCACTATACATTGGAAATTTTTATTAAATGTTGTCATTTTTTACTTTAAATGTAAAAAAAATGAAAGAAAATGATAAAAAAAATTATAAAATTTTGACTTTTTTGGTTCAATTATGTCCATAAAAATGCTTTATTTGACATGTTATTTTAAGCAATATGTACCAAAATGTATAGGTTTTTTTATTAAATATGGCTATAAAATGTGTATTTTTTTGTCTAAATATTCAAAAATAGTGTTATTTAACTACAATTTTTTTCGATGTATTGAAGTAAAGGTAAACAATGTGTTAAAAATGATGTTTTTCGCTATATTTAAAAAGTATGGAACAATAGATTAATTAAGGAGGCAAAATTATATAAAAAATCGTAACTTAAAAAAAGTAAATGGTAAAAATTGTTTTTAAGATTGAAAGAAGCATGAAAAAATGACTAAAGACACCGTTGAATATTTTTTTTTTTTTTTTGAAAAAATTGAAAATAGATGAAAAATAAGCTTTAAAAAAAATAATGTGGAAACATTGTGGATCGAAAAAATTAAAATATCGAAAAAACCACCTAAAAACGGAGGGGGGTGCTACCAGTAGCTCCATTTTTAAAAACGGGTTAAAAAATTGGACCCCCCAAAAAATCAGAACTCTGTAGAGTTCTCGTTAAGTTGGTAACTATGTTCTACCGGTAGCACCACTTTTTGATTTGGTGGTTGATTTTAAAGTTTTTTTGATCAACCATTTCATCCTTTAAGCCCATGCTTGAAAAAAGTTGTAATTTTGACTCGGTTACAAAGAAATTATTTGGGGGTTGATTTTCATGATATTTATGCAAACATATGGGTTTTAAGGGCTAGAGTTCTCGTTTTGAGGTCACAGTTCTCATTAAGTTATAACTGTGTTTTGGATGAGAATATACAAAACACATATTTGAATAGTTGTGAAGAGATGAGCCTCATGTAAGACTCCAAATTGCTATATCTTCTTGCAAAATAACTTGGAAACCACCTACCAAATCAAAGCAGTATCTACACTACCAAATCAACCATACAAATAACTAGACAATGTTACGCACCATGAAAGATAAAGAGCTCCCCCATTTATAAGATTATTTCCCTATAGTTCATGCATTTTTAACCTCCCTTGAGGTGTGGTTTAATATGGCCCATGGAAACACTAGGGATGGATCCAAGAAACCCTAGATCCAAAGCAACCACTCTAACAAGAGATAGAATCTAGATCAATGGAGAGACTATAATTGTCAAATAAATCCTCTATCCGGTAGAGAATTGGATGAGACACTTGGTCCAAGAAATCCAAGAGATTAAGAATAAGATTAGATGGATTTGAGGCATGAATCAGACAACATTTTGGCACTTTAGAAAGTAAAATTGGAATTGAAACAAAGAGAAATGATGGTTACATAAAAAAAGGGAATGACATAAGGGTTTCTAAAAATGGAAATCTAAACACTAGGAAAAAACCACGCACCATGGGTATCGATTCAAAGTCTTGACTAGAGAAATGTGGGTTTAACAGGAAAACTATGGTGTTTTGGACATATTTGAGGGTTGTGTTATGTGGGTTAGGTTGATATGTAGAGAGAAATGACATATTGGGATGAACAATCCATCTATCAGATGCAACAACCAATATAGAAAAGTGTTCACAAATAAAAGTTGACCAAGTGATTGTTTGTGCGTGCCTTCAAACATATCTAATAATAGTGGGGACCTCCAAAAGGAATCTCTAACTAATCAAGGGATAACATGTAAGCACATGTGTCAAGGTTGATCCAAATAGGAAGAGAATGACTAAGGGAAAAACCCAAAACTCCTAACAAATCTAGAACAATGGGGTAAGGACATCACCTAGGTACTGGACAATTGAAAATATAAAACCACACTCATATATCTAGACATTGTAAAGATGATACACAAGGAAAGTAATGATCACCTATGAATTTTCATGGAAAGTGGGAGGCATCATGTCATCCATGGCAGTGAGTGTATGGAAATTACCTAAAAGCATCACACATACTCTTACCCAATAGGGGATGGGTGTATGGTGATATCTAAGTGGAAAATCCATACACCACATATCTTTCCCATGGAAGAACTTGTTATCCATAGAGGGATAGTAGTGAGGTGCCATGTATAATAAAAAATATCAATCAAGAGAAATGAATAAAAGGATAAAACGAAGTGTGAAAAAATAACAAAAACATTAGTGAAAGGAAGGTGCCACATTTCAGACAACAGGTGAGATGGTCTAAGCAGGTGAGGACCAATGAGAATGTGAAGGTTTCTCAGGGGAAGGGATAGAAAGAGACACTACCCCAAGTGATGTAGGAAAATGATAAGAGGGATGAAAAATTGTCTTGAACATTGGCATGAAAAGAGGCAGGAGGTATAGCACTCCCAAACAAGGGTGGTACAAGAGGCGTAAAAGGATCAATAGGGATTCTCAAGTGGAGAAACATAAGAGGGAGATAAAATATTGGGAAGGAAAGGGGCCTTATCATAAGTAGTGTTCAAAGTAAATGGTCTCAACACACCACAAGAGGAATTTTGACCTAGGAATAAGGAGAGGGACAAGGAGGAGTGAGACGAGAGCAAGGCATGAAAGAGACCTTGGATTCAAGCTAGTCTTATAGTTAAAAAAATTACTAGGGATGGTGAAGTCTCCATTGGTATAGTTCAAGTGATCTATAAACTACAACAATTACCCCACTAAAAATTCCATTATAACGTTGGATATGTGAATGGCCTTATTAATGTTTTAAGAAAAAAACTAGTTGTTGTGCTTGGTGTTATTAAATTGCAGAAAAGAGATAACAAAAATAAAAAATGCACAACAAATTCAACTAAAATACTTTGATACAAAAATTTACCCTGGAAAAACCCACTTCAGGGAAATTCATAAATGGAAGGGCTATGATTTATTGACTCTTTTAACACAACGCAAATACACATTACAATGGATCAAATGAGCAAATAATATTGTGCATGGGAATCTAAATTGCGACAACATTTTCTTCTTCTATCTTACTGCACAATATTTATTTAGAATAAATATGGGTTATCAGACTTTGAGCTAGATTCATTCCCTTTATCTTGTCTCCAAGTGTTTTCATTGTCTCGAAGAACTCTTTTAAAACACAATCCAAGAATTGGTGGAACACTCTAGTTCTGAATATGCTATCCTTCAATTATTAATCAAATAAAAAAATTCTCCTCTCATGTTTATTGAAAATCAATATATAGGTTGGGTTATGGATATTGAAATCCACTTGGAGACTCTTTGAATGCCATAATGTTTTGCCTTCCATATTCTAAATGTTTCATATTCCAACACCAATGGTTTTCCATCTTGTTAAGAAATTGCACCCCTTATCAAAAATCCTTTGTATTCCTCCATGTGAATTCATCATTTGTTTCGACCTATGAAAGCTACATTCACTTCCAGTAGTTCAATTTACCTTTCTCCCAATAGGCATGCGTTACCTTCACTCCAATAAGTGCAAGTAGCATTTGCTTCTATCAGTACAATTCCCTTCGTCAAAATGGTAGATATTTATTTTAGTGTTTATTGATGGGAGTATACTCACTTCTATGGATGGGATTCCCTTAGTTTAAATAAGTGCAAATTCCCTTTTTTGGAGTCCCCTTCTATCAAATGGTTTCTCACTCACTCACTCAAATATGTGCAATTTACAATTCGTGGGTATGGGTGCAATCTACTATCAATCCAAGTGGTCCAAATAACCCTCATTCAAATTAATGCTATTACTATGTTCTTGAATGGGTGTGAGACTTTATTAATATGGGTATGACCTACCTTTAATAAGGGAATTTTATCTCATTTGGTCACATGGTTACTCGTGTATTTTTTCCAATAGGTGTGAAAATATCATCCCAGAGGCTGTGACCTATCTAAATATTGTGATATAGTATATAGTCTTCATGGAAATATATCTTCATGTTGATCTACAAATAATTTTGATAAGAATTGATAAATCATAGTAAATGATATTTAGCTAGTTCCATTTTGTACATGATTATTTTCATATCACACCTTCTTGATTGGTAGGTTTCTAGTCCCCAAAATCTATTGACAAAGAAAGCGAGGGAACAATTCATTGATTTTATCTCTATCGTACCATTTCACCTTCCTCTGTAATTGTGCTTTGAGTCCAATCTACCATATTTCATATTCCCCCCTACATGTATTTCAAACTTTCACTTACAAAATTTAATCTTTCTCCAACTCCTCAAGAGCATTCAGTTTGAAATCATCCACTAGTGAAAGTACTTCCTTTATTCATCTTTGTTCAAAATATATGGTTCAAATATGTACAAATTTTCCACATTCACTACAAAAAACATTCACATATAAATAGTAGCCTCAGTTGAAAGGCATTTTTGTTAACTTGTTCAACAACATCAAAAGGTCCATACCTCAGTGACATCAACTTCTTGGCTCATTTCCTCACTAAGCTACAACTAGACATTGTCTACAAATTAGAACTTATGATCTGTCTAATGTTGGTCATGATGGATTTTATACTTCACTTGAATTTGTTCCAATTGCTCCTATACGTATCGATGGATATTCCTGACTCTATTAATGAATTTGTTTTCTCTTCTTGCCTCCTCATGCATGTCTCCCAGTTTTTTCTCGTGCTTCCCATGAACAACATCAAAAGGTGATGGTGGTAAATAACTGAAACAGGCTTCAAAAGGGGATTTTGGATGGAACAATCTACTTCCCTATCATAAGTATGGTGTATATAAATCAACTTCTCATCCCAAGTCTTAGGATGCTTCCTAATGTATCTTTTCAATAATCACTCTACAATTTTATTCACTACTTTTTTTATGTTGAGTCTATCTAGGGATGGAAATCTATAGAGTGATTCAATTTTGTGTCCATTCTTTCCCACAATGTTGTCCAAAAACACCCAAAAATCCAGAGTCTCGATTAGATACAATCAATGTAGGTAGTCCAAAATACACCCATACATTTGCAAAGATTAATCCCATTACTTCATGACCTTTAATGGTCTTCTTACATAGAATAAGAACACACATTATGTTTAATATGTCCTCACTTACAAATAAGTAATCGTGTCCTCACCTTGTCATTGCCACTCCTCCTATGAATTCCATATAAATACTCCACCATGGTTTGCTAGGAACTGGTATAGGCATACAAAGTCCAAGCTTTCTATTGCTAGGTATGTTGTTACTACACCTCACATAGTTGTGTATTGAACTTAGGAACCTACTTTTTCATATTTACCTAATAAACATACCTCTGTAAATTTTCTAATGTTTTTCCAACACTAAAAATGTCCATCAATTCTATAATTATATAATCTTCTTGTATGATCAAAATCCTTCTATTTAGTGGGATGCAAAGATTTCCCAACATGTACAACAATCCATATTGGAGATTGTATTCATTATCTTCAATCTCAAAAGTTGTTTTACTCTTTAATTACTAATATATTTCTCCAAAATTGACATCATTGACATCCTCTTCCTCATAAAATTCATGAGTGAATGGTTCAAGTTGCATTATCATGCCCATAGTTGATATCTTCTCCATGGGTGGTCTAGACAACATGTATGTTACCTTGTTAGTCGTGCCCTTATACTTGATTAGGAGATGGAATTGTTGCATGAATCCCATCCACTTGCAATGTGTCACATGCTACATTTTGGTATGTCTATGAAAATACTAAAGAGGTTAATGGTCATTATGGATCAAATTATCCTTACCTCGTAGGTAGTGTTTCCATTTATTCATATCTTACACCAATGCATGGAGATCTTGATCAAATGTGGGATATTTTAAAACAAATTTGGGAAACAATTCAAAGTGATCATTGATGGGTCTTTCTCCTTGCTTAAGGACAATTCCCATGGCATACTCACTTGGATTAATCTCAATTTCAAATGGCTTATGCAAATCAGTTATTTCAAAACTTAGTGCCTCATTGATCATCACTATCAATTCTTTGAAAGATGTTCGCTGATGTTTTCCCAAATGAAAATCCCAACCATTTGGGGTGACTATGTGAAGTGGAGTAGTAATTGCATAAAATTATGAAATCCATTTCCTCGAGTATTGTGTTTCCCCAATGAATCTTCTCACCTCTATCAGGTTGGCATGTGTGAGAGATTTACTTATGGCCTCAATCTTTGTTGTATAAATCTTCAATTCACCCACATCAATCACATGTCCAAGGTAAACCAAGGACTATTTAACACACTCACATTTATCGAGGTTTTCCAATAATTAGTGTTTCTTCAATTCCTCTAGTACCTACTTCAAATGAGAAATGCAACTCTTCCCACATTGTACAAAAGATTGATATGTCATCCAAATATATAGTCACACAAGAATTAATAAATAGAAAAGGTACAACTTTCATTAGACATATAAAAGTGGTTGGTTCATTACATAAACTAAAAGGCACAACCATATTAGAGAAATTTTGAGGTCTAAAATGGGCCTCTGAGGGAAAATAATAAAATAGTACTTAAAATAATAAAAAAAGGGTTATGAATTTTCAAAGGGAAATAAAAGAAAAAGAAAAAAGACTATTTTTTTTAATTGTATTTTTGACGTATCTCCTTATGGGTTTAGTCAAATTCCAAGTGTGGGAACTCATTGGGTGCATAATTAAATTCTGCA
Organism: Picea engelmannii; assembly: GCA_009831015.1. Taxonomy (NCBI): domain Eukaryota; kingdom Viridiplantae; phylum Streptophyta; class Pinopsida; order Pinales; family Pinaceae; genus Picea; species Picea engelmannii. Next base: position 907,727 of record ML783047.1, on the reverse strand, counting down.
TCCAATGAATACCCACACTACATACTTTTAATAGACCCACAAAGAGATCAACTGGAAACACAAGAAAAAATGTGTTAGAAACACACATTTTCATGTATTTCCAGATTATCTCTTTGTGGGTCTATTAAAAGTATGTAGTGTGGGTACTCATTGGATGCGGAAATCCAACAAGTGTGTACACTTAATATTTGAGTAAACCCATAAGGAGATAAGTAAAAAATGAGATAGAAAAAGTTGTTTTTTTCTTTCTCTCCAAAACTATTTACCCTATGGTTGACATCATCATCTTAAATCCTATTTGTTCTTTTAAAGTTGTTGTTGATATCACATTTTTTTTTTGAGGCCCATTTTTTACCTCAAAAATTCAGTAATTAGTAGTAATTCATAGAGACCTTATCTTATTTTTAAAGCAGTATTCCAAATGTCTTCATATTTCATTCATACTTGGTGGTATCCAAACTTCATGCCTAGCTTGGTGACGTAATTTTCTTGTTGTAGTTGATGCAATAAGTCATCAATAAGTGGCAATGGGTAACGTTTCTTTATGGTGATGTTATTCAATGCATGGTAGTCAATGCACATTCTACAACTTTTATCCTTCTTAGGCATAATGATGATTAGTGATCCATAAGGAGAAGTGTCTGGCCTTATGACTTCTCGCTCCAATAAATATTGCAACTATCTCTTTACTCCATTTGCTTCCAACAATGGCTAATGATATTGTCCAATGTTAGGAAATAGACATTTAGGTAGTAATTGAGTTTCATGTTCAACTTCCATTTTTGGTGGTAGCCTTTTGGTTCTTGAAACACTTCCTTGTATGCTTCCACACGTTTTTTAGCTACCACTTATTCTCCCTATTACAACTTTATAAGGATGCTTTGACCTCCATTTTACCTTCATTCTACTGATTCTCTCTCAAGAACAACAATGCATACTTTTTATTTGCGCTAATCAATATTCTTACTTGGCATGCACTTATACATGAGAGCTTCAGTTTTCCTTTGTGAAGGTCGAAAATAAAAGTCCTCCCATACTTTATCAAGTAGTATTGGTTTTCCCTTCATGTACAAACAACATCTCACATATTCATGTATGGGCTCTCAAGTGTTACTGCACATACTTCAAGTGGTATTACATCTGCTACTACCTCATCAATATAGTTTGTGTCAATGGAAAAATTGAAATTGCATTTCTTGGTGACTCTAAATTCCATATTTTGACTTATCCATCCTAAAGGATAAGGTTAGGGATGGTATTTCACTTCCATTCCAAGATTTTATGCTAATTGAACTCATACTAAATTTGATTGTGAACCGAGATAAAATAAAAAATAAAAAAAATACAACCAATCTTCATTTTCTTGAGCTAAACTTTTACATGGGATAATTTAGATATATCCCTTTCTTCTTCCAGACTAAAAGAAATCAAGCTTACCTCTTTGTGAGTGGATGTACTAGATATTCTTCCATCAAGATCAAAACCACTCTCAAAGTTGGTTTCATGTTTCAACTTCCAACAAAACCATATTTTCTAACATAGTTACCTACTTGACAAGAACCCTCCAAAGTTATCATTTTTCTAGAGGTCACATTTAATGGCTATTTTTATATTCCTTTAAGAAAATGGTGCTAACAGTATCACTATTTTCTTCTCAAAGTTAAAATTACAAAATTTTGCAACCATCATCTATAAAGTTGCAAACAAAAGCCTTAAAATTGACCCCCAAACATAAAAAATGATGCTCCCAACATCACCCCCTTTTTTTAGGTTAAAATTACAACTTAAAACATGGTCTCAATAACTGGTACCATTCCAAACAAAAACTTTAAAATCGACCCTGGAAACAAAAAGTGGCGCTAGCAGTAGCACCCCCTTTTCTTTGGGGTTAACATTACAACTTGTTTGAAATCATGTCCTTGACAATCGATATGACTATGAATTGAAACCACATAATCAACCTCTAAATCGAAACATGGTGCTACAAGTAGTACATTTGTTTTGTTTCTAGGGATTTAAATTGCAACATTTTTTAGATAACTACAAAAGAAAAAAAACCTGAAATAAAGAGAAAAAACATGTTTTTTTGAAAAAAATAAAAACAATAAAATGAACATTTTAAATGAAAAAACCTAATAATTATTTTTTTAAAGAAAAAATTAAAAAAACATTTAATTTATTAAGAAAAAAATTGAAAAAAAAACCATTTGATTTTTAAACTATAGGAAAATAATAATAATAATATATTTTTTTTAAATAATTTTTTCTTGGAAAAAGGAGTTTTTCGAGGTGTGGTGGGGGGAGATAATACCCCTCACCCATCAAACCACCTCCCCCCTACGCCACTCACCCATTCCATGAGCCCCTTCCTTTCCCGCATAACCCTTGTGATTATGCCACCATTTACCCTTCCCTCCCCTCCTATGTCTCATTCCACGCTACCTAACAGAAAATTTTAAAAGAAATGAGTTTTGTAACCTGCTTCCACCCTTATGCCCCCTCCCTACCCCCACCCTGTTCCTATTCCCCAACCACCTATTATCCCCTCCCCTATGGGCCCTCCCACATTGTGTTCCACGCCACTCGACAAACCGAGCACCGACTTGTTGGGTGGAGTGGAACGCGATGCAAGAGGGGAGGGAAAGGTAGAAAATGGGGGAGCCACAGGAGGGAGGAGGGGGGGTGGGTAAAGGGGAAAGGGGTGGGTGTGTGTTCGAGGGTGGGGAAGTGAGGGAAGGGGGTTACAAACCCCATTTTTTTAATTTTGTTTTTTTATTAATTTATTTTTTAATTTCATTTTATTTTTTATTGTTTTTTAAATTTCAAATTTTTAATTTTTTTTTTCAATTAATTAACTGATGTTCCTCTCTATAGTTTTAGAATTATTATTTTTTTTGTTTTTATTATTATTTTTTTCCCTATTTTTTTTACAGTTTAAATTTTTATTTTATTTTGTTCATTTTTTTTTATAGAGAGGCCACACCACAAGGAATATGCCTCATCCATATTATTTGAAACGTTTCCAAGACCATAGGTGTAATAGGTTATCAATTTTTTTTTGGAATCGTGAAGGCTCCCCCATGCACTTGCCACCCTTGGATTATGCTTTGAAGCCCCACCAAAAAAGAGGGAAAATGATTGTTGTTGCATTCTCTAGATTCAAGTTTTTTTTCTCCTTCCTAACTTTCCACTAAGGACAAGTGCCTGCTCTAGGAATCAAAGAGTTGGGATCTTCATAGCATAGATTGAATTTTTTAATCCAGATCTCTTCAAATCTATCCAACACGTGATCCTTTATTTTGACTCTAGTTTGAATATATTTAGACATGCAATCTTTATCCTTGATTGTTGTTAGTATTGGCTTATCCCACTCACTATTAAAGATGTCCTTGTTCCTATCAAACCAAATATTCCAGCAAATAATTTTTGGAAGATCCATCAATACCCTCTTAAATATGTTCTTATTTCTTAAGGTCCCTTAATGGTGTTTTCTTTAGAGCATGAACATCTCTTCCCATGAAGCTGGCCAATGAATTTGATGGCTTATCCTTGCATAGGAACACAACCAAACTTATTTGGAGTAACTACACTTTTCACATTAAGGACCAACAAGCCCTCTTTTTCTTTAATTTATTTGCATCTTCTTTTGGAACAAGATCCAGTAAAAAGTATTAATTTTCGATAGTCCATCATTGTTCCATATATGCTTCCAAAGGGGTGAGCATTGAGGTCATTGGAGAGATTCTAGCTATGAAATATACCCTTCTTTGACTCTATAGGAGGATTCACCCCACCCCTTACTATATTTTACACCCTTATTCCATGGAGCACATCTTATAATTTCTTGAGAAATAATAGAGACCAATGGCTTCAGTGGCTTTGAAGGGGATCCAAAGTTCCATCCTAGCCATTTCCCATCATTTGTATCCCAAACTAAAATGTCAAACAAAGTTTGAACATTATTTCTATCCATCCAAGATTTGAGGGGAGCTAATCAGGTCCTACTAAAAAGTGCTTCCTTCCCAAGAATGTTGTCATTATAGATCCACAATTCTTTCCCATTACCTAGAATCCATGTGATTTTTTCTTTTATTACTGAAATTTCCACTTAAAAAACTTTAATCCATGCAAAAAACTTTAATCCATGACATATGACTCTTGATCCCTTAAAATATTTCTTCCACAATATATTTTTCCAGCCATCCAATCTGCCTAATATCATTCACTAGATTAATTTGTCTCCCATTGCCAAATTCATCATAACTGGATTTTTTATTCCCAAGGCATCCCTGTCCTTTAGAATTTTGACAGTCTTCCAATTGATTAGATGACATTTTTTTTTATGTTGGATATTCCCAATTGCCAAAGAAACTTCTTGATGTTGAGGGAAATATGGTTCATTTTGCAAATAGGTGCAAGCATGGTAGACCATTGATAGATAGGTAGAGCATATAACACCAATTTAATTAAGACCACTCTCCCCACTAGATTGAGCCACTATGCCCCATTAACCAATTTGTCTTAATTTTGTCTATTATAATTGACCATGAAGGAGAGGAGGGGATTTTGAGAGTGGAAGTGATCCCAGGATACATGAAAGAGGATCAATTTTCAGATAGATGAAATTGAATATTTATGGAAATAAAATGTAATACATGGGTGTTATCATTCCATCCAATATTTGGCATTTCTAGTGGTTTACCACTCCTCTAGAGGCATCAAGAAAGGCGTCCAATATTTGATTGAACCTAGAAGTGATTATAATAGAGGCTTCACCAAGAAAAAGTGTATCATACATGAATTGAGATTGATTAAGAATTTTTGTACCTCAAACAATCTTGATCCCTCGAAAGTTCCTAATAAATATTTATGCTTCAAGCTTCCTGCTAAGAGAATCTGCCATAATGATATATAGGAGAGGGGATAAAGGGAAACATTGCCTCAGTATTTTTTTGCCTTGAAAAAAAGTCGTGGGTATTCCATTAACAAGAGGGGTTATCCATGGAATACTAAGGCATGAAGATATCCACTATATGAATGAAGAGCTAAATCCAAATATTTCCATAACCTTGAATAGATAGGAGTGCCTCACATGGTCAAATACATTTACCATGTACAGATTAATTATCATGCATTTATCCCTTTCCTCTAAGATTGAATGAATAGCTTCATGAAAAAGCAAAATATTATCAATAATCTACCTATCTTGCATAAACCCCCCTTGATTGTTAGAAATGAATTTGGGCATGAAATTTTTCAACTAAGTAGCAACGATCTTGGCCATGTTTTTGTAGGAAGAGTTACAAAGGGAAATGGGATTGAATCTCACAAAATAAGGGGTCACTTATTTTGAAATTAATTCCAAGGAGGAGGAGTTAGTACTACCCTTGATTTTGTAGGATCGCTAAGCATATTGGAGTATCCTTTTAAGATCATATCTGATGAGATCCCAAAAAAAGGTAGAAGGAAATAGAAAAACCATCAAGCACGTGGGCTTTATCTAACTCCAAGTTCCATTTGACACTCTAAATTTCAACTTCTCTAATTGGTTTTATAATCTCATTGTTTTATTTTCCCAATATCACTATTGAAATATTCTCTAACAATCCTTCTACATTTTCTAGAGACATGTTAACCTGTTGCATCAAAAAAGAGAAAAAATGATGCATGGAAACATTATTTTAATTCTTCAAAGTCAAAGATTTTTTAACCATCCTCCCTTGAGATCCCTTTCACATTATTTCTTATGGTCCTTGATTTAGATTTCTTATGAAAGAAGCTTTTATTTCAGTCTCCGACCTTGAGCCATAAGCTTCTTGATTTCAATCACTAGTGCTCCTTTTCTAATCGTGTGGAAAAATGGAGTTGTTTTTGAATGGTTGCCTCTTCTTCTTGCAAATGTGTCATGACCTCCTTGGATTCCATATTGAGTTGGGTATCTGCAATTTGCAATCTATTTTTTCTTTCTTAATTGAAGGTGATCTGTAAGAGGACTCGGTCCAATCTTTGAGGGCCTTCTTTACTAATTTTATTTTTTCCTCCTAGATATATACTAAAATACCTAGGATCTAGCTATGCCAAGCTAAATGAACAAAATAAACCACTTCTTGAAAGTCTATTCAATTCTGGTTGAAGTGGAATGGAAAAGGACCATAATCCACATAATTTTGGAAATATAAATAAATGGGCTTCTCATCAAAGATAGTAGAAGGGAGAATCTTGGACTTGAATGCAAAATTCTACAAAAGGAGATATATTTGCACCAAGAAACTATCAATTCTATCCATAATATGCCAAAGACCAGTTCTTCTATTTTTCCATGTGTATTTCCCCTTGATTGGTTTGATGTCTAAAAGGTCCCATTTTAGCAATTAGATGCTCTAATTTCTCCCTAAAAGGATATCTTACAATATTCCCCCCCATTTTCTCATTTTCATTCAAAATAATATTGAAATATCTTGCTATGATACTGTTAACTACAAATTTTGTATTTCTTAGAGATGTGAGTGATCTCCAACAAATATATTTATCAATATAATTGGTAGACATGTATAAATTGAAGATATTGAATATCTTACTTGATTGAATATTTTTAAATCTTGTAAGAATGCAATTTTGAGTCTGGTAAGTGAAATTCAAACTCAACACTAATTGTTCCAAAGGCTACCTAATCTCCCTAAAACTCCTCTAGAATCTATTGTTATCCATTCACATTGCCTTCATAGTTGCTTCCCAATTTTGATAGCTTCCAACAAATCCATTGTGGTCTCATCAAACAAGAGGATTGTAGGCTTATGGGATTCAATTAAGTCTTTTATTTTTTCTTCATTTCTTTCATTTCCTAAAACTCTAATATTCCGGGAGATTAATATCATTATTTAGTTTGGTGTTTGGCAGTCCCACCTATATGAGGTGCATTATTTCTTGGGGCTTTGTGGATTTCTAGCTATCTCCCAAAGATTTCTCAATTTTCAAATGAGATCCCATCATTATTTCCTTATTTGCTTCTTCCTCCCTTAAAACCTTGGCCAACTTCCTGCCCAATATACGAGGGAGATTTTCTTTAGAGTATCCTTCTTCATGCTCCTCCTCAACTGAAGTAAGTGAATCTGAACCTTTTTATTTGAGATCTTTTCCATATTTTCCAATCCTACTGGAACCAACTCTTCCACTTTTGCAAGTGGGTCTTCTTCTTCTTGGAATAATGACGACTCAAGTTATTTTTTTCTCCTGCTTTTTCATATTTTTGAGTTGGGTTTTCAATATCATCCTCATTGGATGGAGATTTATCAGGAATTTGGGCTAAAGGAAGCTCCCTTTGTGAGGATGTTTTTGTAATTGTTCCTTTTTTATGATGAACATAGTTTCAACTAATGGAGGTGGATATTATTGAGACAATACTTCATACATGTTGGATATTCCACTTCCTCTTTCACTAAGCATGTGGTTTTTCTATGGATGAGATATTGAAGAGGAATCCTTGGAGTAGTTTGTTCCCATAGGGTTTTTAGTGCTAGATGAAATAGGGGCTTTACCTACAATTTCTTGATATCTAGATCCCATATTGACATTAGATATTGCTTTCTGATGTACGATTTTTCATTGCTCCTCCTTTTCTAGTGCATGTGGTTGTTGGTTTGTCTCTTTTTTGTAGTCTTTATCGAAGTCTATGTACTCATGACATGGATTGAATTTGAAATGAAATTGCTCATAGTCTAGTTGCTGAATATGTTACCAGTTATCAAGGGTTATTAACATAGATTCATGAAAACCCTTCTCTAAATCCTCCTTAATGAAAATTAAAGCACATGTAAACATATTTTCTCTAGGTTCATACTTGCCAATGTAGCTCCCTAGATTGTTGCCAATGCAATGAAGAAAATCATCACTCCAAAAGTAAAGAAGAAGATGAGGAAGCCACGCTCAAATAGGAAAAATTAACGGAACATCATTTTTTAGGTTGAAATATAGAGTCCATTTGTTCAGATACATCCCCTTGGTTCCTAAAAAATATGGACCACCATGGAATATTAGATTATGATCTTCTCTGGTTTCAAATATAAACGCATAAAACCCTCTTCCATAGAAGAAGTGATGCAACATCCCTTTTTATATGGGGTTTCTAGGTATTATGTAAGTAAGTTTCCACTGTCCTAGGAGAGGGCCAAGTGCTCATAATCTATCCAATAAGGTCAAGATCTACAAAGGCCAGAGATTTTCTCCTTAATGAAGTAGGAGGTAACTTTCCTTTAGGGATTTTCTCCAGTCTCTTCCAAAACCTGGTCAAATAAGATTTTGGGGTATTTTCATAAGCAATAATCATATTTTGGAAATCCAAATACTTAGCATTTGGAGGGGGTTGTGACCCCCTCTAGAGGATGCTTCCATTGTGATTAAAATGAAACATTTGGTACACACCAGGGTTTATGAGACCTCTCACTTTTTCATCATTTCCTGAAGTGTATTAAAAAATAAAGCATAAAAACATACTCTAATTTAAGAGATATGAATCTTACTTAATTGAGAATGGAAAATAAATTTTACAAGTTTTAACAATGTCCTTGATCATGTCCTATTCAATCACCAGTGGCTCAGATTTGAGACTTTGAGAAACTACATCACTTTCTCACCATTTCAAAGCATGTGCTTCCATATTTGAGGGGCAGAATAAATTCTCTATGATATTCCCACTTCATGCAATGACACTAAAATAGTATTCCAACTACTGTAGCCACTAACTTAATTTTAGGGCATCTATCTCATCTTCATATGTCTCATTATCTATATTTTACTCCACTTTGAATGATGCATGAATTTTTCCACAATTTCCTTTCTCCAACGTCATTTTCTGATGTTTCATATTCTTCTCATGTTCACCTTCACCATATTTAGAACTCAAATCATGAGGTAGCATCCATCCCTTTTTATTGGGAGCCATTGCAGGAACCAAGGAAATGTTATTTTGGTTCATCTATGACATTCTTATGGCCATGGGAGACACATTCAAATTCTGCGGGTCTCTATATTCTATAATATAGCCTCTATCTCATTATAGTGTTGATGCTCACCCTTCACTAGATCCCGAGACCATTTCTTCATTTTTCACTCTAATATTCAAGTCGACTAGAGGAAACTCTCCTACGTCTTGCAACTTCTTCTGTCTTATAAGCATTAAAATTAGAATGATCCCTTATTACCTTCAAAAAAAATTTATTTGATACCAATATGATCCATAAACTATAGTAGATACCCCACTAAATATCTCGTCCCAATGGATCTTTGAATAACTTTATATTGTTTAATGCAAAACTAGTAAATGTGCTTCTATTTTTCAATAAAGGAAACTAAATAAATTAAATTAAAACACACCACTTCCTACCGACAAAATTTGATATGTAGATTTACCCTGGAAAAACCCACTTTAGGAAAAATTCGACAATGGAATGGCTTCAATTGTGCTTTATCAACTATTTTAACAGAAGGGAAACACATATTGCAATAGATCTAATGAGCAAAGAATATTATGCATGGGAATATGGAATATTACAACATTTATTTCCTCTGTGTCTCAACTTGCAATATTTATTCAGAAAAAGAATGGGCTATCAACTCCAAGCTAGCTTCATTTCCTTTGGCTTTGTCTCCAACTATTTTCATTGTCTTGAATAAGTACAAGTAGATTTCAATTTAAATTGTGTGACTCCCTTTGTCAAAATGAAAACAAATTTTTTTCACATTTTGTGATGGAGTATAATCACTTCTATAGGTGTGATTCCCTTTACTTAAACATGTGAAAATTCCCTTTGCGTAACTTGGCGCGAGTACCCTTCATGTTTACTAGGAAATTACATTCCATCAAATGACTACTGGCTCAATTATTTAAACTAATTCAATTTACCATTCACAAGTATGGGTGATATCTACTATCAATCCAATTTGTGTGATCAACCCTCAATAAAACCAATAGAATTACACTTCACATAACATGTGTGAGGCTTCATTTATATGGGTGTGACCCACCTTCAACCAAGGGACTATGAGCTCATTCAATCACATGTTTGTGAATGTCTCCATCCCAATAGGTGTGAGTTCCTCATCCCAAGGGTAAATGAGACTTAGCTAATTCCATTTCATACATGATCCGTTTTAGATCACCAAGGATTGAAATTTATGTAGCCTACGTAGAAGGATAAAGAACATGGATAATTGGGAGGAACCTCACCCTAAATTTATAAACGATAAGAATCCCATGAAGATCCACCTCAAGGGGAGGGACATTTTGTCAAATTAAAATGAAGAAACTTTGTTATCAAGTTTAGGAGATATGTCATGTTAAGATGTTACATATTGTCTTGGGGGAGAATGTTGGATGTCTTACCATGTGGAATTGACATCCTTTCACTTAATAACATGTAATCCAAAAGCATAATGATTATTTCACTTATGATATTTGCACCACATATTTGGTTTAGGAGAAGAGGGTCAATCATGAGTTTTTGAATTTGTATGAGAACTTGTCAAAGGAGCATTCTTAAAGTTAGGGTAGAGTCATTGAGAAGGGGAGAACATGTGCAACCTTCCTCTCTGAGAGGATTTTCATAAGATTAAAGGAAGGATTCTCTCTAATGACCTTGGAGGTTGAAGGTTGAGGTCTAGTTTGAGTTGAATTTTAAGGAAGGTTTCCATCACTTAAGAGGATTCTAATGCTACTAAGTTCGATATCTAAAGCATGAAGTGTGACTCTAGATTTTTCTTGGGTTGGATAGTTTGTTGATTCATTCATCTAATTTAGGGTGGGAGATGTTCAAATTCCCTACATGTTGGTATATTTTACATGCCCATTTGTTTCATATTATAAATGACAATGGTTTCATGTCAACTTTGCTTGAAGGTAGGGACAATATTATATAATATTCTTGGATTGAATCAGTTTTTTGTGTCATGTTAAAAGTACACGCTATTATAATTTCATGATGAAATTGATTTATATTTTGGAAATATCAAAAGTGTCCTTTTTACAAAAAGGGAACTTGAGGCATAGGTTGAAGTGACAATATTATACAAAAATCTTGGCTAGGAGGTTGTTTGGGAATATTTGTTGCATAAGGACTTAGATAAGTGTTTTGATATATGTTTAAACTACTCATTTGATTTAGATGCGAAAGGTTAGATATTTTTGCAGAGAAACATTTGTTAGTAGGAAGGTGAAAGGTTTTGGAATTAATAGAGCTCAAGCAGGTTTTCTCCTTAAACCAAGGAGAATAATGGGAAAAAAGAGGGGGGAAAAAATTTCTTGAGAAAGGGAAGGGTTAATGGGAACTCCCTAGTGGAGTCACCAAAATATAGCACACCAATTAGAATGAAGCATTATGCTACCACAACAATGTCCTAACCACAATTGAAAAGAGGCATGGATGGAATGGAGTTGTCACTCGATTATTAAGGGTAACTGAGAACCTGGGGGGAGAAAAGGGAATAAGGTAAATGAACCAATAAGTTAATTAAATTAGATATAATTTTATTGTTGACGGGTGCTCAAATTGATATCTTTGTAGCACCTGTCCAATACTTTTTGTACACCATTTTCCCATTTTCATTTCCACATTAATACCATTTCCACCCACAATGATGCATTTTTGGTCAAGGTATAATCACTCACTCAACATGCCATTTCAATACTTGTTCTTATGCATTTTCAGGAGTTTATCACCTTCCGTGCTAACAATGTTTTACATGAACAAAGTTGCATAGGTACCTTACCAATATGAGAGCTACAATCCATGTTCAAGCATAACTGCTACAAATCTTGTTGATATAATTCCCAATGTTGTGACTTTGGTCGTTGTTGCAACTCCCAGTGATGCAAATATCAGTGCTACGACTGTCGCGGTGCTACAATGCTCACTAAAGGATCGTTGCTACAACTCTGAGTCAGGTGTTGTAACTTCGTGTTTGTCGTGAAAACTCATTGGTCAACCACACAACTATTACCAGGGATCGGCCAGCCAGTCAAAAAAAACACTCAAGAACACGAAAAGGGAAATTGGGTGCCAAATAGGAATGGGAAACTCATCCACCACTTGTCATGGCCAATTTAGTCAGCATGCACTCGATTTTTAACCTCTTTTGAAAAATAAAATGTAACAAGACGAGACAAATGGATTCTCATGGTTGTCCATCTATTTTCTTAGCTCATTTAGGAAGAAGTCATTTTGTATAAATATTTGTGTTCTCTATGGGCAGAGGGACAAAGGAAAAATAGTACAAAGTTTGTAAACTAGAGTTCTATTGATCTACATATTTCCATTTAATAAAAGATATGTTTCGTTCTTTTTCAAACGATGGTTTGTTAAGCGTTTGAGAATATATTGCATTCTTAGACCAATACCATGTCTAAGGAGGCAAGGCCCTCTCCTTAGCTCGGTACTATTTGTATCTTCTACACTTTGTAGAAGTAGTCATAGAACCTTTTACATATTTTCATTTATTTCCAACAAATCATTTATTGACGTCTTGTTGTAGTTCTAGTGTTCTCCATTACTATAGCTATGGATTGTTGTAACTCAGTACTAACATTACAGGGTACTATTTCCTTATTCATAACTCCTAATGTTGCAAATTTGACTGCTGCAACTCTTATTTCTGCAACTTAGGTTGTTGAACCTCTACATAACTTTAACATTTAGCTCTCTAGTTAACAATTGTGTGGTTTGAAAATCAAGACAATTTATTTCTTTTACAAGCACAATGTGGTTCGATCCTTGAAGCTTGAGTACATGAGCCATAACATAGTTGTCATAATTATCAAGGTAATCCTAAATACTTGAACAAGTCACCTTTACTCTTCTTGCAAGTGTGATATTTACTTTCTTGCAAGTGTGATATTTACTTTCTTGCAAGTGTGATCTTTACTTTCCTGCAAGTGTGATTTACTTGCTTGCAAGTGTGATTTATGTTTCCTGCAAGTGTGATTTACTTTCCTGCAAGAGTGATTTACTTTCTCGCAAGTGTGAGATTTTTTTTTTTGCAAAGGTTTGTTTGTTCCTACAAAGTGTGGATTTGATATAATTTAATTCAGTGAATTACTAATGTATTTTGATATCCTGCCTTGTGACATCCATTTGAAAGTACTACAACTCATTAAAAATTACAACATTATATTTTCATATACGGTGCATGATATTTTGTAAGTTCAATACGACCTCATATTGATAATTAAATGCACAACCCTTCAGTGGATTACTGAATCAATTAGGAAGTAATTGAAAAGTTTGCCATTTTTGGCGACGTTGTCGGGGATATGTCAAAAGTATAATTGTTGTCTTTATATTGTTTGGATTTTCATTACATTAGATTGAGTGATATGATTTACTTTCATCAATTTGTAGAATGTTTTTCTAATCCTTTCTATGCACAAAGTTAGGGATTAACAAGGTAGATTTATCAGTTCATCTAAAAATTCCTATAAATCTAACAGTGTAGGTCACTCTCAAAAGGGAAAGGATCCCAATTAGATGAACTATTTGTCACCTAAATCAAGTTTTCTTTACGAAAAGACACTTGATACCTCCATTCAAGAATTTGAAACCATACAGGGTTCTATGCACATAGAGGTTCCTCCTTCAGAAGATTTGGTTAGTGGAAAATACCACTCCAAGGAGTTCATATTTTTTAAAGCACCTTCAACAACATAAGACATGCCTCAGAAGGAAATGGCACATGAAACTGTCAAGGAAGAAACCTTTGCCTTAATATTTTTTATTAAAGAATTAAATGAGGAGACCAAAATGAAGAACATCCCTTATTCAACATTGCCAATTTTTCATGGTTTACCCAAATAAGACCTCAATACCTTCCTCTTTGAATTCGATGTACTTTGCAGAAGTATGATTACGTTTCAGATGCCCAGAAATTAAATTTTTTTCCCGCCACACTCAAGAACGTTGCATTATGTTGGTTCATGGGCCTTGGTAAGGACAACATCTACACATTGAACCAGATGATGCAAAATTTCTTGGAAAAGTACCAAGATTATTGTAAATACAAATAAAGGAGGGATGAATTATTCAGAATGACACAATGATCCAGATTATTTTCAGAATGAAATGAAAGCAGAGAAATTACAATGAAATACTCATGGAAATTTCCAGAAACATAGAAATACAACAATACTCGATTTCTATTAATGAAAGAATTGTAAAGAGACTGCAAAAATATAGAGTGCAAGACTCGCTAGAATGGTGGAAACTTTATCTCTGAGAAGAGATGTGACGGCTATGCTAATTCGCCAGAAGATCATTAAAATGAGGCTCTAAAGGCATTTTTATGATAAACAGTAATGTCGAAACCCTAGACATCCAGAAACCTAACCTTAGGAGATGAAATGCCAAAAGTCATGTGGGCCTCGTTTGGTTAAGTTAGTACATTAAATTCACAGGGTCGTAAATTTTGCATACGATCTTTGTTTTAGGTGTGTGATAGCCCATTGGAAAGGTCTTTTTGAGAACTATGCATTCGTCATCAAACTTTGACTTCGTCTATAGTTTCACTGTGGAAAGCCAAAAAAACATTGTTTAGGGCCCCAAAACGGATCTGTAAGTACAACACGATGTGTTGACATGAAAAAATACAAAATAAGCTAGTTGGATGAGGTGGGAGGCCACCAGTATCCACTTAGAAGATGTGTAGGGCTTCAGACAACCCCAAAAGTGTAGAACCCATAATTACAAAGAAGTACATAAGAATGTGTTGCACTAAAAATGTACAAGAAGAGTCAGTTGGAATAGGTGGGTGGCCACCAATATCCACCTAGATCAATCCTCCCCCCTTAGGAAGAAATGGTCTCCATTGCGTTAAGTGCCCAAGGAAGAGGGGAAAACATTTTTCGAATTTGAATCTTGGTAAGTTGTGTGCCTTGTTGGAGAAGTTATGTTGTTTGGTCTGTGAAATATTGTCACAAACCTGTTGTTGGCGGGGTTGAATCCGCTCCACCAACATGTTGTCTCTGGGTTTGACGGGGCATTGTGTAGGCACCATTGTAGGTGAAGAAACAATATCTTCTTTCTCTTTGAAAATTCGTTCTTGCTGGATAGAAGGTGTTGAGGATGCAGTGGTTGTAGCTGTATTTTGTGCATCCTTTGAACATACTGTGAAGAGGATGAATATTGAATTATGAGGTATTACCTTGTGGTGTTTTTTTGGTGGAGCAATAGTCATAACTACTTCTAGTATTCTGTAGAGATGACCTCCCAGAGTAATAATGACACTACGGGATCTAGAATCATAGACAACATGACGTTTCCACATATATGGTTGGACCAAAATGATATCACAGACATCAAGAGGGGAAATATCACACACTACCTTTTCCTTGAAGCAATGGATGCCATAGGACATGCGACACTACTGGATGACATGAAGATCTCGTCCTGGTGAAGCCACCCGATGTTGTATGGTTGCGTTTGTGGTGTTGTCTACAACCCCAACTATTTGATGACCTTAGATGAGATGAGGTTATTTTGGCTATCGTTATCAACAATGAAATGCAATGGGGTCCTCTTCACTCACATCTATGAATAGAAGAGGTGTTCCCGCTCTTTAGGATCTACTTGTTCTTCTAGCTGAATTTTTTTGGTCGCAACAATAGCAGTGGGGTTTGCGTCGATAATTTGTTTTTTTTCAATATTTTATGGATCGGATTCTGAATCAGGGTTTGGCTCTGTGTCTTTAACCTTGACCACGAAACACTGTTTCGAGCGAAATTCATCGGTGTTGTGCCAGGGGATTTTGTGAAAGTCACACCACTTCCCAATGTCATTCTTCGCCTTTACTTTACCCTTTTTGTCCTGTGTCTTGGACTGGTTTTCTAGAGGCCATTGGTTAGGACCATATTTACCGTGCTTTGGTTGTTACAAATTAGCAAACCTGAATTCCCATTTGTTTTGGTGCCTAAATTTTTTCTCGATTTTGACAGCATGTCGATAGGCAGCTCCCAATGATGAGATTTTTAGGAAATCCATTTCGGTTTGGATGTACCTATGCAGATCCCTACAACATTTTAGAACCGGATTCTGCTCAGAGTCTTTGATACCCAGCTTGGTGTGCAAGGTATGGAAATTATTTGTGAACTCTGACATTGTTTGGCTCTTCTCTTGCCGCAGTGTGGTCCATCTAATGTATTGGTCTTCATAGTTATCAACAAGATAGTACGTTGCTTTGATCACATCGACAAAAAAATCCCAAGTGGGCTTGGCCCCATATATTCGAGATTCCTCTATGGATATTTTCTCCCAGTAAGTTTCCCACCAATGTTTGACATGGGGGAGATCCTTGAGGAGTGCGAAGGTGATATTTTCTAATAGATTTAACCATTTTTCTAGGGCATCCACATCTATCTAACCTTCAAATATGGGAATATGAAAATTAACTAGTACCTTGAAGGGAGAGGTTCCTCCAAAATGGTCGCTTGATGAAGATGCACCTATTGCTATCGAAAGGTGTTGAAGAATGTGTGAAAAATTCTCCATCATTTCATCCATCTCACGCCCAAGAGATTTCTCAAACAATAGGTTAATAGAATATTTTTCTCTGTCATTTTTTATTTGTTTTTCCACCATCGAGGGTTTCTTGGGTGTGCGAGAATGATTGTCCTCAAGAGAGACAGACTCAAGACCCAACTGGCTATACTCGGACCTCATCAGGGACATGCACCAAAAAAATGATCAAGAGCAGCCTGCTCTGATACCATTGATCCAGATATTTTTTGGAACGAAATGAAAGCATAGAAATTACAATGAAATACTCATGGAAATTTCCAGGAATAGAGAAATACAACAATACTCGATTTCTATTAATGAAATAATTGTAAAGAGATTGTAAAAATACAGAGTGTAAGACTCTCTATAATGGTGGCATCTTTATCTCTGAGAAGAGATGTGATGGCTACGCTCATTCACTAGAAGATAATTACAATGAGGCTTTGAAGGCCTTTTTATGATAAACAAGAATGTTGAAACCCTAGACATCCAAAAACCTCACCCTAGGGAATGAAACACCAAAATTCATGTTGGCCCCGTTTGGGTAAGTTAGTACATTAACTTCTCGGGAAACCTATCACTAATGGCAGGGTAACTAGGTGATTATTGTTACCACATGAATATCATATAACCATCTTGAACAAAACAGGAAGGGATAATATGGTGGCATATTTTCTTTCAAGACTTACATCTAACGAGAATGATCCATCTGTAGAAGATTATTTTCTTGATGAGCACCTATTTGCGGTTTCTACTAACTCTCCTTGGTTTGTAGATATCACTAATCACTTGGATGCAAGTAGACTTCCACAACATTTATCTCCAAAGGAGCGACATAAGATCATCAAACAAAGTTGGAGGTTCTCATGGATTGACATTTGTCTCTTCAACATCATATTAGATCTCATCATCAGGAGACATGTGCGAGAAAATAAGTTCTATGAGATCTTGAAAGCTAACCACAATGGTCCATGTGGAGGCCACTTTGCAGACAAAAGGACTGGGTACAAGGTACTTCATCAAGATTACTATCAACCCATTATCTTCAAGGACACCAATGAATCTATAAATAGGTGTGATAGTTTCCATCAAATTGGAAGACCAGTGTAATCAAACGAGATGTCATTACATCCACAACTTAAATTGGAACCCTTTGATAAATGGGCCCAGGATTTTGTAGTGCCAATTAATCCTCCTTCCCACTATAACTCCTACATCCTAGTATGCACATATTATGTCACAAAATGGATGGAATCCAAGGCACTCCCGACTGTAACAAAAAAAGAAGTAGTAGGATTTCTTCATGAAGAAATCTTCACCATATTCAGGATACCAAGAGAAATAGTTACCGATGGAAGGACTCAATTAACTTCAATACTCATTAGAGACTTGATGGAAAAATACAAGATCAAACATGGGGTTACCACACCTTATCACCCATAGGCCAATGGACAGGTAGAAGGGACAAACAAATTTCTTGGGGCCATCATCACCAAGATTGTCTAACTACACCTCAAAGGTTGGAATGATAGACTACCTAAATCTCTATGGACCTATCGGACGACATGGAGGAATAATATTGGTTGCACCCCATATGAATTGGTGTATTGAAAGAGAGTATTATTTCTAATTGAAATGAAGATCCACACACTTAGAACACTTGTACAACTTGGAATTGACTTAACTGAAGCTCAGAAGTAGATACTCCTCTATATCAATGAACTGGATGAAGTTCGTTGGGATACCTTGCACCACACAACAATAATATAACATCAAATATCTTAGTGGCATGACAAGTTCATTAAGAAGAATGAATTAAAATTTGGAGATTGGGCCTTGTTATTTGACTCTAGGTTCAAGTATTTCAGAGGGAAGTTCCACACTTGATGGCTCAGGCCTTATGAGATCAATATTGTATATGACAATGGAGCCATAAAACTTCACACCATTGACGATGAGAAAAATCCCCTGATGGAAAATGGACATAGGCTTTGATTATATCATAGATCCTGAGCAACAAACATATTAATATGAATATGCCAAGTCCAACATGATAATGAACATTAAATTGTATCCATATTATTTGAATTTTCTTTATAACTTATGTGTGTTAAGACCAAAACTAAAATTCCATATAACTCTTCATGCCACACTAAACTTCAAGCTTTGAATATGATGGTAAGTATCAATATTGAAATTTTAAACTTTTATTTCATTAGACATATAACCATGTAGGAAAACCAAAGATCATAACCTTTTTCAAATAAATAAATTTTTGACATCATTCCCCAATGTTTCCAATCATTTCTACATGGAAATATTGAGAAGAGAACATAGTACTTTTTTGACTTATCAGATGTCATTTTCATCACAATTTTATGCCCTTTAAAAATACCACACGAAACACTTGCTAGCTATACAAACAAGTGTTTCGTATAAGCCTTTACAAGGATCCAAACATATATATATATATATATATATATATATATATATATATTTAAAACCATTCATAAAATATCATAGGATGCTAAGAATCATTAAGCCATTGATTTTAATTTCCATATTTGAAATTATGCCTCAAACTGAAACTGATACCATGCCAAAATGCTAAGAGAAATGATAGGAATTTATCATCCAAGTGTTTTCTCCTAGGGGACCCCACCTATTATAGTTATTAAAATTTTAAAATATATGTAGGCTTCACAACTATTTGTGAGCTCTTATAGTATGTGATGAATCATGAGTTAAGATCTCCCTATAATTGATGTGTTGGTAACTTCCCTTAAGGCGTGGTCGAATATGACCCAAGGAAACACTAGGGATGGAGCCAAGAAACAATAGATCCAAACCAACCAACACATCAATAAATAGAAACATAACAAATGGAGAGAGTATACATATGTGGGAGGTGCTCTAGTTAGTAGAGGGTTAGATGAGGCAATTGGTTCAAGCAACCTAAGAGCTTGAGAATAAGATTCAACAACTTTGAGGTGTGAATCTGACAAAGATTTTATGATTTAGAAAGTAATATTTGAAACCATAATAAAGTGAAATGAATAATACTTATAGAAAATACAATTTCATATGGGAATCAAGAAAGTGAAAAGACAACCATTGAAAAAAATGCTTGCATCACGACCATTAATCCATGGGTTTGGTGAAAGAAGCATGCATTTAATAGGAAAACTACGGGTTTTCCATTATAATTGAGGGTTTTTTTTTCTAGGTTAGGTTGATACATGAGAGATAGTCATGTATCAAAATTAACAACCCATGTATCAAGTGTAAGACTAATCCTAGAAAATGGGGGGGGTCAAATTTAACCAAATGATCCTTTGTACTCATCCTCAAACAAATATGATAAAGTTTGGGACCTCCATAATCCATGTCTAACTAATCAAGAGATAAAATATAAGCACCCATGACAAGGTTGACCCAAATAGGAATATAATATCCAACGGAATAAACCAAAAACATCTAAAATTCCCAAAAAATGATCTAGACCAAGGGGCTAAGGTCCTCACCTAGGTATTAGACATGCAAAGGGTGAAACCATACTCATATGTCTATACCTAAGAAAGTTGAATCATAAGGAAGACTAACCAAAACATATGAATCATCATAGAAAGTGGGAGGAAAAATGCCATCCACAACCATGGGTGCATGGAAATGTCTTAGAAACATCTCATGTACTACTATCGAAAAGGGGATGGGTGTTGATCATTATTTTTGGTCAGCGTAGTTTTTTTCATTTTAGTTACTCTTATAATTGTTTTTACACTTTTTCTCGCTTATTTCCTTTACTTATCTTTTCATGTACCAGAAATTCTAACCACTTAGTCATTTCATTGAATAATGTTGAGCGGGATAACAATATAAAATCCACATGTATGTAAGCCCTTAGCATCATAAGTGTGCATTCGTGTTATTGAATTTTTCTCACCTTGATCTCTGATTACCTTTTATTTCACTTCCATCTGTTATACTTAGTCATTTTTTTTTTGAAAATGCGGATGCGGATCAACAAAACAATTGTTGAACATATTTTTTTAATCACCCAGGTCCGCAACCCCGCACTCAACAAAAAACTTGTTTTGTTTCCTTTTTCATTTTCTTTTGGTACTTAGTCAAATTCAAGCAATGCGGATGCAGAGCTACATACCATCCCTCAATTATTTCCTAAGTTTCCATGTCTGCAAGTCCACATCTCTATCAACACTTAACCATATTCAAAATCTCAATGCGGGTATCGTCACCCTTTCCCAAAGATGTGCTCACAAAAATTTAACCCCACAACTCCACATTTCTGTGTTATACACTTAGTGGAGGTTAGGAAGTTGGAATGATCGAGCATGGAGTGGATGAGAGATGTTGATGGTATGACTCTGAAGAGTGATATTGACCGTAGAATTGGTAGAGCCCGAGGAGAGACCTCAATTGTTGGATCTATGATCCATCCCAAGGAGGGAACAAAAGAGTACGATGACATCATGAGGACATGTCATACTAGTGTGGTAGTTTGTATGTCCCTTAGGATGATGTGTGGCAATGGTCAGATTCCCAATGGGTCGAGCATGGACCTTGTTGGGTGAGAAGGGCCTTAAAAATTCTACTTGAACCTTAGCCATTAGAACTAAGCATCGAGAAATCTCGACCATTCATCAGAGAGGGATGGTCAGAATAAGTGGTGGTCCCAGTGGGAAATGAATTCTGATGGGAGTACTTTGAGGAGAAATCGTGACTGTATATTTGTGAGTGGGAAGGTTAGATCTTAGTCGTCAACCTTGGTACTGTGAATTAATTGTGGCCATTGAATTTGAGCTTTAGGCCCGAAATTGACGTGTCAAATTGAAATAGGTCCACATGGTGTACATAGATTAGTCCACGTGTCACGTGGGCATTGTGCCATGTGTCCAACAAAATCAATTTTTTAGACATGACCTTGTAATGGATTATGAGTGCCACATGTCATGATCAAGCGGTAGGGCCACGTGCCCAGACAGGTGGCAACCAACACATACATAATTGAAAACATGCCAATTTTTAAGGCGTAGGATAGGCTGAATACGAGCCTCGTCAGTTTCACACCTGAGGACAGGTGTCTTAACCCTTACCGTTAAATATCTAGTGAAGAGATCCTGACCATCCATCGCAGATTAATTTTTGGAGTGAATCACAAAGATACGCTCCAACTAAGGAGCTCTGAGGTTTAATCGAGACTGTTGATATGTCAGGATTCAAAGGGGATCCAAGATGAAACCATGGTAATTGATCTGTCAAGGATCGAAGGATATCTAAGGGGATATACTAACCCTCCATCGCAATGGCACTTTAGGAGTAGAACATGGAGATATACTCCAACGGAAAGACTCTGAGATGGAATCTAGACCGTTGATCTACCTATGCTCGAGGGATCCACGGAAGATCTTGACCACTATTCTTTGGTTAAAGGCCTAGGGGGTGACAAGGGGTAGTTCCACATGTCATGATACAGGTAGTACCATGTGTCTACACTTGAAATATTGATACATATAAACCGTGATGATGGGTACACCCACCTTAACCCACGTGTCACGACATGGGTGGTGCCACGTGTTGATAACAGAACGTACCACATGTCATGAAGTTTTGGCCCATATGAGGTAATGATTTTTTTGAATGTGAGTGCCACGTGTCGTACCAGGTGGAAGGTACACATGGAAATAGATTCTAGGTGGCATTACATGGTGCCCTCGGGAGCTAGGTGGAAAAGCTCATATGAGTCTGATGGTCGGAGCTCCCATGGATGTCAATGTAGAAATACCCCGAAGGGAGAACTATGAAATCTCATCTGGACCGTATATTAGAGGGAAGTTGGGGAGTGATCTCAGTCACTGAAAAAAAATGTGAGAACCGTATGGGCAGGGTTAAAGAAATAATAAAGTCACAACAACAACGTATCTGGGGAAGGCCACATAGCTACCTGTGATTTCTTAGAGAAGTACGACATGGACCATGTCAACCCTAAGCCCCAAGATGGATGGAAGGATATTACCCTTTGGAGCTAAAGGGAATGGGGAGATCCTAGCCGTTCATTGAAGTCGACCTCTTCAGATTAAATTCAGAATAAGTTTTAGAGCATGTTTCCAAAGGTTTCAGAGTACAAATTTGAAGAGCTCAGAGCATGACTCTGAAAGATAATCTGGGTCATAGGTTAGAAAAATGGCTAGACAAGATCTTAGTCTTCGATCTTAGTGGGTCCCAAAAGAAACATGAGAAGAAATGGAAACAGGTTGAATGCTTAACTGTCATGCAAGTAGAGAACCCCAAACAAATCCTAGTCATTGATTTTGGGAAACAGATAGATCAAGGATTCGGTGGGCCAAATGGAAGAGGCCACAATAGTGTCGTGTCAGAGCCATGACTATGCCACATTGGATCACACATAGGCTAGGCGTTCACATGGATTCCACGTGGCAGTGGGGTGGAATTTGGCCAATGAGGGGCCAAGAACTTTGAGATGACATAACTTTCGATCTAGAGCTTGGTTTTGAGCATGATGACAATTGTTGGAAATCTCTTGACGAGTAGAAGATGACGATTCCATAGAAAAGGAATTTCTAAGATGGTATAAGGGAACGAAATTTTAATAATCCATTCCCTTAAAACCTACTTAGGGGGTCGGGTGTGTTACACAACCACCATAAATAAAAGTAAATAAGTTTCTATTTCCATAGGATAAAAGTATATATAATCAATAAGTGTTTTACACAATGTTGATTGATTGGAAATCAAGAAGATTTTCTTATACACTACTTGAGCGATGTGATTGATCAAAGAGACACATCCTTCCATGATCCTAGGGACACCTTCTTTCATAATTAAAATAATTTATGTTCATTACATGTCACCTCTCCTTGATATGTTTCATCCTCCCAATAATTGAAGAGATGTGATGAAAATATCCTTGAAATTTTAAACAATACTTCCGCGTTAAAGAAGGTTTGATCCATGCTACCTTAATTTGTTTGGGGGCTTGTTTTCCCCAAATATGTTGACCTCCATAGTCCTCTTTAGGTCCAAGTTGGGTCTTGGACCAAAGAGGGTCAACACTTGATTTGTGAAGAATGCACTACTATTATCACCTCAATAGTTCTTTTAATGTTTATGCTTGAAATTGCCATATTTCAGTAAAGCTCTCATACTCTAGATACATGGTGAGCTTAAAAAAAATGAAAATGGTTGTTGAGGTGCTTGATAGAAAGAGTAGATGTTATCAAGATTTAGAATAAAACCACACATATCCTTATCCATTGGGCAACTTTATCCCAAGCTATAAGACACATAAATCAATATAAGACACATAAATCAATATAATTGAAGATGAAGAAGGTGTTGACACTCATCTATATAACACAAAACTCTAAAGCATATGAGAATATGGAATTCCCATAAACTCATAGATTTAATAATAGAAGTTATATCGAGGCCTTTAAAGATCTATCCAATGGACTAAAATAATATAGAAAATAGAATAATCATGAATGAAGCTTAAAGCAACATTATAACCCCATTTTAATAACAATCAAGGTCATTGTTATTATCTGTGTAAGACATGGTCAAATTTGATCATAGTCTTCTACTTTCAATTTTCTTATAAATAAAGGAAAGACCTAAGATACCGATGGTATTATTTTACACTACAATCTTGTGTATCATTCTCTTTCATATGACTATTTCCCTAGTTAACGAAATGAGTTATTTCCTTGATGAAGGAAAGAGATTGTTTTTCAATTATAGAGTAATTCAATTCATAATCATGCAAAGTCTTACTCATGAAAGAAATTGGAAATTCCTCTACTTTCTCATTTTTCTGAGTAAGGATTGAGGCAATAATTTCCTCGGAAGCAAATGAGTATAATATAAAATATTTATCAAAATTATGATTGATAAGAATAGGGGTAGTAGTAATGGCATGTTTAATTTCTATGAAATCCCTTTGAATGTCTGATGTCCATTCAAATTGATGGTCTTTCTTCAACAATTTATTTATTAGCTTGAAGATTGTAGCATAATTTGGAACAAAACTTCGAATGAAGTTTATCTTTCCAAAGAAAGATTGTACTTCCTTTCTTGAGGTAGGTAGATTTAGGTCATTTATTGATTTAACTCTTTCTAGATCAATGTATAATCCATATTTGCTGACAACATGACCCAAGAGCTTTCCTTCTGATATCGAAAACATATATTTTCTTGGATTTAAAGATATTATATACATCTTACACATCTCAAAAACTTGTCTTAGATGTTTGAAATGTCTTTCCCTTAGTTTTGAATGAACTGTCAGATCATCTTGATAATATTCCATAAATTTTCCAGTTAGATCTTTAAAAGTGTAACACCATGTTTCCCCCAGTTTGTAAATATAACTATATTGGCCAAGGAACTATGGAAAACTCAAAGGTGTGAATGTTTGATTTGATGGAACTTTGTATAAAAGGTCGATGAATGTAAATTTTGTTATTTTAATAGAAAATGGATGCATGTTGCATGACTGTTGGAAAGGGGATGTGCTAAGAGAAACCACGAATGCTATGAAATGGTAGTGGAGGGGACCATGAATGGTTGCGTTAACCTGCACTGAACCAATACTTTTCTAGATTTAATTGCTCAAGATCAAAACAACCCTCTGACCCATGAATGAATTACAGTCAGGATGGTAGTTGGGAAGACCTCCTCAAGAGTTAATGAGGGGATGGGGCAGACCGCCCATCGGTAAGGCTTCGAGACCTGACCACAGACTAGGAATTTGAGCCACACGCAATATTGCTGAGGAAGGAAAGAAAGGAAGTGGGGTGGGAGGAGGAAGACCTGCAAAGAGTGCAGAGACGAGAGTTGAAGTTGTCGGGTCTGAGGAAGGATTGAAAGAGGATAGTGAGTTATGATCACAGAAAATAGAGACTGAGTCGGGAGAAGGAGAGTAACCTTCCTCCCTATCTATTTATGTACTGGGAGAAGGGGAGTAACCTTCATCCCTAACTTTCGTTGATATGGAAGAGAGAGATTGAATCTCAAAGTATCGTGGTATAATCTCGGGGGTGGCCAGTGGTAAATCCATTTGGAGTGACTGAGCCTATAGTTGGGTGGAAACGATCACCCCTTTCAACAGTCGCATCATGCCTTATGGTTCTGATAAGTGTTTTCATGCCTTCTGATTTGAATTGGAAATAATGGATGCATGCGTGTATTTATATGTCTATAAATGGTTTATGTATTAAAATGATTAAGTTATGAGTATGTGTTTGTTCCCTTGAGAACTTGTGCTTCTACTTGATTTTCCATATGCTCCAGTTTAATCCCTCGAAGGTGTTTCTCCAGGGAATTACATCACAGTTCTAGATTCGAAGCAAGCCTCTTGGAACTGCTACCATTTCAGTAATCTCATGAGTTTACCTTGCCCTGTTTCAGAGTTTGAAGTTATGTGGGTTAGGGAGGCATTTCCTTTAGACCAGTAGTATAAGAGACTTTGAACTCGCGCCCAAGTCCTTAACCAAAAACTCAGCTAAGAGTAGATTTCATAGCCCAAGCATCATTCAAAGGTCCATGTGACCTGGGTCTAGGAACCCTGCACTAAAAGGAGTTATCTCATGAAGGTTTCATAACTTCATGAGCTCGAAGCTCTGAGATGTCAAATTTCACGATAGTCAAAGTTACCCGAACTACCAAATTAACAAAAGTTGTAGACAACTTAAGAACCTGACAACAGAGATGAATGTGAGCCATTTACTGGAAGGAGAAGCCATCTCGGTCATTAGATCGACTCAAATACCATTGGAGTTAACGAATTAAACACCACCCGCTCGATTAAATCGATGGTTGGGAGTCATTATAGAGTGTGAAGGTGAAATTAGCGGACGTGCTAGTTCGTGGCCCGCAATTCACCAACATCGTTGATCTCATCATGTTGGAAGATGAACGACCAGGATTAGATCAGAGTCGGGCGAGCACTTTCCAAATTGTGGAGATTTGACCCCACAATCACTATGAACCTTCAATCTGTGAATGAAGATCGATGGTAGGGAATCATTGTGGAGCACGAAGGTGAAATTAGCAGACGCGCTAGTTCGTGGCCTGCAATTCACCAACACCATTGATCTTGTCAGGTTGGAAGATCAATGACTAGGAATAGACCGAGTTGGGTGAGTACTTTCCAAATTGCGAAGGTTGAGCTCTCTGATAAAGAGTGCGCACGTTGGGGCCCCACAATCACTGTGAACCGTCGATCGGTGAATAGATCGGTATTGGTCGGATCATGATCGTCAGACCTATAAAAGTTTCCAGGTGGATAGTCATGAGTTCCTTTGGAAATACGCAGAGTAATGGGGTCCTTTTGTGCCATCAATCTAGGAGAAAGGACACGTGTCGGTAGATCGTCGATTTCGGTTGTAAGCACTCTGGGAGAAAGCGAGTGTGGAGAGTTTGAAACTCTCGAAGCCCGAAGAGTCGAAGTTGTTTACAGTCGTCGATTTGTGGGAGACATGCGTCGACAGATCGTAGACTTCAGGTGTAAACACTTCAGAAGAAAGCAAGTGTGGGGGGCTTGAAACTCCCGAAGTCTAAAGAGATGAAGCATATCTGAGTCGTCCAATCTAAAAGGGACAAGTGTCGTCATATCCTACACTTCGGAGGAAAGTCATTCCGAGAAAAAATGAATGTGTTGAAAAAGGAATCCCGAAGGACAAAGAATCGTAGTTCATCTGAGCCATCCTTCAGCTGAGGACAAGTGTCAACAGATCTTCCATTTCGTAATATATCCACTTCGAAGGAAGGTGGATTCACGAGAGTTGAGAACTCCCAAAGTAAATCGTGACCATCGATTTGAAGGAGACGTGTATCGATCGATCGTTGACTTCGGGTGAAATCACTCCGCGAGAAAAGGTGGTGTGAGTTTTTCGGGACTCCCACACGTTGAAGCCCCGAAGTGGACCCGAGCTGTTAATTTAAAGGGACGCGTGGCACTTGACCTGTAACTTCGGGTACATAGTAGTTCGGAGGGAAGCAGTGTAGGAACGTCTGAAACTCCCGAATGCCGAAGACCCAAAGTAAATCAGGGTCATCGAAATCCCTAAGGACACGCAGTGTCGAATCGTGAACTTTGGAGGTTTTCTACTCCAAAATATTTCGCGTGGTGGTTGTCTTGGCGTCTGGACATAGTCGCGTTCATATGAAATATAAGGGGATGAAAGAACCCAAATAAATTGGGAGCGGATACCTGCCTTCTCTGAGCTCATTTCGGAACATGGAAATCATGACTGGAAAGCTCTGGAAGAGCAGAATGGAATAGGGACCTCGAATGAGGTTATTGTTCCTTAAGAAGAATGGAAATTTTTACGCCCCATCGTGGGTGTGTTACAAATTGCTATCAGAGCAAGGTTGAAACACTTGGCCTGCTTGGGCTCATGGAAGAGTCCCTTAAAAACCATATTTAGAGTACTTTTAAGAGTGACACCCTATATTACCTCTTTCTTAAAAGAGTATGGTTAAACTTTTATTGAGGAAAAGAATGAAACTTTTTGCTTTGTGTGTGTGCATTTAATAAATTTGAATTGTGTATTGTTCATAAACTAATAGATTGTGGGATAATAATAAGTGTTTTTTCAGCACTCGAGCAGTCAATAAATAATGGGAAAAACTTCAAGTCTAAAGGATGGTGACATGGTATGAAGCGGGGGATGGATCCCATAATAGAGATGGAGAATCTGACAAAAGGAGGGTGGTGGAAACCCCTCCGGATCTAGATGGAACTGTAAAGAGCCTTAGGGATGAATTATAGAGTTGCAAGGCCGACAACGAGAGATTGATAAAGAAGCAAGAAAAACAATCAAAAATTAATACAGTGTTGTTGCAGAGCTTATCAGACATACAGAGGGAGCTACAGCATGAACCTGCAACCAGCCATGTGGACCGATGACATGTGAAGAGAGGTCAAATTCCACATGAGATTTGAAAACATGGTCCCATAAGTGACCACACTAGGAGAAGTACCTTGAAGAATTCCTAACCTGGAGGCAGGGGACACTCATCGGGAGAGTCCTCTAGAAAGGAAGCTGACAACTCTGAGGGATATTCTAGTAGAAAAAATAGCTCACAGTCTCAAAGGAAAGGAAAGAAGCGAAAGCATTCCAAAAGTCATGATCCTGAAGAATTCAAGAAAGAGAAACCACCCTCTTTCGATGGAGAGATTAAGAAAGGGGAAGAGGTTAAGGCCTAGCTTCTTGGTTTAAATAAATACATCAGAGTCCATGACTACTCTGAAAACTTGAAGGCTCGAATAGCCATCTTCAACTTGAATGGAAAGGATTCCATTTGGTGGGAAGACCTTAGGAATGTGAAAGGAGTCCATGAGAAGTAAATTTCATGGAAACAGTTGGAGAAATACTTTAGGAAGAAGTATATATTAGAGAAATACATGGATGGGAAGACTAAGGATTTTTATGAACTCGGGCTGGGACAACTCACCATAGATGAATATGTCAATAAATTCCTTGAGCTATTGAGGTATGTATCCTACATAAAGGATGAAAAGGTAAAAGTGCAGCGATTTATTAGTGGGTTACCTCAGACCTACCGAGACAAGATTGATTTTAACGAACCAAAGACCTTAGAAGATCCCATCCAAAAGGAAAGGTATTTTTATGAACAGTTCGAGAATAAGACAGGACCTCATGAGGACTGGAGGAAGAAGAGTAGTTCAGGATTCAAGAAGAAGGGGTTTAAATCCGCAAGATTTAATAAATATGGGAAGGGTTCTAGGATGAACCTTCCTACTAGAAGTGTGTATCAGCAAAATTTCCCCTCTCAGAGTGGAAATAAACCTTTTGAGGCAGTCCCAGGAAAGACTGATAACTCAAAGAAAAAACCCTTAAAATGTTGGGGTTGTGGAGAAGAACAAATTTATGGAGCCCTGGACAATAATCAAGTCGAACACCAAGCTTCAGTGGTGGAGATGGAAGGTATGATCTCCAACCATCTAGTTTCTATTTTAATTGACCCTGGTTCTAATTTGAGTTATGTGGCCCCTCGGACTGTTGATAATTGTGAACTACAACCAGTTATACATGTTAATTCATGGTTGGTACAACTATCCATTGGGACCAAAAGAAAAGTAGCAGAGGCCATACCAACTTGCTAATTCATCATGGATGGATTGCCCACCCAAACGACCCTTAACATACTTACCCTGGGATCTTATGAATTGTTGATTGGTATGGACTAGTCGGCTGCTTATAAAACTAAGTTGGATTGTTACCATACAACTTTAGAATGTGTAAATGAAGAAGGGAGAAATATAACCCTCCAAGGGATTCAGAATCATGTCTCGGTGAGACAAATATCAACCCTTCAAATGAAAAAAATATTGCAGAAAGGGGTGTCCTTTATATGCAATATAGGTGTTGGAATCTGTTGAGGATGAAAAACCAAACCTAGATGACCACCCCATATTAAGAGAATATAAAGATGTGTTTCCAGAATAAGTACCAATTCTACCTCTGAGAAGAGAGATTGAATTCTCAATAGAACTTGCACCATGAACAATGCCAACATCTAGAACGCCCTATAGGATGAATACACCAGAACTAGTTGAGCTAAAGCTACAGCTAAAGGAGATTATGGACAAAGGCTACATCTAACCCACTATATCTCTGTGGGGAGCACCCGTCTTGTTTGTGAAAAATAAATATGGCACATTCTAACTGTGCATATATTATAGACAACTCAATAAGACAACCATAAAGAACAAGTACCCCTTACCAAGAATCGATGACTTGTTCGACCAATTGGGAGGTGCTTCCATTTTCTTGAAGATTGACTTAAGGTCTGGATACCATCAAGTCTGAATTAAGGATGAAGACATCCACAAAACATCCTTTAGTACAAGGTATGGTCACTATGAATTTGTGGCAGTTCCCTTTGGGTTAACCAATGCCCCTGCCACTTTTATGTGCTTGATGAATAATGTACTCAACAAATTTCTAGAAAAAATTGTATTGGTTGTCATTGATAATATCCTAATCTACTCCAAGAACAGAGAGGAGCACAAAGAACATCTTAGACTCGTACTTTAAGTACTAAGAAAGTTTCATCTCTACGCCAAGTTTAGAAAATGTGACTTTTTCCAAAAGCAAGTCCATTACTTAGGCCATGTCATTTCTAAAGAAGGGGTGGTAGTAGACCCTAAAAAGATCAAATCAATTAGGGAATGGCCTACCCCAAAGGATGTATCTAATATCAGACCCTTCATGGGCTTGGCAGGATATTATAGAAGGTTCATAAAAGGGTTTTCCAAGATTGGTTGTCCAATCACTGCCTTCAGAAAAAGGGGGTTAAATTCACTTAGACATCAAAATGTGAAGAAAGATTTCAGGAACTAAAATACCTCTTGACCCATGCACCCATGATGAATATTGCAGACCTTGATAATGATTTTCTCATGTGTACATATGCCTACAAATAAGGACTCGAAGGAGTCCTTATGCAAGAGGGACGTGTAATTTGCTACGTGTCCAGGAAATTGAATGAGCATGAAATAAGTTATGTGACCCATGACCTAGAGTTGGTTTCCATAGTGCATGCTTTAAAAATGTGGAGGCATTACCTACTGGGTAGGAGGTTTGTTCTTATGATAGACCATTGTGGATTGAGGCAGTTGTTTGATCAACCAAAACTCAATGCCAAGCAATCTAGGTGGATGGCTCTCCTTGGTGAGTTTGGTTTCGAACTTAAACACATCAAAGGAAAGGAAAATAGGGTGGTTGGTTCCCTTAGAAAAAGTATAAAGACGATTCACCTGGTAGCAGTAAGTACCTGTGAAATGGATGTCAGGGAAAGAATCAGGAATGCACAAGAAACAGATGCATTCTTCAAGACCTTGACCTCATACCTAAGGCAAGAGCCTATAGGGATAAAGTATGAAGGCTACCAGATGATCGATGAAGGTATGCTAACCTATAGAAATAGATTGTGTATTCCAAACTGTGACAACTTGAAGAGGTTCATAAATGATTAACTACACAAGAGACCATATACTGGTCACCTAGGATATCAGAAAATGATCACGACCACTAGAAAACAATTCTATTGGCCTGGATTGAAGAAAGACATAGCTGAATATCTAGCCAAGTGCCTAGAATGCCAACAAGTTAAGGTAGAACACCGACACCCGACAGGGTTTTTACAACCCCTACCCATCCCAGAATGGAAATGGGAAACCATCTCCATGCATTTCATCACCGGATTACCAAAATTGACCAAGCAAAATGATGCCATGATGGTCGTGGTGGAAAAACTGAGTAAGTTTGCTCACTTCGTTCATGTCAAGTCAACTTGCAAGGAAATAAATATTGCCAACATCTTCATGAAGGAGATATTCAGACTGCATGGCATGCCTAGGGAAATTGTATCTGACAGAGACACCAAATTTACTTCAAGATTTTGGAAATCCTTAATGGCTCGATTTGAGACTAAATTGTTGTTCAACACAGCCTATCACCCTCAAACTGATGGACAGATAGAAAGAGTAAATCAAATACTAGAAGACATGATAAGGATGCATGTAATGCATCAACCTAAGAAGTGGAAGAATACATACCATTGGTAGAGTTTGCCTACAACAACGGATATCAAGAATCCTTGAATATGAGCCCTTTTGAAGCCCTCTATGGTAGACAGTACAAGATCCCAATCAGATGGAGTAATCCAGTGGACATAATTACAATCGGACCTGACATACTGAAAGAAATGGAACAAAAAATTATTCAGATACAGAAAAATCTAAATATTGCTCAGGATAGACATAAAAGTTACGCCGACAGAAAGAGAACTCCCAGAGAGTTCAAGATAGAAGACCATGTCTATCTTAGAGTTAGACCCAGGAAAAGTTCTCTAAGAATAGGATCTTGTGCCAAGCTGGCACCTTGGTATTGTGGAACCTTTGAATTCTTAGATAGAGTGGGACCTGTAGCCTATAGGCTAGCAATTCCTCCCACAGTAAAGGCACATAATGTTTTCCATGTTTCATTATTGAAGAAATATGTACATGATTCTAATCATATAATTGACTGGTCTGTGATCCAGGTGGAACCAGAGGGAGAGTTCCTGCCAGAACCTCAATGCATACTAGACATGAAGGAAACCTCACTCACGAACCGAACCATTGCACATGTCAAGGTGCAGTGGAAACACTTTGGCCTAGATGAGGCAACGTGGGAAATGGAGGATGCCATGAGACAGGCATATCCGATTTTGTTTACTCTTGTATATACATATCATGTTGACATATAGAACATCAAGGATGATGTTCCTTTAAGGGGGAGGGAATTGTAACACCATGTTTCCTCGAGTTTTTAAATATAACTATATTGGCCAAGGAATTATCGCAAACTCAAAGGTGTGAATGTTTGATTTGATGGACCTTTGTATAAAAGGTCGATGAATGTAAATTTTGTTATTTTAATAGAAAATGGATGCGTGTTGCATGACTGCTGGAAAGGGGATGTGCTAAGAGAAACCACGAATGCTATGAAAAGGTGGTGGAGGGGACCAGGAATGGTTGTGTTAACCTCCACTGAACCAGTACTTTGTTGGATTTAATTTCTCAAGATCAGAACAACCCTCTGACCCAGGAATGAATTACAGTCAGGATGGTAGGTGGGAATACCTTCTCAATATTTAATGAGGGGATGGGGCAGACTGCCCATAGGTAAGGCTTCCAGACCTGACCACGGACTAGGAATTTGAACCACACACAATCTTGTTGAGGAAGAAAAGAAAGGAAGCGGGGTGGGCAGAGGAAGACCTGCGAAGAGTGCAGAGACGAGAGTTGAAGCTCTCGGGTCTGAGGAAGGAATGAAAGAGGAAAGTGAGTTCTGATCACAGAAAATAGAGACTGAGTCAGGAGAAGGAGAGTAACCTTCCTCCCTATCTATTTCTATATTGGGAGAACGAGAGTAACCTTCGTCGCTAAATTTTGTTGAGCTGGAAGAGAGAGATTGAATCTCAAATCATTGTGGTCTAAGCTCGGGGGTGGCCAGTGGTAAATCCATTTGGAGTGACTGAGCCTATGGTTGGGTGTAAACGAGAACCCCTTTCAACAGTCACATCTCGCCTTATGGTTCTGATAAGTGTTTTTATGCCTTGTGCTTTGAATTGGAAATAATGGATGCATGCGTGTATTTATATGTCTATAAATGGTTTTTGTATTAAAATGATTAAGCTATGAGTATGCATTTGTTCCCTTGAGAACTTGTGTTTCTGCTTGATTTTCCATATTCTCTAGTTTAATCCCTCGAAGGAGTTTCTCCAGGGAATTACATCACAGTTCCAGAGTCGGAGAAAGCCTCTTGGAACTGCTACCGTTTCAGTAATCTCACAAGTTTGCCTTGCCCTGTTTCAGATTTTAATGTTCTACGGGTTAGGGAGGCATTTCCTTCAGACCAGTAGTCTAAGAGGCATTGAAATCACACCCAAGTCCTTAAACAAAAACCCAACTAAGAGTAGATTTCATAGCCTAAGCGTCATCCAAAGGTCCATGTGACCTAGGTCTAGGAACCCTGCGCTAAAAGGAGTTAGCTCATGAAGGTTTAGGAACTTCGGGAGCCCGAACCTATGAGATCTCAAATTTCATGATAGTCAAAGTTACCCGAACTACCGCAGTAATAAGAGTCGTAGATGACTTAAGAACCTGACAGTGGATATGAATGTGATTCGTTTATCAGGAGGAGAAGCCATCCCAGTTGTCAGATCGACTCAAATACCATTGGAGTTAACGAAGTAAAGACCAGTCGCTCGATTAAATCAATGGCTGGGAGTCATTGCAGAGTGATAAGGTGAAATTAGCAGACACACTAGTTCACGGCCCACAATTCACCAACTTCATTGATCTCGTTGGGTTGGAAGATCAACAACCAGGATTAGATCAGAGTCGGGCGATCACTTTCCAAATTTTGTAGATTGGAACCCGCAATCATTGTGAACCGTCAATCTGTGAACGGAGATCGATGGTGGGGAATCATTATGGATCACGGAGGTGAAATTAGCAAACACAATAGTTCGCGACCCGTAATTCACCAACACCTTTGATTTTGTCAGGTTTGTTATAACCCTAAATTGCACCATACATGCATACCTGGCATCAGGCCATCTTACTTGTTATTTTTTCCAAGCCATCACTGAGCAACTCTTCTTAAAAAACCACATTTTTGAAGATGTACACGCCCTGCACTATTAATTCCCACATACACATGCTTGTTTCACCACTACATCTCGTGTACGTACACTAGTTGTACCATTACAGCCTGCGTATAGTCGCAAAAGTTGTAAAAATTAAAAAGTTGCAAGGAATTCGTTGAGATTACAGGCTATTAGGTAGTTTCCCAATTGTCCCATCGCCTATAGCCCATCACCCAACCGAATAACCATCCTTTTGTCATATAAAAGGAGGTATTGGGGTCTCAATCCAAACCTAAGCATAAGAACAATGAAACTCTGCTCATTTCACTTTCCCCCCTTGCCCCAAGAATTTGCAGCCACATTGTGAGTTTTGAGCCAAAATTCCCTATTCTTGCCTTTTTCCTCATTCATAAGCTTATGCATTTTCCCTAGAGATAATTGTGAGAGGAGAAATATGCGTGGAAGCATAGTTGGAGCTTGGTGAAGAGGATCTTGGATCAGGTTCTAGGAGTAGTCGTTGATCTCATTGTAAGTAACTTTGTGAGATTAATAAAAAAGGAATACTTTTTCTATCCCAGATATGATGTGTTCAATCTTTATGTTTGATTTATATTTGATTATGACATCTAACCCACTAATTCATATATAAGATGCATGTTCATAGTTATTTGTTTGTTTGTTTATGAATACAAGTCGGCCTTGGGATGAGATTTGTAGTTGAGGAACAACTGAACACAAAAGGATCGACACCGGACGCGAAGTTTAAGGTAGAGTTACTGTATCTTTTACCTTGTGTTTTATGCATGAATGTGGGGTGTACTTGGGGTAGTTGTTAAATACTTGGAGACTTTAGACGGTTAGATCTACCTACATGTTGAACCCTAGTGTAGTCCATAGGGGGGTTTTCCCGCTATAGCAGAATTGGCGACCATACTGGGGAAGACTCTAGGGTTTTTAGGGGATATCATTTTGGGTGTTTTAATTGGTTTTGATTACCTTTTTGAGTTTTCTGTAAGTTGTTGTGTCTTTGAGGGATTCTAGCCTTCCATACGAGTACTCCCTTCCATGTCAGCCTTGACTATTAATATTCTTTTTGAGAAGTTACAGAGGTGTACACGGCCTGCAGTGGGTCTGCACACGTACATAGGCGCCCTACTTTTGGACAGCCCACGTACATACTCAAGCTGCTTAAGTGTCAATAGGGTACCTGTGTCAAGAAAGTATTTCTTCAAGAAGAGGAAGTTAACCTCTTCCCTGATTGAAGTCATACTTCTTAGGGGTTTTCTTGATCTAGTTCTAGTCTCTATTGTTATAGTCTTTAGCCCGGGTTTGACGTCAGTTAGCTTA
This sequence comes from Picea engelmannii, assembly GCA_009831015.1. Classification (NCBI taxonomy): domain Eukaryota; kingdom Viridiplantae; phylum Streptophyta; class Pinopsida; order Pinales; family Pinaceae; genus Picea; species Picea engelmannii. The sequence goes on along the minus strand of ML783047.1, from coordinate 871,638 downwards.
TTTCTTTATCAAGATTTCTTGTGTTTTCTTAGTAAGGGTTTGAGACGAGTTGGTGATTCTTTTCTTATCGGTCTGTTTAGTATTGTCAGTGACTCCTTGTGATCCACAGTAGACCTGAAGTTAGTTTTTGGTCTCATCTTGTCTTCACTTTTTCCCTTTCACTTGCTTTAGAAGAAAAGAAAAATAAGTTATTTCAAGTTTCTTATTTTGAAGCATAAAATATATATATATATATATATATATATATATATATATATATATATATATATATATATATATATATATATATATATATATATATATATATATATATTATTTCTTTGTTTGGTAATTAGTTAGGCTAGTTGTCTTTACTTATCAGGAGAAAGAGTGTTTTCTTAAGTTCTTTATTGAATGCTTATAACACTTAAGTATCTCGTAGTCGAGAGAAATCTTGTTTTATTTTTTTCTTTTAAAAGATATTAGAAAAACTAGTTACGAAAAGTTGGTTAAAGAGTGTAAATTTGCAAATCTTTATTTGTCAAAAAGAAGTAGTTTGCTTTCAGTTCCATTTAATGCTCTTCTCTTTCGTCTCTTAAAATACACCACTAGTTTCATTTATGTTTCCTTGACTTTAAGACAAACCATTTAAAATTAATGGTTAATTAAAATTTATTAGACTTTATGTTTGTAGGGTCCATCGACTAGTCTAGGCTAGAGCCTTGATTTAGGTTGGAGAGGAAACTCTTCAAGGCTATAAAACAAACATATGAGTCTATGCTAGGGAGTTTAAAAAGTCTAGTAAACGTGGAAGTTATTTGGGACCCCCCTCTAACACAGGGGCTAAACACGAGGTCGCGTGCGAAAAGGTAGTGGAGATAACCCCTCCAAAGCCAGACCAAACGTAGTGGGGAACGCATATAGAGGACTTGTCTTGGGATTTTGTTGATTGCATTTTCCACGGAGCTTCATGGGTCTCGAATCTGTTCAAGGTCCTCATTCGTCTTCTGGAACACTTTCTTTCGATACCCTCGATAGGTTTCGGGCTTGATACCCTGCTCATTGCAGTCCACCCGACTGTCGACTATACCCGCCTAGTGACTGTCCGCGCGCTCGCAACCTAGTTGCCTTTATTTTAGTGACTTACACAGCTGAATGTGGGGGTATACCAAGGTACCTAGGATAGACATCGGGCCACACTTTGCATATTATATCTAGAGGGTGCTTCCGTATTCGAGTTGCACTTGCACCGGTAAGTTTTTCTAGTGTTGGCTAGTGTAACTACTCTTCCAACTAGCTAGTGGTTTGATTGCTTTGTCTCATAGGAACTCTTTTTAGTGTGTGTTGGTTTTCAACATTAGTAAAATCCCTAGTGTTTCATTGATATTCTCACAAAGTGGAAGATCAAGAGCTCTATTGGTTGCAAAGGCTTTAGGGCCTATCGTCGGTTGAATTGGAGCCACCCCCGCCACCGTGAAGGTGAAGACTTGAAAAACAAGGGTCATTTGAGGCGAACGGGCCGTAAGAAATTGTACCCAAGCCATCCCCAAGAGAATAACTCTTTCATTCGAAGGAGCCTACCATTTATGACCTTGGAGCAAAATCTCTTGGACATTATAACCCTTTGATCACTGAGTTCTCGGCGCTAGTTTTGATACAAGTTGTCCCAGATAGTTTTACAAGCAACGATGGAAGAAAACACTGCTACTTCGTTAAGGAGTCCTCACACTCTTTCTACAACTACCACTATAGGGGGCGTTCCACCTCCTAACCCACCTTCGTCAGTCCGAACCACTATGGTCTCGACCGCCTCTACTTCGGGCAGTGTTCTGATTCCGTCTATGGCAGTGATCACTACTTCATTCAACCAGAGTGCGATAGACCCTCTGTTCTCATACGGGATGCATGGATTTGATAAGAACGTTGTCCTGACCTACTCCACCCTATACACCCTGGGTCTGGGGGGAAGGGAGCTCTGACGCTCCTCTGCAAGGGTCCATGGGAGGAACCCCAACCCCCTATAATTCATTGCCTTATGGTGGGGGTCATATACCTTCATCATCCTCCTCACTAGGTGGTGCTCCCCAACAGCCTACCTAGCCGAACATGAACTACATCTTGTTTGGAGCAGGTATTCAAGGACTTTCTTCCAACACCACACTGGTGGGTTCTTTTCATTCTCTTTGTTTGGCGCGTTTGGTAACAACGCATTCTCATCAACTGTCGTCTCGGTCGTGGAACCCTGGTTTTGGATCACAAAATCTTGTGCAGGGTACTATTCCTACACAGGGGGAAAACACCTCTCAAGGACCCTGGAATCTGTGGCAGGGATCAATCCCCTCGTCAGGGATGTCCATCAGGGGAAACCCCTTCCATGGCCAATGGAACCTTGGGAAAGGTTCAGTACCTATGCCTGGCGGATCGGCAGGGGGAAACCCTTTACAGAACCTTTGGAACACAACGTCGGGAGAAATCCCTTCTTAGCCCTCAACGTCCAATTACAAGAGTCAGTTGATGATGTATCAACGAGCGCAATCTTTGTACGTTGGCCACGACCATGGTTTTTACCAAAACCCTAGTCAGCAGCCTAAATTTTCCTGGAAACCTGGTGCCAGGAAAATTCCAGGCTGCTTTCCTCCTGTACATACTCAACATCCCAAGCTACCTTTTCTGGAAACGTTCCATTTTCCAGACTTGTCAAGATTGTTAAATGACCCAATCTGTCATGATCTGCATTGGCCTCTTATGCCGACCAAGTTTCCCTTGGAAATTCCAAAGTTCGAAGGTAAGCCTAATGAAGATCCAGTCAATCATGTGACCACCTTTCACCTATGGTGCTTGTCCAACTCATTGATAAACGACTCCGTCCAGTTGCATCTATTTCTCTTATCGTGAGTGTCGCGAAATGGTACATCGATCTTGACCGCTCAATATACTCTACTTTTGGCGAATTGGTAATGGTTTTTCTAAACCATTTTCAATTACCTGTGAGATACAATGTAAGCACTGAGTTGCAGGCCAACTTTGAGAAAACAAAGGCTGACCATATCTCATATCACATCCGAGAATGGAGGTGTTGCAAGAGTTTGATAAAAGTACCAGTGCCACCAGCATTCCTGTTGGAGTGGTTCCCTAAGTCTTTGGTACCCTGGTTATCTAAAGACGTTGCAACGTCACGAGTGTTTTCCTAGGAAGAAGTGATAATGAGAGCTCAATAGTTAGAACTGATATACTGTCAATCTGGTTTACTTTACAAAGTTTTTCCAGATGCATCGCGGTCCATTCTTGACAAGACCAGACAGAAGTTTGGACCACATGTCGATGGTATCGTTGGTTCAACACAAGCAAAGTCTTTTGATCAGCTATCGAATCAATTGCAACATTTGTCAATACAGCAGACAGTGGCTAGCCAAAACACTGGTTCATCTGCTCCCCCTACTCAAACGTCGGATGTACACATTGTGTGATCGACAAAATCGAAGTCCAACCAGCAGGTTAACAGAAAGAAGAAAAAATGAAAGAAGGGTAAGGGGGATAAGAAACCCACCAATAATGTTGGAAAGACAGAAAAAATAAAGTCGAAGTATCTGTGTAACCTTTGCACGGAAGACCATCCAACTCACCTGTGCCCTCGGCTTGCGGAGGCCCAAAATTTACTGGCGCAACAACAACCTGTTGTGTTAACGAACCCATTTCCACATGGAAAAAATTTAACTCAAGCCTCTGCGAATGCAGATGGGGGAAGTCAGGGACCCCCTTCGTCATCTAGTAATCCCTCAACCTCGAATGTTTATATGTTGAAACATGATGCCCATATAGCGACTAGGACACATGATTACAGAATGCCAAACACTTCTGAGAAGGGCAAAGAAGCCGAAAACCCATTTGTTCCTCTCCAGATTGAGAAGATGTTGGGAGAAACAATGAAACACATCCTGAAAGGGGTGTTCAAGAAAGATTCCCATAATCCAAATGCGAGGGTTTCCTAGAACTACTCTGTGGTGGAAGATTTGTCACAAACCCCTTGCACAATGTCTGCTTTGGCGGTCCTCCAAAGCTGCCCTTCGTAGAGAAAGGCTCTGTTAGTTTCCTTAGTGTAATATTACAGATATAAAAAGTATGCAGAACAGAAATAAAATGCTAGAAATGGCAGATGAACAACAATATAACCAGAATAACACCACAATAATACTGAAATGATAACAGAATAACACTAGAAAGAGAACTTCGATTATTGAGAGCAATGTTCACGAGCCTCTTCAAGGGGGAAACCTCCAGTCGAGCATAGATTTATTACAATAATATCCAAGCTAGGGTTCACATACCCTCGACTCCTATTTATACTAAATATGTCTATCAAGAGAACCATCTAGAGGAAAATCCTTCTAGAAGCGGAAGCTTCTATTAGGTCTTCTTACATTCGATTTATTCTACCTTATTGCAAGGCCTTATTAATATTGACCTTTATTACATCAGAATACATTGTTCTACCTACGTAAGGGGTTAGGTCCCTAACATGTTCGCCCCCTTAAAAACAACCTTGTCCTCAAGGCTTGAGATGTGGAAATTGTTGCAGAATGGTAGTTGGTTCCCAAGTGGCATTTGTTGGAGATGTATCTTTCCACTGGACTAACACTTCCTTGATGGTTCGTTGATGCATGAGACACTCACGCTGGTCCAAAACCTCTTGTGTATGTAGCCAAATGGAGCCTTCTTCATCCAAATCGGGAAGGTTGGTTTGAGTTTGGAACTTAGTTCCAATCACCTTCTTCAAGAATGAAACATGAAAAATGGGACGTATCTTAGAGTGACTAGGCAAAGCTAATTGATAGTCCACCTATCCCACATGCTTGAGAACTGTATAAGGACCATAAAATTTGGGCGCCAACTTCTGACAATGGTCAACCTTGAGGGAGTTTTACTTGTAAGGTTGCAGTCAAAGAAACACCTGATCCCCTTCTACAAATTGACGTTCAAAGCGACCTTGATATGCTTTTTTCTTCATGCGATTCTAAGCCATGACAAAATTCTCTTTGAGGGTATGGAGAATAGCCTCTCAAACTGTAAGCGTTTGGTCAACCACCTGGACCTTCGAGACACCTGGTAAATATGAGAGGATTGAAGGTGGCTTTTGTCCATAGAATGCTTCAAAAGGAGTCATGCATGTAGCTATATGGTATGAAGTGTTGTACCACCATTTAGCTAGGGGTAACCATTGAGCCCACTGATTTTTCTTTTCCAATGCAAAACACCTCATATATGTTTCCAAACACTTGTTGACAACTTCAGTTTGAACATCCGTCTGGGGATGATAAGCTGTGTTGAGATGCAATTGGGTGCCTTGTAGCTTGAATAGTTCTTGCCAGGAATTGCTGGTGAAAGTTGGATCATGATAAAAAACAATAGAATGTGGCATGCCATGAAGCTTGAAGACATGATCCATGAAAATTTGAGCCACTGTGGATGCTATAAATGGGTGTTGAAGAGCACAGAAATGAGAATACTTGGAAAGACGATCAACTACCACCATGATGATTAATTTATTACCTGATTTAGGTAAGCCTATAATAAAATCCATACAGATATCCCTCCAAATAGCAGGTAGAATCGGAAGCGGTTGTTGTGTGCCTGGAGATTTGAATGTTTCTCCCTTGTTGCATTGACACACATCACATTCAACCACAAAATTATGAATGTCTTATTTCATACCATCCCCAAAAAAAGAACGTTTGACCCTATCATAGGTTTTGGTAAACTCAAAGTGCCCAGTTGTGGGTGTAGCATGAAGCTCATAAAGCACCGTGGATTTAAGTTTTGATTGTTTACTTAAATACAAATGGCCTTTGTATCGAAGTTCATCATGGAGCCATGAGTACCCTGGGGAAATTGGAGAATTGGACTGCAATTGTTGTATCAGATGCAAACTTTTGGGATCATGTAGCCATTCCTGGCGAACGTCTTGGAGCCAATCTGGTACAATGTAGGAGAGAGAAAAAAGGGATCCTTCATCTTCATATTTTCGGGAAAGTGCAACCGCCACCACATTGTCTTTTCATTTCTTGTAAATGATCTCATAATCATATCCAAATAGCTTAGTCACCCATTTTTATTGCTCTGGGGAGGAAATGTGTTGTTCCAGAAAATACTTGAGGCTTTGATCGTCTCTCTTAATTTGGAAGCGTTGCCCCAATAGATAAGGGTGCCACAAATCAACGGCATGCAGAATAGCCAACATTTCCTTTTCATAGATTGATTTTCCCAAATTTCGTTCAAACAAGTTTTTGATGGTAAAGGCCAAAGGCCTACCCTCCTGCATAAGGAAAGCTCCAATACCTTTCCCTGAAGCATCACATTCCAGGACAAAGGTCTTTGTGAAATCAGGAAGGGCCAGGACTGGAGTGGTGCACATGTCCATCTTCAAGGTTTGAAACGCCTGAGCAGCTGCTGGGGTCCAAGTGAAAAAATTATTTTTAAGGAGTGTTGTGAGAGGTGCCGCAATATTTCCATAATTCTTAACAAACTTGTGATAATAACCTGTTAGGCCCAGAAATCCTTGCAATATTTTGAGAGTCTTTGGGTGAGGCCAATATTGCATAGCTTCAATATTTTTAGGATCCACCCTGATGTCGTTCTTGCCAACAAGATGGCCCAAGTACTCGACTTCTGAGGCGCCAAAAGCACATTTAGATTGTTTCAGAAAAAGTTGGTGCTGAGAGAGTAGATGGAGAACTTGGTCCACATGAGCAAGGTGGTTTGTCCAGATTTTTCTATAGATGAGGATATCATCAAAGAAAACTAAGAAAAAATGACGGAGAAAGGGGTGAAAGACATGATTCATGAGGCTTTGGAAGGTGGAGGGGGAATTACACAAGCCAAAGGGCATGACCAAAAACTCATAGTGGCCCTCATGAGTTATAAAGGTATTCTTTGGAATGTTTTCCTCTTTCATACGGATCTGGTGGTAGCCAGAACGAAGATCAAGTTTAGTAAAGAATTGGGTGCCACTCAATTCATCCAAGAGGTCATCAATGACAGGAATGGGAAATTTGTCTTTAACGGTGAGTTTGTTGAGGGCGCAGAAGTCAAGACACATGCGCCAAGAAACTTCTTTCTTCAGGACCATGACCATAGGAGAAGAGTAGGGGCTCGTACTAGGGCGGATAACGCCTACATTGAGCAGTTCTTGAACCATTTTCTCAATTTCATTTTTTTGGGAAAAGGTGTGATGATAGGGACGGATATTGGGAGGGAGGCTTCCTGGTATAAGGGGAATGGAATGATCATGAACACCACGGGAAGGCAGGAGTCACTGGTGAGTGGAAAATACCACTTGATGTTTAGAGAGGATGGATTGGAGGTCTTGCGGCACAGAGGGTGTCTCAGTTGCCTGTATGGCATGGAGTTGGGCAATAACGCCAAAATGACCCTTTTTTTAGCATCTTTTCCATGCGATGGGAAGTAATTATCTCCGGTGAACCGGTGGTGATGCCCTGGAACTTATATTTTTGTCCCTTCTGGTCGAATTGCATGGTTAATTCCTTGAAATCCATGAGAATGGGACCCAAAGTCCTTAGCCAGTCTGCACCCAACACAATGTCACAACCACCCATGTCTATAGAAGACATATGAGATTTCAGGTGGTGGTCACCAATTTGGAGACGCACATTTTCACAACGCCCTCCACATTTCATGGAGTCGCCATTGGCATTCATGATTTGGAAATTATTGACTGCATGGATATAACAATGAGTTTCTTGGGCAATGTGGCGATGAATAAAATTATGGGTGTTGCCACTATCAACCAGAATGATGACCTTCCTATGCTTGATGTAACCAATTAGCTTGAGGGTTTGGGGAGTAGAGAAACCAGTGAGAGCATTTAGGGAAATGACCGGTTCTACTTCAAGAGGGTCTGAGGGAGGGGTTATGTCCGTGGTTTCAGGTGACTCAGACACAAGGGGACTTTCAACATCCTCTTCTAAAACATCCTCCGAGATGGCCATAAAAAGATTTTGTTCCTTACACTTATGGCCCGAAAAATATTTGTCATCACAATTATAACAAAGGCCTTTGAGCTGGCGTTCAGCCATTTCATCTCTAGTCAATTTTTGGATATTTAGTGGAGTAGAGGGAGTAGTGGGATTTATTGGTTTAGTGTGAGGAATAAATGGAGGTTTTCGGTTTTGAGAAGATACAACCTGTTGTGCTTCTTTAGCTCTTTTAGTAGCCCCCACCAAACTATGAGGCCAAGCCATGAGGACGTGGGCACGAATCTCATCCTTGAGGCCACTGATAAAACATTCTCGGAAAAAGGCATCAGACATGCCCTCTATCTGAAAATTCAGGCGCTCAAAAGAAGCTATAAATTCTTCCACTGTTCCTGATTGTTTCAACTTTGTCAAACATCTTAAATGGTTGGTGTCAGTTTCAAAGCATTCATAAAGCTCTGCCACAACGTGTGTCCAAGAAATATACCCTTGACGGGAAGTTTTTCTCCATTTCCACCATTGCCAATGTTCTTGATCTAGATGGAGAACACCATACTGGAGTTTGGCCTAGTCATCTGTAATGTCGTATAAAGAGAAATAATGTTCCATTTGGGTTACCCAACCATTGGGATTCAAGCCATCAAATTTGGTCACATCCACCCACGGAAGGCGTAGGTCACGTTGAAAGTGATGGTGCTGAAAATTATGGGAATGAGAGGAAGTTTCAGCTTCGGTATGTGGGGGTGGGTCAGATAAAGGGTTATCTGCAGGGATATGCAGCTTGGTGCAGATCATCGAAATGACAGATTCAAGATGGGTAGTCATGTCTTGTTTGAGTTCCTTGATTGAGGTGGTGATGGAGGATTGCATGGTTGTATTGATGGCGACAACATTGGCACTGAGATGTTTCACTTCTTATTGGGTCTCTGAGAAATTAGATTGCAAGGTATTGAAGAGAGCTTCCAAGTCTTGGTTGTGGGTATGGGCCATGATGACGAGGGAACCAAAACGAGGCAGGTGGGGTCAAAAAAATTGCTAAAAAAAGATATGTATGAATGTGATAAGGGAGAAGAGATAAATCCAATGGAATAGGTCTCAAATAATGGTGCAAAAATTTCCATTCTGAAGAATACTGCAGTGATCAAATGCCCAAATTATTAACCAGGAAGAAATGTGTAGTGATTTGGCAACCTGAACACAGTTGTGCGACAATAGATCTTGTCTGTTTTAATTTTTTTGTTTCTGTCCCCAAGGGTTAGGTATTCAAGGGTTCTACAGACAAGGGTTTTCCCTATGCTATAGCTCTCTGATATACGTGCAGGGTCCAATAGTAGTACTTGGCCCAATATCTCAAGGCACTAACTAAGGAGGCTAGACCGTGCCCTTAGCCGTACTACCCGACTACCCAGGTACTAGAGAGTATCTTCCCAAGTGTTGTTATCAGTGGCACTATAGCAGTCAGGTGGCTGATCGGTTTATCTACAGAGGGCTTCAGGAAATATAGGTTGATACATACATAGGTGTTGTCTGATGTGCTACCACTCGAAGGGGTACCAATAGGGGTTACAAGGATGGCCAACAGATGTGCGCTTAAGAACCACTTGTATTTCCTGTGTGTATGAATCCCTCAACCATGAGTTTATGTGTGTAATGACATATCTCTATGGCTTAAAGATGTTGGAATAAGTCTCTACCCTAAAAAAAAATTAACCCACAATTTTCTGCCAAGGAAAGTGCTCTGATACCACTTGTAATATTCCAAATATAAAAAGTATGCAGAACAGAAATAAAATGCTAGAAATGGCAGATGAACAAAAGTATAATCAGAATAACACCACAATAATACTGAAATGATAACATAATAACACCAGAAAGAGAACTTATATTATTGAGAGCAATGTTCACAGGCCTCTTCGAGGGGGCAACCTCCAGTCGAGCAGAGCTCTATTACAATAATATCCAAGATAGGGTTCACATACCCTCGACTCTTATTTATACTATATTGTCTATCAAGAGAACCATCTAGAGGAAGATACTTTTAGAAGCGAAAGCTTCTATTAGGTCTTCTTACATTCGATTTATTCTACCTTATTGCAAGGCCTTATTAATATTGACCTTTATTACATCAGAATACATTGTTCTACCTATGTAAAGGGTTAGGTCCCTAACACTTAAGATCTGTTGAGACTTGTAATCTGGGAATGATTATGCTTGATACAACCAACTTGAAACCTCCTCTCCCATACCATGTCGTGTTTCAGATAGTAGTGGCTTACTCCATGAAATATTTTACCTGGAACATTTTTCGCACGATGGTTGAAGAGGGCGCCTCGACATGCGTGATGTCGTTGGTGTGTTGGAAGGCCATTGGCCAACCTGTTTTTTCTCTGTCACCTACTCTTCTTACCACTTTTGATAGTCATTCGTTTAGACCACATGTAGGCATTCCTTATTTTGTTGTGTAGTTAGGAGGAAAGACCGTGTGCATCGAAGTTGAAGTGGTCGATGCGCCTCTCAACTACAATCTCTTGTTAGGAAGGAGTTGGACCTATGTTATGCATGTAGTGGTCGCCACATTTTTCTGGGTCTTTTTGTTTCCACACAAGGGTCGGATCGTATCCATTGATCAGTTTTCTTTCTCTCATCCTAACCCTTCATCGGGGGCATCCACGATCCCGATGATTGATAATCCACAGCCTGTCATCATCAATATATGAGTTGGTTTGTGCCCACCTTTGATGGGTACTTTCGATTACCCGCCTATGTCCGGCGATGTCAAGTTCATATCGACTGTCCCCGACCAGCCTAAGGCTGAAATCTTTCAAGTGTCGTCATTCCGTACGACTTACTTTAACGATCTGTGGAATCTTCCTTCTGCATCGACCATGATGGAAGGGATAGGGCATCATGGTATGGCCATTCCTTTGTCCACGACAGAGGTTGCGTACTCTATAGTCTAGCAAGATTCCACTGACCCCGATCTGACTCCCGCACAGGAGTTAGATCTAGTTTTTGAGCCTACCTAAGATCAAGGTTCACTCGCCACTATCGATTCCTTAGAATTGGTATTTCCCTCTAACGAGGCGATTATAGAGGCATTGACTAGTCTAGACAAACCCTGGGATGATCTCCATCACAGATCTTATTTTCTCCTGGAGTTAGGAAGAATTGAGGACAGTGAATTTGTGTTGAATATGACTGGAGATAGGTCTTGTCCTATCAATCGTTTGTCTACGCACACAGTTTACGCCGAAGGTAATATGGAAACCATCACTAAAATGATACCTATTGATATCTCCAAAACCCCTGGTGTCGTCGAGAATGTCTTCGTTTTAGAGGAATGCTCCCTCGAGGAGCTTTGAATCTATATTGATTTATTTAAAGAATTCCGCAACGTTTTTTCTTGGTATTACGAGGAAATTTCAGGCATCGAGCCAAGAATCGTTGAACATGAAATAACGACTTACACTGACACCAAGATGGTTCGCCAGAAGATTCATCTATTTAATCCTTGGAAAGAAGCAGCTATTAAGGATGAAGTAGAGACACTACTCAAGGTTGGTTTCATCTTACCCCGTCCAATTGACTTGATGCATATCAAATCCCATTCTGGTCAACAAAAAGAAGGGAACGATTTGTGTATGTACGGACTTCCATGATTTGAATAAGGCATGTCCAAAGGATAATTTCCCCACCCCATTCATTGACCATATCGTCGATTAATGTGAAGGTTGTGAGGTATTTTCTTTCATGGATGGTTTTTCGGGATACAATCAGATTCAGATTAAGCCCGAAGACCAACATAAAACAACTTGTATCTCTCCATGGGGTACATTTGCTTATCGGGAGATAACTTTTTGCCTGAAGAACGCTGGAGCCACTTTTTAGCGGGCCATGTCTTTTTCTTTCCACGATCTCAAACACATAGTTGAGGCCTATCTCGATGATTTAGCATCACGATCTATCTTTAAGCGATGTCACTACTATCAAATTCACTTGAATCCTAACAAATGCAGTTTTTGCGTGACGTCGGATCATATTTTAGGTTTTATAGTTTCGACAACAGGGATCATGGTCGATCCTCTAAAGGTTGAGGTGATAGTTCAATTGCCTCCCCCGTGCACAGTCCCTCAACTTTAGATTTTATAGGGAAAAGACAATTTTCTTCGGCGTTTTATCGCAAACCATGTCGAGATCACTAAAGAGTTTATGCGTTTACTGAAGAAGGGAGTCCCTTTCCATTGGGATGAAGTTTCTTAATGCTCATTCGAAGCATTGAAACATGCCCTCATGTCTGCCCCTCTACTTCAGCCACCCAATTATAATAAAGATTTCTTATTGTATTTGGTCACGGCAAAGTTGACCATCGGTATGGTCTTGGCTCAAGAGGACGATCTACTTGAAGAACATGTGATTTATTACTTGAGCCGAGACTTGTTTGGAACATAACTCAACTACTCCCATGTTGATAAGCTGGTGTTAGCAGTATTACATGTTGTCCAACGGTTCCATCATTATATCATGTTTCGCAAGACCATCGTCATTGTTGTTGTGAATCCGTTCCAATATGTGTTGACACGACGTGTAATCGGTGGAAATAACAGTAGATGGATTGTTATCCTCTAGGAATTTGACTTGTATTTCCTCTCTACGAAATCTAAGAAGTAATTGGTCTTCATGGAACTTATCTCGGAACTTCCGGTCGAGTCAGTTGATGTTATGCCCGAAGAATCACTGATTAAAGGAGATCTCTTTCTGATTTCATCTTCAGACCCCTAGTATGGAGATATACTAGTCTATCTCCAGACTTTGAAGTGCCTCACCTCTGCTTCTCGTGATTAGCGTCGACGTATACGCCATCAGGAAAAAAATTATCTCATACTCGAGGACACTTTGTATCGTCGAGGTGTAGATTGCATCCTTCGTTGGTGTCTCACTCATGAAGAAGCGGAGCTCGTTCTTAATGACTGCCACACTGAAGCATGTGGTGGTCATTTGTCTGGGTTGGCAACAACCCAAAATATTCTATGATCCAGTTACTTTTGGCCGACGTTAATCAAGGATTACGTTGAATCGGTCAAGAAGTGGCACCCGTGTCAGATCTTCTCTCGGAAGAGGAGGGCACACCCCACTCCTATGTTTATCGACATTACAGTTGGCCCCTTCACTAAGTGGGGGATTGATTATACTACATGCCACCCCCCTTTAGCTAGGGGGCACCGTTATATCATCGTAGGAGTAGACTACTTCACTAAGTGGGTTGAAGTTATGCCAATGTTCAAAGATGATGGCGAGACAACAAATCTCTTTTTGTTCAATCAGATAATAGCAAGGTTTGACATCCCGAGGGATATTGTCACTGACCATGGCAGTCACTTTTAGAACAAAATGATGTTTGATTTAACATAAAATCTTGGGTTGAGGCAAGATCATTCATCACCCTACTACCCACAAGTGAATGGTCAGGTGGAAGCTATGAATAAGTCCCTCAAGACTATTCTACAACGAACGATCAATTCAGCCAAATCAAATTGGCATTTGATGTTGTACTCAACATTGTGGGCCTACCAAACGTCTATAAAGACTGCAACCGGTTTCTCACCTTTTAAACTCGTTTACGGGGTTGGAAGCAGTCTTTCCAATAGAGTGTCAGATCCCATCTCTAAAGTTGGCAGTACATTTATTGCCAGACACTTCACCACTTGAGGAACGCTTATTATATCTTGAGTAGATCAATGAGAAACATCGTGACACAGCCTTGGCTAATGAGGCTCACAAGCAAAAATTCAAGTGTCAATATGATCGGTCTATTCATCCTCTTTTTTTCTCCGAAGGCGACCTTGTTCTAGTCTATGAACAAGATAAGGACCCCCTGGGTGCAGGCAAGTTCAAACCCATGTGGTTCGGACCTTTCATCATGAAGGAAGTATTAAAGAAGTGCGCTTATCATCCAGTTGACTTCGAAGGGAAATATTTGGCAGAGCGTAGAAATGGGCTCTACCTCAAGAAGTATCACTCGTGGGTGGGTCGCCTTGGGTGAATTCATGTACATATGTATAGTTCTTATACAGTTTAGTTTTTGTCTTTTTGTTTTATGGACGTGTAGTTTTTGATGTCATCTTTTTCACTATGGCAGATGTCAAGTGAATCATAGGTGTTCGTTGGGTTTGTGGAAGGCAATAGCCTACACACTCGGAGGCTTTCTTCCGCAGCTTGGGTGATATTCACACCTCAAGGCTAGTTGCTATCTTTTGGATGTATCTGTTTAGGTGACGCCAAAAAATATGTTGTTGAATACAGCATAGTAATAGAGTTGCTTCGTGATGCTTTTTCGTATGGCATCTCTCATCTCCGGGTCTACTTAGATGCACAGTTGGTTGTGTCCCAGTTAAATGGGGTTTATCGTGTTTATGATCCTACTCTTCACCAACGATTCCTTAGGGTACGTCTCTTAGAACGATTCTTTGATTACATTACGTATATCCATGTTCCTAGGAGATTGACTCAAATCACGGATACTCTAGCTAATCATGTATTAGATTGGCATATTGCACATACATAAGAAAAAACACACACATACACATGTAAATAAATTTGTAAATAAATGTAACCCATAAGACATAAAAGATGTAAATACGCATATATATATCAAAAGTCTCAGAGTACATAGGTGGGCGCAAGCGTTTAAAAAATATGTCCAATATACATCGTGGGGCTTATGCCCTCAAAAATATACAAAAAGTGATCTCAGCACAAAGTGGTCCATCCTAAGCTAAGGGTATGGCATGTTGTCCCTGCCATAGTGAACCACGACATTTCCCAAACACTGGAAGAGTTGGACCCAGGTCTGGGGCACCCCAACTATGTGAGGTTGCATCGATGGTGGGATATCCTCGATCTCTTCCATAGGGACTACACGAGTGAGCGCGGTGAGGTTCAGCTCCACCCGTCTCAAAACTCTTTCATCCTCTCCAGTTGGAGGTCCCCCTGCTACTGCTTCTCCTACTGGTCCAGCGACTGCTGTTGGTACTGCCTATGGTCGAGGATGCCGCCTGGTCCTCGAGAAGTCTGTTGGACACACTGGTCCCACATCTGTACATAAATGGATACATAGTTTTCAGATACTATGATTCCCATAAAAATGATATATATAAAAATAAACAAAAAATTAAAAACAAACATACCTATCTCTCCTCACTCTGCTCTGGGAGGTATGGGCATGTTTGGGTCCTTGGAAAAGTTGATCATGACATAGGGGTAGTCCTCTATTGTTGAAATCTATCGTGCCCACCAGTCAAAAAAGGTATCGTCGAAGGCCTCTATGGTCCTTCCTCCCCCCTGTCACGATAGCAATGTTGCCCATCTACACACTACTGGGAGTGAGGCCTCATGTCCTCTCACGATCTATCGTGGACTGAGACTAGGCACTCTCAAAGAAGAAGAATGAGCACAGAATGGTCCCAAATCCAAATTTCTTATTGTTCCACCCACGACACTCAGTGAGTTGTCTTTTCATGCAGTCTAGAATGGTCCTTCTCTAGTCAAATATTCATGCATTCAATCACTGCACTACACAATGCATATGCGCCCAAGAGGCATGATATAAGGTCGTGGATCCAGTGATCCGCCCAATAACTAGAACTATCACTTTCAGTGATAGGTTGGTGATCTTGTTTATTGGCACTCGAGAAGCTACTTTCTCAGTGTCGGCCTCGCAATGTAATCTGATCAACTCGACAATGTTATGAGGCTCAGGGGGGAAATCCCACAGGTTGACCAGTTCACCTCTCCTCGAGAGGCCAGTTAGGAAGTAAATGTATTTATTCGTTGGAGACAACGATTTCCCCTCAATCATAAACGCCTCAGCATCGGGGTGCCAATAATCCACCAAGGCATTCAGTAGCCTGGGTTGTGCCCTCATGAATGGAAATCGGTAGAACTTCCACAAACTGCATTGCCTCAATGCGGCTATAGCTGCAGGGTCCTCATCGACCAACATATCATTGTCTGCATGCTCTCTCTCTCTCCAATGGACATACATCCTGCAAAATAACAAGTTCAAAGGGGAGTCAACTCCTGTATTTTCAATATTTTCAAAGTTCTTGAGGGTGTACGCGGGTTGTATTGGGAATAGTCGTGTATGCACGTGGGAAAATTGTTTTATGCCCGCAAGCATACGTGGGTTTTCCTCAGACAGCCTGCGTACACGCAGGGCCGCCCCTTTTTAGGAGTGCACACCCCCCCAACAACCAAAATAAAAGCAAAAAGGAAGCATTGAAATGCAAGGGGGGTTGATTTGTACTTACTTGGTCTGAGCGGAAGTTCGTTTTGTCCTATGAAGCTCTTGGAATCAACTCTTTTAGCAAAGGGGTGTTTTTGTCTTTTTGGTCAATTCTCAAATTGCAATGGTGATAATGAGCTGCCATCTTCTATTTATAGACTTTTTTGGTCCTTTTTTGTCACTTTTTGGATCCTTTTGTCATTTTTTCTGGCTTGAAAATCATTTAACGTGGTTCTTGAGTTTCTCATTGGATGTTATGATACACTTCACTTTTGGTTTGGAAAACTTTTTGGGAGATGGATCACCTTTTAAAGATTCTTTAGTGAAAGTCGTTTTTCCAACTTTTTGCATTTAAGTTAGGATTCCACCTCCACTTTTTGCATATCGTTGTCTTTTTCTCTTTTCCATAGGGTCGATCCCATTGAATTGTGACACAGAACCATCATTGTTTCTTTAGAAGTGTCATAATTTAGTGGTAGATCCTACCTCTACATGGATGCTCTAGGTAGATCCTAGTTGCATTTTGGTGTCCATGTCGTCATTAATGACTTTAGGCTCGGGAGTCCTTGTTAGTATTTTCTTGATTACAAGTTTGAGCCTCATAGGTCTGATATGTTATCACTCTTGACCTCACCCTCGGGACTCCCAAAAAACGAGTCTTCTTTTAAGCCCTTTTCAGACTCTATAAACATGAAAAGATTGTCGAGCAATCTTGTTGTCCTTCATGCTTGCCAAACTAAAACTTGAAGGCATGTCTGTCCAGCGGTATTTTACCCCTTTTTCAGTCTGGATGGTCAATTTTACGAACAAAGGTACGCTCTAGGAACTTCGGTTCACTAGAAGAGTATTCTCAGGTATAAGTTTAACCCTTTTTCGGGCCTGACGGACTAAATTTACAAAAAAGGAACCCCCACGAAGTCTATAGTTAAGCTCTTTTTAGACTCCCTAAAATTGAAAATATAGCCGAGAGACCTTGTTTCTTCACACTCGTTAAACTGGTCCAGAAGAACGTCCTCTATGGATTCCATAGTTAATCTCTTTTCAGACTCCTTAAAATTGAAAATATCGTCGAGTGACCTTGTTCTTTCACACTCGTTAATTGGTTCAGAAAAACATCTACTGGCATGAGTTTACCCCTTTTTCCATCCTATGGATTAAGGAGGAAAAAGGTACACCTCAGGAGATTCATCTCGCCGGGAGAGTTCTCCTCAGCAAATTTCACTTTTTCGAGCTAAGGAGACTAAATCTAGAAAAAGGCAGCAAGTCTATAATTAAGCTCTTTTCAGACTCCTTAAAATTGAAAATATTGTCGAGTGATCTTGTCTTTATCACACTCGTTAAAATAGTTTTGAATAGACCTATTTTCAGTGCTATTTTACCCCTTTTTCGAACCAGCTAGACTACCTTCGAAAAAGGTACCCCAGTGGAGTCTTCTTTTGCGCTTTTTCATACTCTCTAAAAATGAAAAACCATTGAGCTTACCTTCTTTGGGCTCGTTAAAATTACATTGAAGGGTGTTATCATTGTGTCCTATTAATCGCATTTTCATCTCTGCGTCTTTGGCCTAATGTCGGCTCCATGTTGCTCTCAACTAAATCTTTGAAGCATGCCTTTTATGCAAGCCTTGTAGCACTTTGCCTTTGCGTCTTGACACCTTGACCCATGGAGGAATTTTCTCGAGTGTCCTTTACCTGCACATGTCTCCTTGCTCTGAGAATTAGTGTGTTCCTTGCACTTGGAAATAGTATTCTTGTGACACTCGTTCCTCCTTTGTAACGTAGCATTATTTTATTCTTTTTCAAGCTTTCCAAAATTATTGAAAAAGACAAAAAAATCAAATATACCCCAAAAAGAGGACGGGAAAAGTATTTTCTTTTTATGGCAGCACATAGAGTCGCCCTTGGACAAATCACATCCTTTCATTTTTTGTCAAGCATTGGGATTCAATATGACCTTAGGAAGTTGTTCTCGCTACATAGAGTTGTGTCCTCCTCTGATTGGTTATTCTTCCCAAACACGTGGAGAGTTTGTGTTGCCTCATGTATCGTGAACTTATGTGAATGTCATGCTGCTTGAGTCTAATCATCTGTCATGCTATTTTCTAAGGGAATTTTTACCCAACTTGAGTCAACCTTTCTGTAGTTAGTCTCTTTCCCTCATGCCCGGCCATCCCCATAAGCCCAATCAAGTCTTTGTTAGAAATCAATGAAGTTCTCTGCCTGATCACTGAGATCCTCTTGTATGTTCCTCGATGAGCCGTCGAAGACCTATGGGTAGTGAATTTGTACACTCATATTACACTCCTACCTATGTTTTGAAGATATTGAATTTGTTTCTCAAGCTCTAAAGGCCTCATCTCCAACCATCAGGCGTCATTTGGCTTCTTGAAGATGGATATTATACATGTATATCTTTGATTTTGAGATGTAGATCCGTTGTGTATTGTTCACGGATACACTTTATATAGTTATATGACATGGATATGTAGTGTGTTTGATTGTTATCCATAATTTATTTGATCCCGAGCATGGGTATGCCCGCGTCGGTGAGACAATTATTATGTTTGCATATGGCACCTCCCGAAATCTGGTCCCAAGCTCACTCACTTCATACGTTGGTGAAGATTTGTAATGTATTTTGTCCATCATATGCTCTTTTGACCTCACACATTAGGGGGCATCTGTTATAACCCTAAATTTCACCATACATGCATACCTGCCATTAGGCCATCTTACTTGCTATTTTTGCCAAGACATCACTAAGCAACTCTTCTTAAAAAACCACATTTTTGAAGATGTAAGCGCCCTGCACCATTAATTCCCTCGTACACATGCTTGTCGCACCACTACAACTCATGTATGTACACTAACTGCACCATTACAACCCGCATATACTCGCAAAAGTTGTAAAAATTAAAAAAAAATCAAGGAATTCATTGAGATTAGAGGATATTGGGTAGTTTCCCAATTGTTCCACTGCCTATAGTCTGTCACCCAACCGAATAACCATCCTTTTGTCATATAAAATGAGGTTTTGGGGTCTCATTCCAAAGCTAAGCATAAGAACAGTGAAACTCTTCCCATTTCACTTTCCCCCCTTGCCCCAAGAATTTGCAGCCACATTGTGAGTTTTGAGCCAAAATTCCCTATTCTTTCCTTTTTACTCATTCATAAGCTTATGCCTTTTCCCTAGAGAGAATTGTGAGAGGAGAAATATACGTGCAATCGCAGTTGGAGCTTGGTGAAGAGGAGCCCAGACTAGGTTCGAGGAGCAGTCGTCGATCTCATTGTAAGTAACTTTGTGAGATTAATAAAAAAGTAATATTTTTTCTATCCCAGATATGATGTGTTCAATATTTATGTTTGATTTATATTGGATTATGACATCTAACCATATAATTCATATATAATATGCATGTTTGTAGTTATTTGTTTGTCTGTTTATGAATACAGGTCGGCCTTGTGAGGAGATTTGTAGTCGAGGAACAATTGAACACAAAAGGATCGACACTGGATGTGGTGTTTAAGGTAGAGTTATCGGATATACTTACCTTGTGTTTTATGCATGAATGTGGGGTGTATTTGGGGTAGTTGTTAAAGAGTAGGAGACTTTAGATGGTTAAATCTACCTACATGTTGAACCCTAGTGTAGTCCATAGGGGGTTTTTCCCACTATAGCAGGGTTGGAAGATCAACGACTAGGAATAGACCGAGTTGGGTGAGTACTTTCCAAATTGTGGAGGTTGAGCTCTCTGATAAAGAGTGCGCATGTTGGGGCCCCGCAATCACTATGAACCATCAATCGGTGAACACATCGGTATTGGACGGATCATGATCGTCAGACCTAGAAAATTTTCTAGGTGGATAGTCGTGAGTTCCTTTGGAAATACACAGAGTAATGGGGTCCTTTTGTGCCATCAATCTGGGAGAAAGGACATGTGTCAGTAGATCGTCGACTTTGGGTATAAGCACTTCAGAAGAAAGCGAGTGTGGAGAGGTTGAAACTCCCAAATCCTGAAGAGTCGAAGTGATTTACAGTCGTCGATCTGTGGGAGACACGCATCGACAGATCATCGACTTTGAGTGTAAACACTCCAGAAGAATGTGAGTGTGGGGAGCGTTGAAACTCCCGAATCCCAAAGAGCCGAAGAAGATCTGAGTCGTCCAAGCTAAAAGGGACAAGTGTCATCAGATCCTGCACTTCGGAGGAAAGTTACTATAGGAAAAAGGGAATGTGTTGAACAAGGACTCCCAAAGGCTGGAGAACCAGAGTTCATCTGAGTTGTCCTTCAGTTGAGGACATGTGTCAACAAATCTTCCATTTTGGAAGATAGCCACTTCGGAGGAAGGTGGATTCATGAGAGTCGACAACTCCCAAAGTCAATCATGACCATCGATTTGAAAGAGATGTGTGTTGATCGATCGTTGACTTCAGGTGAAATAACTATGGGATAAAAGGTGGTGTGAGCATCCGAGACTCTCGCACGTCAAAGCCCCGAAGTGGACACAAGCCATTAATTTAGAGGGATGCATGGCACTCGACCTGTAAATCTGGGTATGAAGTACTTAGGAGGGAAGTGGTGTAGGAGCATTTGAAACTCCCGAACGTTGAAGACTCGAAGTAAATCAAGGTCGTCGAAATCCTTGAGGACACGTGGCATCAAATTGTGAACTTCAGAGGTTTTCTACTACGGATTATTTCGCGTGGTGGTCATCTTGGCCCCTGTAGTCTTGGCATCTGGACATAGTCGTGGTCATATGCAATATAGGGGGATGAAAGAACACAAAGATCTTGGGAGCAGATACCTGCCTTATCTAAGCTCATTTTGGAACATGGAAATTGTGGTTGGAAAGCTCTAGAAAAGCATAATGAAATAGGGACCCCGAATGAGGTTGTTGTTCCTTAAGAAGAACAAAATTTTTATGCCCCGTCGTGGGTGTGTTACAAAAATCATGATCCATTACCCTTTGAAAAGTTTCACTTGCATTCTTTAATCCAAATGTCATACAAACATAAGCATTATTAAGTTCCCCAAGGTGTAATAAATGTAGTCTTTGGTCTATCTTCCTTAGCCAAAAGTACTTGATTATATCCAGAAAATCCATCCATCATAGACATTAGTGCAAAACCAATAACATGTTGCAATAATATCTCCATATTTGGGAGTGGGTAGTTGTCTTTAATAATTTCTCGATTGAGATATATAAAATCAACACAAAGATGGATTTCTCTATTATTCTTCCTTATGACCACAAGATTTGAAAGCCATTCTGAATGTTTGATTGGAAGAATTATGCCATTTTTTTCAGTTTTTCCAACTCCATCTTTACCAAGGGATTCAATTTGGGATTTATCATTCTCAATTTTTTATTAAAAGGTTTTGATCCCTATTTGAGTGGTATAATATGTTGGAAAATATATTTTTCATACTCCTTAAAATCATCATAACTCCAAGAAAAAATGTCTTGAAATTCTTTGAACAACGATGTATGTTGTTGTATTTCTTCAATGGTACAGCTGGTACCAAGAGTAATGTGTTTTGGAGAATCAGGTGTACCAATATTGATTGTATGTATCTCTTGAACCTTTCTAATATAGGGTTATTCTTTTGGATCCAAGGTCTTTGTTAGATCATTTCTTGTAAAAAGATATTCTAAATTAACACAATTCTTAGGAGAGAGCACAACGCTCTGATTACGAATTTCCTTATGAGAATATTAATTTTTTTTTGAATCATCTGATAACATTTAATTATGATCTGTGAGGAATCTTGCAATGTGCTCATCATTTTCAGAAACTTGCCAACTCTTGATTATCAGGTATTGAAGGCTGAAAAATTGTTTTGACATGAAAAGTACTTTGATTTTGAGACTCATTTGAATTGAATAAAGATTTAGCTACTATCAATGAATCAACTTTTTTATTCTTTTTCTTGAGGAACAAAACATGTATTAAAAGAATTGAATGAGTCTATAATTTCTCACACTCTCCTCGCATAATTTTTCAATATTTCTTTCTTGATTTTGTATTTTTTTTTTAAATGATTGATGACCAATTTTGAATCACCGGTCACTACCATATTTTGTACTTGCATTTGAAGGGAGAGAATCGGTCCTTGGATCAATGCTTAATATTCAGCTTCATTGTTGGTACAAGGTAACTCTAATATGATGGCATGTTGATAAATATCAAATTGGGGACTTTTGAAAAAATACCAGCTTCATTTCCAGACTTAGAACAAGCAACATCAAATGACATTTTCCAAAAAGCTTGGAAATAATTTTCTTCATTTTACTTAGGTGAATTTATTTGTTCAGTATTGAAAACATCATAGTTCTCAATTCTAGTGTCCACATAGTTTTTCTTCATTTCAATTTCCTTCTTCTTGAATGATACTGGCTTTATGTGTTCTCAAGGAACTTTGATCATTGTTCCATATTTATTTGGAAGCAACATGCAACTTCCAACATTCATTATATATCCTCCAATTAATGAACATCGGTCTCTTCCCAAGACAACATCACATGCTTGAGGTTAATCAACCACTATGATAGTAAATATTGTTGTAATGTGAGGTGTTTCACTTATCAAAGAACAAAAATATTTAATCTCTCCATAAGTTGGGACTTTTCTTGAGTCAATGGCATATATGCTTTCACATGTTTCATAGTATTTTGTACACTCCATTCCAAGAGATTCCATTACTGATAATGGCATGACATTGTTAGTGGCTCCACTATCCACCAAACAATAATGTAATTTAAAATCATGATTCTCTAAAGATATGTAAAATGGTGGAACTTTGCCTCTTGTCCTCACTGATGTGATATTTTGTTGTTGTCTTGTGTTCATGACAACTGCATCTATTCATGAATTTGTATCATATAATATATTCAAAAGATTTTCCCTTTTTTGAGGTATCTTGACTAACCCCATGAATGGTAAAGTAATTTGAAGCCTAGCTAACTCATCAACTAGATTATAATTCATTTGTAGTAGAGTCGTTGCCTGATTAACAATTGATTGTTGTTTTGCTTGTTCTGGAATGTTAGCTTTTATTTTTTATTTTTTCAGGTTGTTCCCTTGTCTTGAATTTATTTGCTTGAGTCCTAGTCTGAAAAACATTGTCTTGTGGATGCTCGCGATCTTTTTGTTCATCAAAAATGTAAAAATATGATGAACCTTCTTCCATTTGGACTGATTCCAATACTTCATCTTGATTAATGGTTGATTCTTGATTAAAGATTTAAAAAAAAAAAACTTCTACATATTCTTTTAACACAACAACATTTGTATTTGGGACTTTGGGTGCTCTTGGTCTATGATATTCAATTCTATCATTTCTTCCTCTTTGATCAGGTAATGTATTTCCTACATTTGGATTCGATGGAATGTGATCCTCACTTCTCTTGAGTCAAGTTATCTCATTCTATTTTTTTTCTAATTGATCCGCTCATTTGAGAAATCTTTATCATTTGTCTTGTTTCATGGGTAGCTCCGGGATCATTTCTCACATTAGGGAGCACACCTTGGATATTTCCTCCCCTGAGTCCTCGATTTTCATAATTTCTAGAAGTAGACGATCCCTAAGGTGATATTGATAGACTTGTCATTTGTCTTTACACTCTTCCAAGAATAATCTCGGCATCAACATTAGTCTCTAGCATATATTCTTTCATTTTTTTTGCTTTCTAGATTTCTCCATTCAAGCTATTAATTTGTGAAGCTCTGATTCCATAATTTACATTTGAAGGCATGGAATTCTTGTAACATCCAAATATGAAAGGATCATTTGGGTGTTTCCCATCTGGGATTTGTTTCAATGTCTTAAAAAATTGTAAATTAAAATCCCTAATTCTTTCACCCTTTTGGAGATGGATTTGGGTAAACTGAGTAAGAAAAGTATGGTATGCAATAGGTTGATAATATCTAGTCATGAATATATCTTCTATATCATCAAATGAACCATTTGATTGAAGTGGGAGAAAAATATAGCATTCATAGGTTGGGCCTATCAAATTTTACAGAAAGACTAACCATTACATCATCATGTTCAATCAAATGGATGTCACAAATACTAAGGAACTGATCCATATGTCTTTGTGGATCTATAATCCCATCACCTGAAAAGAAAAGTAAAACTCCTTGAGGTAGGGTTGGTAATGTATGTTTTTCTCTCTGTAAATTGAGTGGAATAACCCTAGCTCTTCTTCTTGGGTTTCTTTGTATGTCATTCTTTTCACTTTCTTCATTAGGGATTTCATTTCTTTGTTCTTCTCGATCACCCATGATTATTATATTGCTTGTTTTAGATCTTGACCTTTGAGCAACTTCATGAACCTCAAGTTTCTTACTTTTACTTTTTGTTAATGGACCTTTGTATGATTCCATCTTTTTTGAAATTTATAGTTGTCTTGTTTACCTCAAATTTATTGTTCTTTTTTTCTTTTGGGGCAAAAAATTCCCAAGTTCTTTTGAGTTCTGCATGAATCCTTATAGTTGTGATTGGTATATCATACAACTAGTGCAGGAGACTTATTTGATATCTTAATCCAATTTGTATTTGGGGTTGGTTGGGTTCAGGTAGAGTCATTAAATTTTTGTATCTACGAAACCATCCTTTTGTTTAGATCCCACTTATAGTCACCAAAAAAGTTGATTGCAAAGACTGTTTTATGGTATTTAATTCAACCTCACAAGGATAAATCCCCTTGCATTTTTAAATAGGTTGTAATCCTCTATTTCAAATAACATGAAAGAACACAAAAATGCCTTAGAAAGGACCAGGATATGGACCATGTATACCTGCAAAGAATACCTGAGAAGGACCATGTATCTTACAAAAAGTAAATATTTACACTTTCTTACATTAACATAGGATGACATTTCCATCACAAAATTCATCAAAGTAAAACATAATATTCAGAAAAATGAAAGGAAAGTATGGACCACATATAGCAGAGAATTGTAAATGATCATTCCATTAAATTCAATAAAAATGTTGATAGACACACATCTGAAATATCATGCTTAAAATTAAAGTCTTAAGAAATCAATAATGTTATGTCCCAAACTAGCTCTCTGGAAACCTAAAAAATAATAGTTGTCTTAATAAAATAAGTAGTAATGTCTAGGGTTAAAAATAAAATAAATTGTGTTTGTCCTTCAAAGAGGACTAGGATGGGGCTCGCACACACCATAAAATGAAAGAGATACCTGGAATAAAAAAGAAACAGTCAAGGGTTATCCTTAGGTTTCATAGGTTGTTGGGAACAGAAAAGGAAAAATGACAATTGACTGAAGAAGGAAAATGATGAGGGAAATAATAAGGTTGCTACTTGACTTACTGTGATGGAAATTTTCAAACCCTTCATTTGCTTGCCAAGGAACCTTTTTAATATTGTTGTTTTGTTGGAGGTGGCTTAATTGTTGTAACCGATTCTTGCTAATCTGTCTCAGTTATCTTAACTAATGTTTTTGTCAACCATTCTCCTATGTACTCCCTCATCAGAGAAATTGTTATTTCATGCTTGGTTTTTATTTCAAATAATTCATTCTCCATTTCTGTCAAACCAATACTTGATTGGTTCAATGTGTCCTCAATATTATCATTCTTATGTATGAATCAGACAAGCCACATTTCTACTTCCTCTTCAAAGAATTCAACTCAGTCACTAAATTCATTTGCCTATGCAACTTTTAATGCTTCTAGTTGTTTCGATACTTGCTCTTTTGACGAAAGAATTGTATCCATTAATAAACTAGGGCCATTTAATTCTTTGGCAAGATCAACATGTTTTACAAATATGTCACCCCTCTTGATTTTAACAACATCCAACTCAGAAAACAATTCTCTTAAACACTTGGTTCTTTTAATCCAACGAGCAGTTATCTGTTTCAATCGAATATTAGAGGGAAGGTTTTGTTCCCTTATGTGTGTATCACTTAAGCTTGAAACTTTTACTGCAAACTTTCCCACTATTTATTTATAATACCCTTCATCATAAGTCTTTTTAGAGATAGTTCTTCAAGGGCATAATCCTTGTTGAGAATTTAGTTGAATTATGTGCCAATTTCCAGATCTCAGGGATTAGGTCTATTCTCTTCTGGATACCATCTCCAACATATTTTTTTATAGCCATGAACATACTAGATGACCCCTTTAATTTGGAACCACTTTCTAGGACATATTCAAGGGTAAGTGTTGGTTTATTGCTACTATAGGTTCGGAAAATAATGGTTTTGGAATTAGAGTTTTCTCCAATTTCTTTATTCTTTCCTTTAAAAATAAATTTTCTTTTTCAATATCAAAAATAGATTGTTTTAGTGCTTCCCCAATTGCATCGTGGAATTGCACGATTTTTTAGGGTGGAAACCCCAGAAAATCCATTTTTGATTTCCATTTTTTAGAAACTTCATTGTTTTTTGTATTCACTTTTTCTATTAACATTTCTTAGAATTGTTGCGGTAGGTCACATGGTGAAGTGTAACAGACTCTTCTTCAAAGATCTTTGGTTCTCGGGAAACCAAATCCTCAACAATTTCTCTAGTTTCCATCAATCTCCCTTTAGAATATCTAGGTTCTTCTATTACTTCATCTACTTCCATGGCTTTGAGACTTTCCTCAATTTCAAGTACTTCATGTCCTGATTTTTGAGTTTCACTTTTTCTTTTAATGAAAGTATGTACAACATGATATTTTTCCATTTTTTCTTTGTAGGATCTTTATCACCACCGTCATTTGAATTTCCAGAGAATGTTCTTATTTATAGATGATCCAGGAGGATCTAAAAGGGAAAAAAACTCAAAGTCCTCAAATCTCAGCAAAAAATACACCAATTCGAAGTGTTCATCGAAAGATTTCTAACGGTGCAAACAACACCTCAAACAGAGTACGAACAAAGAATATATGGCCAATCAAAGTTTTGGTCAACCGAGTCAAAGTCAACAGGGTGACATCATCATCTATACTGTTGACATCAACAATTGATTGTGAAGAGATGAAATTAGCATGACATACTGATGACATCAACATATCAACGTAGAACCACCCAGGAGGTGACACGTGGTAGGTTGATTTGGAATTTTTGGTGGCCACTTGGGCCTATTGATGAGTAACACATGGCACCCCCAGGTGACACCATGTGGCACCACCCAAGGGTCACCATGTGGTAGCTTGACATGGAAACGGGTGGCGGTAAGTCAGTGAGATGGCTGGGTAGACAGATTCAATGACAGGGTGCCACATGGCACCCTGAAAATGCCCAATGAGGGTTGGGTAACGACGAGAATATATATAAGTATATTGATCATCGAGTCGACCAGTGTCGAACTGGTTGTTGGCCCGTATCCTAGCAACACCCCCTATATCCTGCCATCGGCCCACATAATCCAGCCACATCCCAATGTACAAACCGATAATTATACCATAAATCTGGCCATATCATATGAAGGGTGGACTATGCATAGGTGTTTTCAATGAATCGACAGGAGGATCAACTATTAAAAGTTGGTTAATATATATAACCATCGGTTTGAATTTATATTAAATATGGTATCTGGTGGTTGTAATATTTGCAAACCATATTTAAATTTTGTTATAACAAATGTGTAAAAAGGGGAGGCCCATGGGTTTGACCCCGGGACCTCTCCCAACTATATGCCTTAATTACACAACCAATAACCAATCGGGCTACCGACCTTATTGTTTAATTCACCGGGAAATATTGTTTTAAACTCAACCTTTGTCAAAGATCGGGGGTTTGTGCCCAGCTAGGTCTGTCCATGATTTTCCATGTAGGTACATGAGTAATTAATACAAACCATTGTCACGTTTTATGAGGCAAAGATCCCAGAAGGGGCCTGGGATGAGCAGTGTCATAATTTCATGATTTGACAGTAATTTCTACACGTTTACTCACCACGAGTCCATCGGTGATGTCTATTTTTGCATCTGGGCAATAGATCTGAAGGCCATTTTTCAGGCTTGAGGTATAATGATGTGTTTATTCCAATTGTATTGCTGAGAATAATATAAATCCTCTCCACTTTGAAGCAGGGCTTGGAGACGTAGTCCATGTTGGACGAACTTCGTTATCAAGCTATTGTGTCAATGTCTCATTTCTCTTATTTTCTACATATTTATTCCTTCTTTAATTAATGTTGCACATAAGATGTGATTCATACTCTTAATGCAATTTATGTAATGTCATCGATGAAAATATCACGGATCAATAGACCATTACTTTTAGGTTTTGCTTTTGTAAAAGCATCTCTTTGTGAAATAATTCTTGAATTATGGTTCTTGTTGATTGCATCCTTTCCCTTCTATTTATAGCGCTCATTAGTGCTTTCTAGTTATTCAATGTAGTTATGGGTTTCTTCAATTGATACCTTGGGGAGATTTTTATTGTATCCTCCTCATTCTTCAAATTGTTCAGACTTACAAATATGCGAAGAGTATCCGACTAGGGATATGTGAGAAGAAAATAAGTTTTTAGGGTCAAAACCCTTGATGCATTGAGCTTATTTTAAACCGAGTTGATCCAATTGAACATCAAATTCATCTAAATGATAAATGTGCTTCAAAACTATTTTCCCAACCCTCCATGACAATGTAATAAATTGTTTCTTTCTTTTTTCATTGAAAAAGTGCACCCAATATTTATATTGTTTGCACACCTCAATGACAAAAAGTCGATCAGACATGTAAACGAGTAACAAGAGGGGTTTCCCCTGGAATCCAAATAGTCTCAAAAGACTGTGATCCTAAAAAGTTTCAAGAATTCATTTCTCAGCGAGAAAGAATGAAGCTCCTAGTGACAACCTCGATGCACTAGGACCATGAATTAATTTTTTGAATGCAGAAATAAAATCATTTTGGACGACGCGAAAATTGTATTGGGATTTATGTCTCCATATAACTAAGTACCAAACAAAATTCGGTTCCTCCTTAAAATAAACATTCATTTCCCTAGGAAAGTCTTCAAATATATGGCAGTAAGCAATAACATAAACCAAATAAGATGTCATGTAAAAATTTCTGGGTTTTTTTAGGCCACCCAGTTGAAATGATATCTCATTTAAAATGATTCAGGCCCAATAAATTATGGTGTCTTCATGAACAACAAACCGAAGGATATAAACAATGTTTTTTTGCATAGAGGACATGGACTCTAGTCCAATTATTAGGGAAAATAGCCAAGCAAATTCTTTGTATGGGTATTTCAGAGAACTCACCTCAACCTGAATGGAGTTGTCATCAACTCTCGAGATGGAAAG
This sequence comes from Picea engelmannii, assembly GCA_009831015.1. Lineage (NCBI taxonomy): Eukaryota > Viridiplantae > Streptophyta > Pinopsida > Pinales > Pinaceae > Picea > Picea engelmannii. The sequence goes on along the minus strand of ML783047.1, from coordinate 842,109 downwards.
ATAATTCTCGAGGAGCTCTGCTCCTCCTTGATATTCCTTGAGAAATGTGCTTGCTTCCTCATTCTTAAACAACATAGTGAGGTTTGGGAGTCTCAACATTCTCCTGAATACAAAGGGAGACAAAGAGATTGGTGGCTCCCCTTGGATTGAATAATCCTTTTTTCTTTCAAGAATTAATTTCTTAGTAAGAAAGGATGAAGCCCTTAGTGACGACCTTGATGCAATAGGACCATGAATTAATTTTTTGAATGCAAAAATAAAACCATTTTGGGCTGTGTGAAAATTGTATTGGGCTTTATGTCTCCATAAAGCTAAGTACCAAACAGAAGTCAGTTCCACCTTAAAATAAACACTCCTTTCCCTAGGAAAATATTCAAATATATGATAGCAAGCAATAACATAAACCAAATAAGATGTCATGTAAAATTTTCTGGTTTTTTTAGGACACCCAATTGAAATGATTCGGGCCCAATCAATTATGGCATCTTCATGAACAACAAAGTGAAGGATATAAACAATTTATTTTGGCACAGAGGACTTGGACTGTAGTCCAATTATTCAGGAAAATAGCCAACAAAATTCTTTGTATGGGTATTTCAGAGAACTTACCTCAACCTGAATGGAGTTGTCATCAATTCTCAGGTTGGAAAGATAATTCCGAGGGAGCTATGCTCCTCCATGGTGTTCCTTGTGAAATGTGTCTTCTTCCTCGTTCTTAAACAACGTAGTGGGGTTTGGGAGTCACAAAATTCTCCTGAATACAAAGGGAGACAAAGATATTGGTGGCTTCCCTTAGATTTGAATAATCCTTTTTTCTTTGTTGAACTTATTCACGCACCAAAGAACAGTTCATTAAAATCTACCACCTCAAGCACACACCCGGCCAATGTTATGCCTGAGCTCCAAACCTTTTTTATTTCCTTCTCTGCGAGGGAAAGAGCCAAATACCACTTATAAGCTTGTGACCACTATAATTGATGATATTATCATCCAAGAGTGTTAAGTGTGTCTCTACAATACAAGTCATTTCTTCTACTTTACATATCTTTAGACTGATTTCCCTTTCTACGAATAGGTCATGTTCACATCGATATAATATTTTTACAAATGGAATTTTAACTCTTTATTAAATTTACCACCTGTTTCCTTGATTGTCAACTACCATATCTCTTATTTCAAAGTTTTTAGATTGCACGGTAAGATTTAGAATTTTTTACAAAGCTTTACGAAATATTCGCCACTTAATAATGGTTTTTAGGATCACACAAGTGGCGACTGAAGTGGTGGAGGGGAAGTAAATTCCATCGAGAATGGTGATATGATGTCGGGAAAAATGAAAAATGGTTAAGTATAGAAGTGCAAAGTGGGAAATGGGGGGTGCAATAGGATGAGTGCGGGATTGCAGGATGTGAGACTGTGGGTATTGTGAGTCGAAAAGATATGAAGGAGGGACTCCCGCATCCGCAATGATGAAATAAAATAAGTGTAATAAAAGTCACTTTTGTGGGTTGCGGAAGTGGATTGGTCATTTTGGATGATGCGGGATTGCAAGTTGCAGGACATGGGCATCAGGGAAAAAGGTAAATGAAATTGAAAGTTGTTTTGACATATGCAATAAAGAATATGGATAAGTATGAAAAGGTAAGTAGTACAATATACATGAAATGGAAATAGAAAGGGTCATTTTGAGTGTTGTGTGTTTGCGATTTGTGGGACACGATCATTTACATGATAGGGGTGGGTTGTTCTCCCGCAAAGAGACTCACACAACACATAAAAATAACTAAGTTTTGGATTCATGAAAATCATCTAAGTATAGATTTGCATGTTTGCGAGTTTGCAAACCTGCGAACTCAATAGTAACCTGATTTGCAACCCGCATTTCAAAGAGAAAAACAACTAAGTAAAGGATATACATGGGATATAGAAAAAAAATAAAAAGTGAGGGTAAATATGTATGTACTAAAGTTGATCAACAAATATATATCAACACCTATACAAGTACATCTAAACATATATGAATTTCTTGTACATCTCCTAACTAGGAGCCACTTATTAATATGTTGTCAAAATCGAGCAGAAATTTGGTAGTGGGATAAGAAGGATTTTGGGTATGCAAATCCACCGCAACAAAAGAATGGTAAAGGTGGCCCTAACTCATAGAACAAAGGAAAAATCAAGGAGATTCAACCTCAAGACAACCAATCCAAGCCACAAGCAAAGAATAGTAGTGGGAAGTCAAAGAAGGAAACCCGAAAGTGGTGTGAGTTATGTTATCACTCTGTAATTTGCCTTAGCTGCGGGAGGAAAACTACAAAGGTAACCACATACCACTTTGGGCTTGGAATCTGGCCTTTCCAAACCAGAGAGGCCTCTCTCATTCTATATTAAGCTCAGTGTCCAGATATGAAATGGAGATAAAGTTTTAAGATGTGGTTGATGGCAGAGGTGGAAGAAAATCTATTGGGAATGAGTCAACTTTCAAGCAAATGGAACTATCAGTGACTGGTGGGTAGAACTATCAAAGAAGTAGAGGCTATATAGGTTATACTCTTTCAGTTAAAATATTATTGTTTATAGAATGGAAGAAGGGGAAAACAAATAACTACATTCAGAGCACCAACTGAGATGAATTATGATTGAGTTAAGAAGAGATAACAATACTTAAATTGCTTGAATCTAAAGCATCAATATCAGATGAATTTTAGACCATTAGCTTTCCAATTTAAGTATATAAGAGTTTCAGATGAAATTAGAAAGAAAAAATGAAATACATACATGAAAGGGAAACACACACTTCAAATCACCACCACAAGAATCTTTGGTATGAATAGTGTTGTACTCCTCCACTAATATTTCATTTAACTTCAGAAAGCTTACAAAATGTTCAATACAAATGTCCTCTATGCTTATGAAAACCTCTATTTATTCAATCAAAATTACAAATATATATAGAAAACAATCTTCCCCAAGCTGAGGAGGTCGAGCTCAAATACTTCCCAAAGTTGGATCTGGTTACAAAATTATAGCAACACGTTTAGAACTGCCTGCTAGGAAATAAGAATCAATTTTCTGGAAAATAGGGGTCAAATATAACATCATATCTCTCAAATCCTGATATTTGTTACAAAACTAAGAGATGTGTTTGTACCTGAACTATTTCTTGAGAAAAACGTCTTTCACTTTTCTAAAATTCCTCTCCAATGTCTCGGGATCCACGCCCAAAGATAATGACTAAAATAGGAAATCATTAAATGTTTAAATCTGAAAAATAGGTTGTCATGATCCATTTGAATCTTGCAAACCATGACACTTGTGAAGAAAATGAGAGAGGTTTTTGTGAATGGGCTCATTATTGACAAAATCCTCTTTCATTTTTCAAAAATTATTCTCCATATTCTCGGGATATGCGCCCAAAGATAATAACTAAAACAGGAAATCATTAAATATTTAAATATGAAAAATAGGTTGAAAATATCCCTTTGAATATCCCAAAATATAACAATTGTGAATAAACTGAGAGAGTTTTTAGTGAATGGGCTCGTTCTTGAAAAAAGCCTCTTTCATTTTTCAAATGTGCCTTTTCATTTGGTCAGAAAATAAGTTTTACATTGACTACAAAAATAGTAATTTTGAGAACTTGCGTAGTGAACTTGCACAACGAACTTGCATAGCGAACTTGCGGAGCGAGGTTCCTTTTGATATTTTATTCTATTGTTTGGATTTGATTGATGGATGAAGGTCACTTATTGATATTTTGACACTTGATATGATGATAATCAGCCCTAGGACCACTTCATTACCCTTTCAAACATCATTTTCTTCAACATCCTAATATATGTCAAACAATCGATTCAGACTTTGACCCTTAAGAAAATTTTAGGACACTAACATTGGCTCCAATGGGGATGTTTTCCTCCCTGTGAGGCAACAAAGAAACCGCTGACCAGGTGTCTTCATCCATTGGGTTGTTACCAACCTACAAACTGACTTGTGTCCTTCTCCAACTGAAAACAAACCCACTCTTCAAATTGTACAATGGAATCTGAAAACAATGTTGTAAACTAAAAACTGAAATGAAAACTCACTATTGAAAAAGATGCTCAGAGTGTTGAGCATATTTACACACCTACCCACTCTAACTGATCCATGATTTTTTAATCAAGCGAATTCAAAGATCTAGTGCAACCATATAAGCACTTTATCCATTGTTTGATTTTCTTGCATATCTTTATTCATGAACAAAATGAAATACTTTCTTAACGACAACTCAAATAAAAACTTGTATTCAAACTCAATATTGACAAAAACTAAAAATTTTGAAAGTTTGAGCTCACTTAATGACTCCAAGAACACTACAAAATGATCCTCAAAAATATGCAAACTGATATGACTTTGTATCATCCCTCCCACTGCTCTTTTGTTTTCAAAAAAACTTAACTGATAATTGTCATAAAAGGGATGAGAATCTACATAAGATTGCTCCAATAAAACCTTTGTTGGCATGAAAGACATGGTTGATTCTGAAACTAACTCATCATCTCCTCCATCTTCAAATTCATAGTTGTCCAATGGCTGCAAAATTTGACTGCTAAAATCATCCATATAATTAGCTACAGGATCATTGAAAACCTGAGAAGGTTGCTACCAATTTATGTTGTTGTGATCTTGCTCTAGTAAACTATGGTGATTTTGCATCGGTTTTCACTCCTCTTTTTTGTTAATGATTTTGAAATCTTCTTTCAACAACTCAAATGAATAAAAACATAAGGGCAGAGGGTTACGTTCAACCAACTCACTATTTTCTTCATATTCAATCGCATAACTATCATACGCAGACTGAATGCTTTCCTTAAACTGTTGAGAAGGATCATTTTCTAATAGAGAACATGCATCCGGTTGTTCTAATAAATCAACATCATAATTAATTTCATAATAATTATAATACTCATCATACTTAGGCACATCAAACACATCTGGAATGTCATCAATCAAGAACATTGGGACAACAAATTTCTCTCCAACAAGCTAGTTTGCAAGTTCACTTTCATGACATTCTTCACTGAAAATTTCAAAAAAAATCATGGAAAAATCAACATTTTGCTCATGATAAAAAGACTTAAAATTCAAATCAGCAAAAAAATGTTTTGGGACAACAACTTGTGGATCAAAAAATTGTTCATTATCCTCTGCAAATACATCAACAATAAAAAAATTCAAGAAAATGCATGATTTTGTTAACCCTCTGCTCAAAATTTAGATCGGTTACTTTTTGTTCATGGTCACTCTCATGTTCTACAACATCCAAATCCTCATTTTTAATCTATTATGGAATCTTCCCATGGGCTTGAAGGTTATCTTACACTTCTTGTGCATCGTTAAACATTTGTTGCAAGGTAGCAGACCTCCTCTCCATCAGGAGAAAAGTTAAGTCCTGATGGAAGTTTGTTGCATAACACAACATAGCAACAAGTTTTGAAGGTTGGATCCTTTTAGGCATCCTGTAGTACAAATTAGAAAACCTCCTACTGGACATAAAGATTGTTTCATTGCTCTGTCTTTTCATGGCACTAAACTCAGAAAGGTATTGATCCAAGGACTTCCTCTCACCCCAGAGATTTATAAAATCATCCTTCAATTATTCCCATGAGTTGATGATCTTGGGTTGTAAGTGTCTAAACCATTGTTTATAATCTCCTTGCAATGATTGAGCAAAGGCTCTCATACAAACATCACCATGCTCAATTTCAAAGAAATCTGCAAAATGCTCAAAAACATGGATATGTTTCTCAGTTGTAGGGTTACCGGGTTCTCCATCAAATAGAGGTAGGTATTTATAGGGCATTGGAGGAAAATTATGTAGGATATGAGGTAATTGAAGTGGTATGTATCTCTCTTTGATCTTGGAGGGTTGAGGCTTAAGAATAGGAGATATGATATTTTCTTGGGTATCTTGAGGCTTATCACAATGATCATGTACATCATATAATTCGAATGAAAGCTCTTGGTCAGGATCACTTATGCAAGGAACATGAGATGTATTTACAACTTTAGAAGAAGGATATACAAATGTACATTTCTGGTCATCATTAGGATTTAACAAGTAAACACAAATTCTTTTAACATGTTCAGGAAAGGACAAGAGGTAATAGATGAAAAAGAATAATATTGTTGAGGAAAAGATATGAAATGATCTTACTCAAACATTTTCAGATCTTGCTTGGATAAAGCAAGATAGACGGGAATATCACCCTATGTTTATATCCATCAAAATTAGTATCCTAATTCACAAGTATTGATTACAAGTGCTTAGGATGGTTTTTATAAATAAAAGCTTGCTAAAAAAATCATTATTTATGTAATTTTATGAACGTAACAGATGCTGAAATAAATATAGAGACAGAAGTAAAGACACCAAGTCAATAATCAAAACAGATGAGACATAAAGCAATCGTTTATTTCATTCCAATTCATCAAAAGAATCGTTCTCTTTACAAAATTTCCTCAGGAAGTTTTGGACCAAATTCAAACTTAGATGTCCCCGATGAATCATACAAAAGGACTTCTAACAGAAAGTAAAAAACCTGAACTTTAAAATTTGGATCAGCTTGCCACAGATTGATGCCCACTCGACTCTGCACAATAGCCTTTATTAGTCATGAAATTTAATTCACAAACAGACAATTCTACATAGACTATCAAAGATAGATCAACACCTTTGAAAAACAAGTGTTTGAATGATGTAATTCAGCCCTGAATCTTGTTGTTTACAATAGGACCATGCTATCATAAAAGAGAATTAGGCTTCCAATGAATTAAAGAATGAATGAAAACTGAATTATCTCAACAAAAACTCAAAGAGCATACCTTAGTATGATTCTCCTTCTATTCTCCTCTTGTTCCTCCTTTTCATTTTGCCTTTAAGAAAAATAGAATTGGTTGAAGTAGTTGAACTACTTATTTAGTTAAGTTAACTCAAGCTCAACCAACTTTTTAATTAAGGAGGAAAAGTAATAAAATCATAATAAGGGTTTTTAATAAATAATAACTAGTAGGTGGGACCCCTTGTGACTCCCTTTAGTTATTTAACAATCATAACACAACTAGTTAATCAAACAAAACAACCCTCCTTGTGGCTCCCATCATCACTTTCATATTTTGACAATTTATATCAATGATAATTGAAATTATTTCCAAAAATATATTACCCATATATCCAAAAATAGTGTGTTGTCCAAAAATTCAGAAGTCAATTGTTCTCAACAATTAACAAAAAACTTAAAATCCATATTTTCTACTCTGGGAGGCAATATTTCTCTTGTTGTTTTTGTCACCTTTTGATCTCTTTGAATTTGCCTTTATTTGTGTGCATCCTTTAGGCCTAATATCACTGATCACATCAGAGAAATCATCTCTCAAATGCATGCGGGAGGACACGAATTTGGCAGAGTCATTTGAGGGTGAGGAGGGGGACGCAATGGATTTTCCTTTGTCAGGAGCATGGTGGGCCTCGGTTTTTAAGATTTTTCTTGCATGAGAAGAATGTACTGGTGAGTGGACAAGGGCATATTGAAAAATTTGATTAATAGGTGGAGGAGCAGGTAGAGACAAGTTAGGCCAGCCACGATGATGGGAGACTGTCAGGTGGACAATCTCTTACCGTCTGTCATTTTCAGGGAATTCAGGTTTCAATGAGACATGAGGGGGCATTGGGATACCAGGGACTTGTGGGGCTTGGAAAGGAGGCCTTTCAAGCCTAGGTTGGACCACTCCTTGTCCAATCCAATTAAAAAACCCAGCTTGAAATAGTTGTCCTAACTCTTTTGAGCCTGCATCAAAGTGTATAGAGAATATTGGCCTTCTAGTGCCCCTATTCCAATTTTCTCTTCCTCAGTTACCCAGCCATGGCTACCTCTACTGAAAAAGCTCATTCATGTATGCATTATTGATTAGCAAATAGTTTCTTTAACAACCATACATGACAACTCTTTTAAATATGAAATAAAATTTGGGTCAACAACATATCAGACTCATGCAATCCAATCCATACAAATCGTTTAATAGTTGTCAATGAGCAGGGGGTGAACAAGGGTTATGGGATATATGAGGGATTGTATTGAACGAAAAATGTTTAAAATGAGGGGGAAAAGATCATGATTACTGCTCACAGACATCAAACAATCAATTGTAAAGTAAACGAAAAGAATATATCATTGTAATTCATCTCTGCAATCCCTTAACTGTCATAATACAAAATTTATCTTAACTTTAATTAAATTTTAGGAACAAGGAGTGGATAGTGAATATGGGAAGGCAAGGGGAATTGTAATGTGCGAAAAAGTGAAATAATGGTAGGGGAAAAAATGAATATTGTTCGTAAAATCAATTAAGTAATCCATAAAACAGTTTTGTATTTTATGCAAATGATTCAACACTAATTAAACAATTATTGTGACCAATTAAACAATTACCGTGTGTTAAAATTTGTTCGTTGTCCCACATCCAATTCCTTCAAAATTTTCAATTAACATAGTTTATAATCATACTCAGAATCGGCATGCCTTTCGCCCATCTTGTTAAAAGAATTATGTTTCTTTTCATTTACTTCTCTTTTATTTGAAGCAAACTCCACAGTAACACACTGTCATATTGTTTCATCTATGTTCAACATATAAAAACATCAATCACTGCCCATAATTTGTAATTTCTCAAATCAAACATAGACACAGATCTTTCTTCAGTTAAACAGACTCTTTTAAAACATGCCCGATTCCATTCTTCTGACAATATTAATAACTAAATTTCCAATGAAACCATAGCACAAAAACTGTGTGCTTAGAATCTGATGGTGCAATAAAACAAAACGATGCACGATGTCTACATAAATCATACACAGTAGACAGCCAAGTCACAGTTATCAAATCTTCATCTTGCAATAATTCCGATCGGGACAAATTAAACGCACAACAAACATCAACTTCAATTTATACCACCCTGTAGGAACACACAGACCAACGCATAATGCAAAGGGGAATCTCTATGATTGTACATATCCAATTACCCCCAATTAATACATTTATAAAAATGTTGAGTTATCGATTCAACTGTCACAACAAAAGGAGGCAGCGACTGTATGCCCATTATCATTTCTAATTACAACTCTCCAATCAACCCGATCAAACAGAGACAAGCCAAAATCCATTGTCAATACTACTCAACCAATTTATGACAGTCAACGAGATACCCGACAGAGTGCGACTGGTTGAGTTTATCAAAATCGGGCTTTCTAGCCAATGAACATAAGAAATATTCAAGGGTTCGCTCGGTCACCAAACACATGGAGACTGGAGGTCGACCATGTTGATTTTTCAATAAGCTAGGTTAAGCATGAAGTTCATTCCATTTTATCATTTAACTTAACCATAGACAATAATTTTGCAACAACCAAGATCACAAGAAGAGACACCATGCACAAGAACACAAGAAGTATCCTGGGAAACCCTTCTCAACAAGGGAAGAAAACCCAGCCAAATCCTTTTCTATATTCTTCAAGAGAAAGACCTTCACCACCAAGAAATACCTAGCACACAAGAGGATGCGCAAACCCTTTAAGACTAGCGCCCAAGAGAGGTGTGCACCTTTTTCCAAGTAGATGTACTTGCTGAAATTTCCAAACTCACAAGAAAGATATGTTTCCACAATGGGTATTTTACTTTTACTTATACTAACCTAAACCTGTCAACTGAAGTGTCTATTGGCTCAACAAGTCCGACCTCTCTAAGTCACATTATAATTATAATTATAATTATTATTATTATTATTATTATTAACCAGATTAATTATCTGTTACATTTATTATTAATCACATTAAGGTGGGGTTGACCTGTACCCTTTATATAAAAATTAGGGTTACAAGCAGGTTTGACTCTTGAACAATATATAGCAAAGGATCTGATACACCCACTAGTTCTCATCCACTAGGGGCACATCCATATGGATGACATATCTCTGGTTCACTACATTACACAAAAGAACCAGATCTTCGCACATTCACATGTGCTCGTCCACAGACACATCCACTCTACAGATCTTCATTCCCACTGCTTCACACAAGATAATCATCTGGAATATTCTCGTCAACTCTGCTGCTTAAAGGAGGCTAGTACATCATCTTCATTTCTGTTCACATGATAATGCACCCAACACTTTGGGATTTCACACGTTCACCTTATGCTCAGCCACGGGCACGTCTAACTCAATAGATCGCCTTTCCCACTGGATAATCATCTAGAGTTATTCTCAAATCTCTAAATGGAGGAGGTCATCTCTACATTCCTAGCTCTGTCTTAGGCAAGAACCACGTACCCTTCTTAGGGTATTTCTCTCAGTTTTGTAAGCTGAGAGAGAGACTCACATAGTTGCAATGATCCACATCTCACGGGTTTGTAAGCTAGAGAATGTCTCACATAGCTAAATTCATCAAAACTCCCTCTCTTTATCACGCCAGGTCTCACACAGATGTATTTTGATTTTTTTCTTGGCTGGAGTTATTAACACTCCCTCTCAACTAGGGAGCCTTTCTTCACGAAATTAATTTGGTGAAGATATCTGCAATCTTCTCATGTGTAGGAAGGTACTGCATGTGTACGATTTTCCTCTACATCATATCTCTGATATAAGGATATTTCATCTCATTGTATTTCGATCCATCAGGAAACGTTGGGTTCTCAAGGATATTTACTCGCAGCTCTTGTTTATCATCATAGGATCCATCTCATGGTCAAGTAAATCTGTCAGAAGTTTGTGAAGCCACATTGCTTCGCACACTCGATGTTATATAATCTGCCTCTATGGTACTCAAGGCTACAAATTTTTGTTTCCTACTGAATTAGGAAACCATGGAAAACTTCACGATAGAACATCAGTCAAATGTTCTTTTCCGGTTCATTGTACTTTCTTCTCAATTTGAATCGACATATCCTGCAAACTTAAGTTCATATTGGAGGCATATCTCAGGCCATATCCAACTGTGCCTCGTATATATCTCAATACATGTTTTGTTTTTGTCTAGTGAGTCTGTCTTGGTTGACTCATGAAATGACTAGGCACATTCACTGCATGGCATGAATCAAGTTTGGCGTTAACCAGATACATTAGTGATCCAATCAATTGTGGATCAGACTTGTTTGAATCATCATCAATATTCTTCTTTAAATCCATCATGGTGGATTTTTCATTATGTCATACTGAACTTCTTTAATATTTTCACTGTATATTTTCCTTGACTCAGGAAAATCTTATACGTCCTCTATCATACTCCTTGTCCCAAGAAGTAGTGCATCATACTCATATTCTTCATCTCAAATTCAGAAGTCAAGGATTACTTTTATTCAACAACAACGCTTTCTGAATAAGTCATCAGGATCAGGCTCTCGTCACCAACACTATAATGATATAGGTTTGGATTAGCAACACTCTTGCTGAAATCCAAACTCATCAAGAATCTATCTATCTGATATAGTTTCCAACTCATGGATGGTAGTATGTATGGAAGTGTATCGGGTTCACTAGGTCAAGTGTCTCATCATATAAAACTTCCTCTGTTTATGAGAAACCTCTGGCTATATATCTTGTTTTATATTTCTCGACACTTCCATCAGTTGCATGCTTGATCTTATAGATCCACTTGGAAGTTACCATAGACTTCCTGTATGGTCCCTGAATAATATCTTATACATCATTCTTTAAGATATACGGTTATTATTCTATTATGTCATCTTTCCATACCTATTCTCTTGTTTATTCTCTAATATAGGAGGCTCAACATCAATGGAGTGGCTCGTGACTGAAGGATAGCTTGAAAATATATTTCACTTTCTTGGGAGGTGCATTGAGAGGCTTGTTTGTTTCTTTGCCTCTTGCAGAGTGAATATAGGTAGGCCTTGTATTCCCTACTGCAATATCTCTAAACATATCAACTGGAGAAACTGGATCAACTAGAATAATGTATGTCTCCCTCTTGACTGTTCAAGGGGGAGAAGGTATTGTCTCACTGTCAATATCCATCTAAGATTATGTGGGTCTTTGAAAGACTATCTCTTCTTCAAGGACAATGTTTTTGCTTATCTCAATTTGTCTCTGACTAGGGATATTGATCTGGAATTTCTTTGAAGATTCACTGTATCCTTTCTTTCTAAAGGATATAGCTTGGACTTTTTCTCTTTGGGTACATGAAAATAAACTGGGCACCCAAATATCCTAAAGTTTTCAATCTCAGGCTTCACTCTGGTGGAGGCTTCTTCAGGAGTTGTGTTTTTCAAAGTCTGGTGAAGACTCTTGTTCTGAACATATATTGTGTCATGCATGCTTCTACCCATGGAATCATAGAAGGATTTTGATCATGCATTATTGCATTGGTTTCCTCAATGATGGTTCTATTCTTCCTCTTTCTCAAATAGTTTTGAATCCTTCTGAGTCAAGTGGCTCCCTTTGAAGGATAAACATCTTCCTTTTCTTGTTAACCTATCTGGAACAAGAAAACAAAAAGATCCAACACAAGAATATCTCCTAAAGGAGAATAATGAGTACATCTCTAGAATCAAAACAATTTAAGGAATGTTGTCACAGCTACAACACCTACTTGTAATGTAGCAAAATTATAGAAATATAGGTTAGAGGAATGACAATTACAAAAATCAAACATGGATTCTTTACTTTGAGTGTGGTGTTCCTCTTAATGCACTGATATCCCTCTAGATCCATGACTTCAGCAAAGGTTCCTTCCTCCTGCAATTTCCCTTATGATAATGATACAAATAATATAGACAAGTGCATACCTAAGGATGTTGATATGATTTCTCCAATGGCTCTTGGTTGATCTCTATCCTCTGATATCTTTATGAAGAAGATAGTCATGTTGTCACCTTTTGTCATCTTTGTTATTTTGAAGCTGGCCCTTCAATGTAAGGGCTTGAGTAGGTGATTGGCTCCCTTGTCCTGATGTCATCTTCCTTCCATTCATTGATAGTTGTCTCTGGTAAACCATTTTGTATTACCCACAATAATTCTTCTTATGAAGTCTTGTCTTTCAAGAAATTTGAAGCTACTTGATTCATCAGGCTTATCTTTCATCATAGTTTTGTTCATCACAATTTTAGATTCTTCACAACCCTTTGTCAATTAGGCTAGAAAACCCAATGGTTAGGCTAGGCTAGCACTTTTAGGTTTTATTGGACTTATAAATGCCAACAATAATCCTTTTAAAGATAGGATAACATTGGTGAGATGAAGAGCTCCTTCAATGAGTTTGCAGAAACCCTAATTCTGAAATTTCTGCAAAAATTGGTGAAACCCTGAAAACCCTAGGGCCAAAATTTCAAAATGCTCGGAATGTCACTCTGAGAATATCTGGAGATGTGTTGGAGTTCGTACTCTCCTATGCCAAAATTATCCACAACGTTCAATTTTTTAAGGATTGAAACACCTCATAAAGGAAGGTCGTACTAATTTTCTGGAAACCCTAGGAGGGTCGTACAGTTTTGCAGAAAAGAGAGGAGACTGGTAGATGCTTGTGCAATGGGTTCTTCAAGACCTATGCTTTGAAACCATGTTGAATTTTCAATAATCTAGGTTAAGCGTGAATTTCATTCCATTTTATCATTTAACTTAACCATAGACAATAATGTTGCAGCAACCGAGATCACAAGAAGAAACACCATGCACAAGAACACAAGAAGTATCCTGGGAAACCCTTCTCAACAAGGGAATAAAACCCAGCCAAATCCTTTGTTATATTCTTCAAGAGAAATACCTTCACCAACAAGAAATACCTAGCACAAAACAGGGTGCTCAAACCCTAGAGGACTAGAGCCCAAGAGAGGTGTTCACCTTTTCCCAAGTAGATGTACTTGCTGAAATTTCCAAACTCACAAGAAAGATATGTTTCCACAATGGGGATTTTACTTTTACTTATACTAACCTAAATCTGTCAACTGAAGTGTCTATTGGCTCAACAAGTCCAACCTCTCTAAGTCACATTATAATTATCATTATTAATATTAACCAGATTAATTATGTTTTACATTTATTATTAATCACATTAAGGTGGGGCCGACATGTCCCCTTTACATAACAATTACGGTTACAGGCAGGTTTGACTCTTGAATAATATATATCGAAGGATATGATACACCCACTAGTTCTTATCCACTAGGGGCACATCCATAGGGATGTCATATCTCTGGTTCACTGCATTACATAGAAGAACCAGATCTTCACACGTTCACTTATTCTCATCCACAGGAACATCCACTCTACATATCTTCATTCCCACTACCTCACACAAGAGAATCATCTGGAATCTTCTCGTCAACTCTGTTTCTCATAGGAGGCTAATACATCATCTTCATTTTTGTTCACATGACGATGCACCCAGCACTTTGGGATTTCACACATTCACCTTGTGCTCAGCCATAGGCATGTATAACTCAATAGATCGCCTTCCCCACTGGATAATCATCTGGAGTTCTTCTCAACTCTCTGAATGGAGGAGTTCATCTCTACGTTCCTATCCCTGTCTCAGGCAGGAACCACATACCCTTCTTAGGGATTTCTCTCAGAATTGTAAGTTGAGAGAAAGACTCACATAGTTGCAATGATCCACATCTCACATGTTTGTAAGCTGGATAATGTCTCACGTAGATGCATTCATCAACATACCATATCAACAGTAGGTGAGAACCTTTGAGACAAGCATGGTGGAACCACAAGCCTTATAACCCTTAGCTTTGTAAAATAGGGTGACAGTTCAACACCAGGTAGGGTAGCTACGATGCAGAGGAGCGGATATTTCTCACTGGCCAGTAACCAACACCAAGAACATGCAGAGGCATAACCCTTGCATTTTTCCTCAATAGCCCAATAATCCTGATAGAAATGCAGAGCCCGGGTACTACCAATAACACTAAAGCATGCTTCTTGGAATAATAGCCACCCCATAACCAACTGTGTGGATGTCAATAATGTAAAATAATCCCACGACCAGGTGAAAAAGATATGCAGTGACCAAAAGGTCGTTCAAAACATACACAGCAACCCCATAGCACCAAATAAAACCGGGTGTGGTTACCATTAAAAGTAAGGAGGCGTTCAGTAAGGATAAACAAAGTGAAACCCTCCAACAGAATACCTATAAAGACAACATAGATCTATTCTAGTTTCCACCACACAGAACAGCCAATGAAATCACAATTTCAACCATCAATTTTTCCATTTACAACGAATAACACACACACTCATTCTAGAAAAAAAACCACGTGTTTACACAGTTTCCAATCTCAAGAAAACATAGACCAACACATTACCGATCCAATGTTCATTTCATACATAGAGCAAATTCATGGATGGGCGAAAAGAACCATATGTGTAACCAATGGCTTTAAAATCGTGAGTTGGTCGAGCAGTTCCTTCCACGCCTGAATCTCGGAGCTTACCACAGCAAAAAAAAATGAAAAATAACCATGCTAGGGTGACATCCCAGTGGGAGAAGTATGGAGTAATGTGCATTTACTGCACGTCGCTTCCATCCTCCATTTCATTCAATTTTGTAGTACACGACAACCAACCAAACCATTAATCAATGTCATTAATCTATGCATCGAAACTTGCACATATTGCTTACCAAATGCGCCACCCCAATTCATATTAACCATACCATAAAATATATCAAATGCACCCCAAATTAATTCAATATAAATTGTATAGCCACTAACATTGCTAGTTAGGACTAACATTAATCCCTTTATTTTTATTTGCACATAGTATAGCATAACATAGTATAGTATAGTTCCCTCCTCTTGGATTTTTTTCATACGTCTCTTTCCATTGCTCTTGTTTCTTGTTGTTAATAACATGTGTCTTGTGTAGGTGTAACAGGTAATGAATCATGGCTACAATAGAAAATGTAACAACAGTAAATATATGCCATTTGATACATGGAATTTAGAGCTTAGAATAACGAAATCATCACATAAAATGCATATCCATCTGCCATTTGTCGCAAACAAAACCAAGATTTCATCATCAGTCATGTAGAAACATGTAAGCAACATCAAAACAACAGCATAAAATGTGTGATAAGACTATCTCTGATCCTCCAGTCTACAAGGGGGTCCCACCTACTAGTATTATATATCATTAGCATAGTTTAAATAATATGCTTTAGCAATACTTTGCGGGCGAAATCCTCGTTGCGATTTTTAATCGTCAACAAACTGGCGACTCCACAGGGAAATTGATTTCCAACAGATTAAGAACTCGGAACATATGGTTTCGCAAACAAAGAACAGCGGATCAAGAAGGTATAACCAAAATGATTATGCAACAGGGGGAAGTGAGTGGATTTAATGGAAAAATGACCAGGAGTTTGGGAATAACTCATGAAAAATGTTAAGTATGAGGGGGTTTATCCATGTATGCATAATCATTCATCCATAATTTTCTCTTTACTTTAAGGAGAAAAATGTATGGACTTTCTCTTTTAACTCTCAAATGGATGAAGAAATGGAAAGAAGAAGCGGGAGATAACCAATTCCTTTGTAAGACAGCAGTGAAAGCAGATAACAAATTCAATTATGATTTCAAGGGGAATATCGTAACAGTTTTGTAAGCTTGATTGTTATTGACTAACAATACATTGCAGGAGTGTCACTGTGGAAGAACTAATCCAACCTCTTATTCTTGACTAAAATTAAACTAAAAGATGAAAAGCAATAAAATTCCTGACGGAAATGAGACTACAAAATTTAAAACAACAGAAATAAAATGACTGAATTGCAAAAGGAGCATGAAAACTATTAAAAAGGAAAGAATAAATTAAACTACTGTAACAGAAGAAATGAAAAACAGTGGTGAAAATGAAAATAGAACTAGACTACTAATATACAGAAAATCCAAACAACGTTAAACCTTTTCAAGTTGGTTCCATGTAATGTTTTAAGTGATAACTGCTAGTGCTGTAGGAAAACAATCGCTCCTAAAAATATTTTAGAATGTAAGAGTTAGTACCTAGGACAAAAGTGATCTTGAAAGGATTGAGCCATAATTTTTAAATTTTGAGACAACTGATAGCCCTTTAAAGTACACAAGTAGATCATCAAGATAGATATGAATAACCTTACTGATCAAATTGTCAAAATTTATTTGCATAGGTATTTTATAAGTGGTACTTGCATCAGATAATCCAGAAGGCATACGTTCATAATTTAAGGTACCCCAACGAGTAATAAAGGTTGTTTTATATTTGTCTTCCCTTTTTACCTTGATTTGATTGTAACCGGAAAAACTGTCAAGTAAGGACATCATCTATGACCCTGAGACTTGCTACAAAATCATTTCCATGTTAGGGAGAGGAAAGTGATATTTTATACTAGCAACATTTAGTGTGCGAAAATCAACACATGATCTGATCTGACTGGTTGTTTTCCAAACAGGAACCAAATTGGAAACCCATTCAAAATATTTTACCGGAAAGATGATTCCATCTTTCAAGAGTTTTTCCAACTCCTCTCGAATAGTTGCTTCCAGTGCAGAGTTGATAGGTCTTTGTTTTTTCCTAACTAGTTTTATGCCTTCCTTGATGGGAATGGCATGTTGTATGAGAGAAGGATCAAAACCACGAAGATCCTCATAAGACCAAGCAAAAACATCTTGAAATTCACCAAGCAGCTTGGCAAACTTCATTTTCTCTTCATCAGAACATTGGGCACCTATTTTAACATTCTTTGGAGACTCGGGTGTCCCAATGTTCAAGGAGATGGTTTCACCCACCTTCCTTTTCGACTTCTCTTCTTTATTGCCTACATCACTCAATGAAAACGAACTCTCTAGAGGATTCAAGCCCTTAGGAATCTTGTTATCTTCTATGGATATAATTTCATTGGGCTTATAAGGTTCATTTTGATTGAAATCACAGATGCTCTCATTGCTAGGGAAGACCTGCCAAGATTATATATTGTCATGGATATGTGGATGATATAGAGATTGAAAAGTACAATCAGTTCTATGTGGAAGAAGTTGTCGATGAGGGGAGGCTGCAAAAATAGCTAACCGATCAGCCATTGAGATCAATTCCCTCTTAACATGAGTAATGTTGAAACATAATAGGTTTGAGATAAGTTCCCAAACAATTTGGGTATATCATTTCATCAACTTGTTTCTAGGAGAGTATATTTTATGTACAAGGTCCACAACAAGCTCGAAATCTCCAAAAACTGAAAGGTGACCACAACCTAGATTATAGGCATTCTCAATGCCTAATAATAAATCTTTGAATTCAGTGACATTGTTTGTGCAAGCAAACTCCAACCCGTAGGAAAAGTTATGAATTTTCCCCACAAGGGAGTACAAGATTATGCCAACTTTGTTACCTTCACTAGAGCATGAACCATCAAAGTGCATGTGACACATACCATCATCTAAATCGATTTGTTCCAAGGGAATGTTATCCTCCTTAGAAAAGATGGAATATACCCATAGGTCCTCTTCGATATAGTTCATGTTAGGTTGTGGGACATTCTCTATGTAAGGTAAAATCCTTCCCTCTCTAAGGACTATAATGTTATTACCATTCCGAGGAATGGATAAGTGTGTCTCGTCAAATGAGAGGTATCCACTCATCAAAGCTTGCCAATCTCTTCCCAAGATGATTGAGTAATTTCTTAATGGCATATCTATTACCTGAATACTAAGGGTTGTCCTTATTTCAGGGTGTGCGCAAAAAACTAAGGTCACATATTTAATCTCACCTATGGTCATTTTTTGTAGACTATTATAAGAGAGCATGCTTCTGGAGTTTTAGTTTGTACAAGACAAGACTAGCTCTTCCATAATAATCTTCAACATTACACTTGGGCCCAAACCGCCACCAATGAGCCAACAATGGGCAATTTTATCCATAATCTTTACATAAATATAAAAATGGGGATTTTTTATAGGGTATCTAAAGTTGTGTACACCTACTTTATTTAAAGACGAATCCTCTTCATTTAACTCTTCAGAGAGGTTGGATACAACGGAAGATTTTCCTTCCATGAATTGTTTTAGATGCCTTTGTTGTTCAAGGATGACAACCATGTCCAGAAGGGTTGCATCTACTTTGATGTTGGCCAACTGATTCATAATATTGTATTTGGAAGAGGGGAGAGGGAAGGTAGTTCTTTGACTGTCAGGAACCTTAGGAACATGAATAGTAGCAGTTGGTGAGGATGATCTCGGGCTAAAAGAATTGCAAGGAGGATCATATTTGCCTTTAGGAGAGTAGGATTTGTTCCTAGTATTGATGATCATGACATCTTATGGCTCTGCAAAATGTAGGACAATGATGGTAGTTTATGGTATTTTACCAAAGATATTATTACCTCACATGTGGTTTCCTCGTGGTGTTCCTCACAAAATTTACACCAACTTCGAGGCATGATGGCTTTAGGCTGAAAATTATTTTCAATTGGATTTCTAAAGGGGGGTGAAGAACAGGATGAAGCTCCAGGGGTGAGAGGGGAGACATTTCCCTTTCACTCATACACTATCATATGATTATTTATGTCTTGTACAAGTTGTAGGAGGGTGGACATGTCTATCTGTTTAACTGATTCTCCCTGAGGAAGACCTGTTCTTTAAAGTTGTTCCTCATACTCTAAACAAGTATGCCGAGCAAAACCGATATTATCAATGGATTTTTCCTCGAGCCTATGATGATAGGGGGAAGGTAATGCATTATAATAATGCATGGAAGCAGCTTGGTTATGAGGTCGAATGATTTCAGGGATTTGATTGTATAACTTAGTGAAACGTAAGTTGAAGGACTTGATGGTCTCACCATCCTTATATGTGATTTTATTATACTCCTGTAACTACTCAGCTGAGATTTTAGGTTGCCCATATGTGGATTTGAACCAATAGACTAACTCCTCCCAAGTATACAGAATCTTAAGAGGAAGGTCAAATAAATCGTCTGCAACCTTTCCTTCCAAGGAATTGACAAATAAGCGCATGCAAGTATCGTTGTCATTGGATCCTATGTTGTGACAGGCATTAGAAAATTCCACCAGGTGTTCATTTGTAGTGAAAATGTTATTTCCTGAAAACTTGGGCAGATCCTCTTTGAATTTAGGAAGTGGAGGAGTAGCGGGTGTTATATTAAGAGGAGAGGAAGCATGCGATGGTGTGGTTGTAGTGTCTTCTTCAAACTGAAAAAGCCCATACTTTTTAATGACTTTGGTGGGGTTTGTGGTATATTGGATAGGGATATGGTGGCTATATAAGCTACCAATCAATGATGAAGAAGAAGACTAAGAGGAGGAAACACTTCAAGTGCCACTAGTGCCACCACTAGATGCGATCTTGTGGATGATAGGTGAGGGAGAGAAAGACAAACTGGATGAATCAGAAAAATTTATCCTTGCAGCACTTTGTTGGGTAGATAACACGACATTCCTTCTTCTTGTTTCAGCAATAGGATTAACTTAAGGTGATAAGCCTCTTATTCTCCTAGAAACACGAAGGTCTAAGGACATGAAAAGAAGGTCAAAGCTGAAGGAAAAAGAAGGTTATTGTTGATTTCTAGTTTGTCCACGTCTAGCTTCCCAACGTTGTTGGGCACTAATATCTCAGTCAATTGTTGCCCATGAATGATTAATCTCAACCCGAGTATTAGCAGTTTCTAAAATGGTGTTAAACAAATTCAAAGCAATGTTGGTTTGATCTTGAAGATCGGGCTCAATATTGGGTTGCCTTGTATCAGGTACAGTTATTAAGAAATAAAAAAGTCAAAGAATCAATATCATAAAATAGATGTATTCGATTATAATAGAGCATCAAAGTCAACCAGAGAGATATCGAAGATCTCCCCAGTATAGTCACCAAATAAATGTTGAGGAAAATATATGAAATGATCTTACTCAAACATTTTCAGATCTTGCTTGGCTAAATCAAGATAGACAGGAATATCACCCTATGTTTATAGCCATCAAAATTAGTATCCTAATTCACAAGTATTGATTTCAAGTGCTTAGGTTGGTTTTTATAAATAAAAGCTTGTTGAAAAAACCATTATTTATGTAATTTTATGAACATAACAAATGCTGAAATAAATATAGAGACAGAAGTAAAGACACCAAGTCAATAATCAAAACAGATGAGACATAAAGCAATCGTTTATTTCATTCCAATTCATCAAAAGAATCGTTCTCTTTACAAAATTTCCTCAGGAAGTTTTGGACCAAAGTCAAACTTAGATGTCCCCGATGAATCTTACAAAAGGACTTCTGACTGAAAGTAAAAAAAACTGAACTTTAAAAGATGGATTAGCTTGCCACAGATTGTTGCCTGCTCGACTCTACACAATAGCCTTTATTAGTCATGAAATTTAATTCACAAACATACAAGTCTACACAGACTATCAAAAATAGATCAACACCTCTGAAAAACAAGTGTCTGAATGATGTAATTCAGCCCTGAATCTTGTTGTCTACAATAGGACCCTGCTATCATAAAAGAGTATTAGGTGTCAAATGATTTAAAGAATGAATGAAAACTGAATTATCTCAACAAAAACTCAAAGAGCAGACCTTAGTATGCTTCTCCTTCTACTCTCCTCTTGTTCCTCCTTTTCCTTTTGCCTTTAAGCAAATTAGAATTGGTTGAAGTAGTTGAACTACTTCTTTATTTAAGTTAACTCAAGCTCAACCAACTTTTAATTAAGGGGGAAAAGTAATAAAATCATAATAAAGGTTTTTAATAAATAATAACTAGTAGGGGGGACCCCTTGTGACTCCCTTTATTCTTTGACAATAATAACACAACTAGTTGATCAAACAAAACATCCCTCCTTGTGGCTCCCATCATCACTTTCATATCTTGACAATTTAGATCAATGATAATTGAAATTATTTCCAAAAATATATTACCCATACATCCAGAAAATAGTGTGTTGTCAAAAAATTCAGAAGTCAAGTGTTCTCAACAATTAACAAAAAACTTAAAATCCATATTTTCCACTCTAGAAGGCAATCTTTCCCTTGTTGTTGTCACCTTTTGATATCTCTGAATTTGCCTTTGGTTGTGTGGAGCCTTTAGGACTAATCTCATTGATCACATAAGATCAATCATCTCTCAAATGTATGCGGGAGGACACAGATTTGGAAGAGTCATTTGAGGGTGAGGAGGGGGCAGCAGTGGCTTTTCCTTTGCCGCATGGTGGGCCTCAGTTTTTAACCTTTTTCTTGCATGAGAAGACTGTACTAGTGAGTGGACAGGGGCATCTTGGACAATTTGATTAATAGGTGGAGCAGCAGGTAAAGACAAGTTAGGCCAGCCACGATGTTGGGAGACTGTCGAGGGGAAAATCTCTTGCCATCTGTCGTTTTCGGGGACTTCAGGTTGCAGTGAGACATGAGGGGGCACTGGGATACCAGGGACTTGTGGGGCTTGGAAAGGAGGCCTTTTAGGCCTAGGTTGGAACACTCCTTGTCCAATCCAGTTAAAAAAACCAGCTTGAAATATCTGTCCTAACTCTTGCGAGTCTGCATCAAAGTGTATAGAGAATCTTGGCCTTCTAGGGCCCCTGTTCCAATTTCCTCTTCCTCGGTTATCCCGACCATGGCTACCTCTGCTGAAAAAGCTCATTCTTGTATGCATTATTGATTAGCAAATAGTTTCTTTAACAACCATACATGACAACTCTTTTAAATATGAAATAAAATTTGGCTCAGCAACATATTAGACTCATGCAATCCAATCATACAAATCATTTAATAGTTGTCAATGAGCAGGGGGTGAACAAGGGTTTTGGGATATATGATGGATTGTATTGAGTGAAAAATGCTTAAAATGAGGGGGAAAATATCACGATTACTGCTCACAGACATCAAACAATCAATTGTAAAGTAAACCAAAAGAATATATCACTGTAATTCATCTCTGCGATCCCTTAATTGTCATAATACAGAATTTCTCTTAACTGTAATTAAATTTTAGGAACAGGGAGTGGATAGCGAAAATGGGAAGGCGAGGGGAATTATAATGTGCGAAAAAGTGAAATAATGGTAGGGGAAAAAAACGAATATTGTTTGTAAAATTAATTAAGTAATCCATAAAACAGTTATGTATTTAATGCAAACGATTCAACACTAATTAAACAATTACTATGACCAATTAAACAATTACTGTGTGTTAAAATTTGTTCTCTATCCCACATCCATTTCCTTTAAAATTTTCAATTAACACAGTTTATAATCATACTCAGAATCATCATGCCTTTCACCCATCTTGTTAAAAGAATTCTATTTCTTTTCATTTACTTCTCTTTTATTTGAAGAAAAATCCACAGTAACACAGTCATATTGTTTCATCTATGTTCAGCATATAAAAACATCAACCACTACCCATAATTTGTAATTTCTCAAATCAAACATAGACACGGGTCTTTCTTGAGTTAAACAGACTCCTTTAAAACATGCCTGATTACATTCTTCTGACAATATTAATAATTAAATTTGCATTGAAACCATACTACAAAAACCTCGTGCTTCAACTCTGATGGTGCAATAAAACAAAATGATGCATGATGTCTACATAAATAATACACAGTAGATAGCCAAGTCACAGTTATCAACTCTTCATCTTGCAATAATTATGATCGAGACAAATTAAACACACAACAAACACCAACTTCAATTTATACCACATTGCAGGAACACACAGATCAATGCATAACGCAAAGGGGAATCTCTGTGACTGTACATATCCAATTACTCTGAATTAATCCATTTATAACAATGTTTTGTTATCGATTCAATTGTCACAACAAAAGGAGGCAGTGACTATACGTCCATTAACATTTCCAATTACAACTCTCCAATCAACCCGATCAAACAGAGAGGAGCCAAAAGCCATTGTCAATACTACTCAACCAATTTATGACAGTTAACAAGATACCCGACAGAGTGCGACTGGTTGAGTTTATCAAAATCGGGCTCTATAGCCAATGAACATAAGAAATAATCAAGGGTTCGCTCGGTCGCAAAACACAGGGAGACTGGAGGTTGACCATATCAACAGTAGGTGAGAACCTTCGAGACAAGCGTGGTGGAACCACAAGCATGATAACCCTTAGCTTTGTAAAATAGGGTTACAGTTCAACACCATGTAGGGTAGCTACGATGCAGAGGAGTGGAGATTTTTCATTGGCTAGTAACCAACACCATGAACGCACAGAGGCTTAAACCTCACGTTTTTCCCCAATATTCGAATAATGCTGATAGAAATCTAGAGCCCAGGTACTACCAACAACCCTAAAGAATGCTTCTTGTCATAATATCCACCCCATAACCAACTATGTGGATGCCAATAATGCAAAATAATCCCATGACCAAGTGAAAAAGATATGCAGTGACCAAAAGGTGGTTCAAAACATACACGGAAACCCCATAGCACCAAATAAAATCGGGTGTGGTTACCATTAAAAGTGAGGAGGTGGCCAACAAGTCTAAACAAAGTGAAACCCTCCAACAAAATACCCATAAAGACAATAGAGAGCTATTCCAGTTTCCACCACATAGAACAACCAATGAAATCACAATTTCAACCATCAATTTTTCCATTTGCAATGAATAACACACACAGTCATTCCAGAGAAAACACCACGCATTTACACAGTTTCAAATCTCAAGAAAACATAGACCAACACATTACTGAGCCAATGTTCATTTCATACACAAAGCGAATTCATGGATGGGCTAAAAGAACCATACATGTAACCAATGGCTTTAAAATTGCAAGTTGATCGAGCAGTTCCTTCCACGCCTAAATCTCGGAGCTTACCACAGCAAAACAAAATGAAAAATAACCATGTTAGGGTGACGGCCTAGTGGAATAAGTATGGATTGACGTGCATTTATTGCATGTCGCTTCCATCCTCCATTTCATTCAATTTTGTAGTACACGACAACCAGCCAAACCATTAATCAATGCCATTAATCCATGCATCGAAACTTGCACATATTGCTTGCCAAATGTGCCACCCCAATTCATATTAACCATACCATAACATATATCAAATGCGCCCCAAATTAATTCAATATAAATCGTATAGACACTAACATTGCTAGTTAGGACTAACATTAATCCCTTTTAATTTTATTTGCACATAGTATAGCATAGCATAGTATAGTTCCCTCCTCTTGGATTTTTTTCATACGTCTCTTTCCATTGCTCTTGTTTCTTGTTTTTACTAACATGTTTCTTGTGTAGGTGTAACAGGTAATGAATCATGGCTACAATATCAAATGTAACAACAATAAATATATTTTATTTCATACATGGAATTTATAGCTTAGAATAACGAAATCATCACATAAAATGCATTATCTATCTGTCATTTGTCGCAAACAAAACCAAGTTTTCATCATCAATCATGTAGAACCCTGTAAGAAGCCTCGAAACAATAGCATAAAATGTGTGATAAGACTATCTCTGATCCTCCAGTCTACAAAGGGGTCCCACCTACTAGTATTATATATCATTAGCATAGTTTAAATAATAGGCTTTAGCAATATTTTGCGGGCGAAATCCTCGTTGAGATTTTTAAGTGTGTCCTGTCGAGTGAGAGGTATCCACCCATCAAAACTTTCCAATATCTTCCCAAGATGATTGAGTAATTTCTTACTGGCATATCAATTACCTGAATACTAAGGGTTGTCCTTATTTCAGGGTGTGTGCACAAAACTAAGGTCACATCTTTAATCTCACCTATGGTCGTTTGTTGTAGACTATTATAAGAGAGCGTTCTTCTGGTGTTTCCGTTTGTACAAGACAAGCCTAGCTCTTCCATAATAATCTTCGACATTACACTTGGGCCTGAACCGCCTTCAATGAGGCAACAATGGGCGATTTTATCCATAATCTTTACAAAAATATAAAAAGGGGGATTTTTTACAGGGTATCTAAAGTTATGTACACCTACTTTATTTATAGACAAATCCTCTTCATTTACCTCTTCAGAGAGGTTGGCTACAACGAAATATTTTCCTTCCATGAATTGTTTTAGATGCCTCTATTGTTCAGGAATGACAACCATGTCCATAAGGGTTGCATCTGCTTTGATGTTGGCCAACGGATTCACAATATTGTATTTGGAAGAGGGAAAAGGGGAGGTAGTTCTTTGAATGTCAGGAACCTTAGGAACCTAAACAGTAGAAATTGGTGAGTATGAGCTCAGGCTAGAAGAATCGCGGGGAGGATCATATTTTCCTTTGCAAGCGTAGGATTTTTTCCTAGTATTGATGATCATGACATCTTCTAGCTCTGCAAAATCTAGGACAACGATGGTAGTTTCTGGTCTTTTACCAAATATCTTATCTCTGGCACTCTTCCTTACGTCACATGTGGTTTCCTCGTGGTGTTCCTCGCAAAAGTTACACCAACTTCGAGGCATGATGGATTTAGGCTGAAAATTATTTTCAATTGGATTTCTAAAGGGGGGTGCAGAAGAGGATGAAGCTCCAGGGGTGAGAGGGGAGACATTTCCCTTTCGCTCATATGTTATCATACGATTATTCATGTCTTGTACAAGATGTAGGAGGGCAGACATGTATGTCTGTTTAACTGATTCTCCCTAAGGAATACATGTTCTTTCAAGTTGTTCATCATACTCTAAAAAGGTATGCAGAGTGGAATCGAGGTTATCAATGGATTTTTCCTCGAGCCTATGATGATAGGGGGGAGGTAATGCATTATAATAATGCATGAAAGTGGCTTGGTTCTGAGGTCGAATAAGTTCAGGGATTTGATTAAATAACTTAGTGAAACGCAAGTTGAAGGACTTGATGGTCTCACCATCCTTATAGGTGATTTTATTATACTCCCGTAACTGCTCAGTTGGGCTTTTAGGTTTCCCATAGGTGGATTTGAACCAATAGAATAACTCCTCCCAAGTAGACAAAATCTTAGGAGGAAGGTCAAATAAATCGGCCGTAGCCTTTCCTTCCAAGGAATTGACAAATAACCACATGCAAGTATCGTTGTCATTGGCTCCTATGTTGTGACAGGAATTAAAAAATGCCACCAGGTGTTCATTTGTATTGACAGTTTCTTTTCCCGAAAACTTGGTAAGATGCTCTTTGAATTTAGGAAGTGGACGAGTAGCAGGTGCTAGATTAAGAGGAGAGGAAACATGCCACGGTGTGGTTGTAGCGTTTTCTTCAAACTGAAAAATCCCATACTTTTTAATTATTTTGGTGGGGTTTGTGGTAGATTGGACGGGGATATGGTGGCTATATAAGATACCAATCACTGACGAAGAAGAAGACTAAGAGGAGGAAGCACTTCTAGTGCCACCAGAGCCACCACTAGATGCCATCTTGTGGATGATAGGTGCGAGAGAGAAAGACGAATTGGATGAATCAGATAAATTTCTCCTTAGAACACTTTGTTGGGAAGATAACATAGCGTTCCTTCTTCCTATTTCAGCAATAGGATTAACTTAAGGTGATAAGCCTCTTCTTCTCCTAGAAACATGAAGGTCTAAGGACATGAAAAGAAGGTCAAAGATGAAGGAAAAAGAAGGTTATTCTTGATTTATAGGTTGTCTACGTCTAGCTTTCCAGTGTTCTTGGGCACTAATATCTCGTTCAATTGTTGCCCATGAATGATTAAGCTCATCCCGAGTATTAGCAGTGTCTAAAATGGTGTTAAACAAATTCAAATCAATGCTGGTCTGATCTTGAAGACCAGGCTCAATATTGGGTTGCCTTGTAACAGGTACAGTCATTAAGAAATAAAACAGTCAAAGAACCAATATCAGAAAAATAGATGTATTCGATGATAATCGAGCATAAAAATCAACCAGATAGATATTAAAGATCTCCCTAGTATGGTCGCCAAATAAATGTTGAGGAAAATATATGAAATGATCTTACTCAAACATTTTCAGATCTTGCTTGGCTAAAGAAAGATAGACGAGAATATCACCCTATGTTTATAGCCATCAAAATTAGTATCCTAATTCACAAGTATTGATTACAAGTGCTTAGGTTGGTTTTTATAAATAAAAGCTTGCTGAAAAAAATCATTATTTATGTAATTTTCTGAACATAATAGATGTTGAAATAAATATAGAGACATAAGTAAAGACACCAAGTCAATAATCAAAACAAATGAGACATAAAGCAATTGTTTATTTCATTCAAATTCATCAAAAGAATCGTTCTCTTTACAAAATTTCCTGAGGAATTTTTGGACCAAAGTCAAACTCAGATGTCCCTGATGAATCATACAAAAGGACTTCAGACAGAAAGTAAAAAAACTAAACTTTAAAAGCTGGATCAGCTTGCCACAGATTTTTTCCCACTCGACTCTGCACAATAGCCTTTATTAGTCATGAAATTCAATTCACAAACAGACAAGTCTACACAGACTATCAAAGATAGATCAACACCTCTAAAAAACAAGTGTATGAATGTTGTAATTCATCCCTGAATCTTGTTGTCTACAATAGAACCCTGCTATCATAAAAGAGAAATAGGCTTCCAATGAATGAAAGAATGAATGAAAACTAAATTATCTCAACAAAAACTCAAAGAGCAGACCTTAGTATGCTTCTCCTTCTATTCTTGTCTTTTTCCTCCTTTTCCTTTTGTCTTTAAGCAAATTAGAATTGGTTGAAGTATCTAAACTACTTCTTTAGTTAATTTAACTCAAGATCAACCAACTTTTAAGTTAAGGGGGGGAAGTAATAAAATCATAATAAGTTTTTTTAATAAATAATAACTAGTAGGTGGAACCCCTTGTGACTCCCTTTAGTTCTTTAACAATCATAACACAACTAGTTTAATCAAATAAAACATCCCTCCTTGTGGCTCCCATCATCAATTTCATATTTTGACAATTTATATCAATGATAATTGAAATTATTTCCAAAAATATATTACCCATATATCCAAAAAAATAGTGTGTTGTCCAAAAATTCAGAAGTCAAATGTTCTCAACAATTAACAAAAAACTTAAAATTCATATTTGTCACTCTGGGAGGCAATCTTTCCCTTGTTATTGATGTCACCTTTTGATCTCTTTGAATTTGCCTTTGGCTGTGTGGAGCCTTTAGGCCTAATCTCATTGATCACATGAGAGCAATCATCTCTCAAATGCATGCGGGAGGACACAGATTTGGCAGAGTCATTTGAGGGTGAGGAGGAGGTAGCAGTGGTTTTTCCTTTGTCAAGAGAATGGTGGGCATCAATTTTTAACCTTTTCCTTGCATGAGAATATTGTATTGGTGAGTGGACAGGGGCATCTTGGACAATTTGATTAATAGGTGGAGGAGCAGGTACAGATGAGTTAGGCCAGCCACGATGTTGGGAGACTGTCGGGTGGACAATCTCTTTCCATCCGTTATTTTTAGGGAATTAAGGTTGTAGTGAGACATGAGGGGGAACTGGGATACCAGGGACTTGTGGGGCATGGAAAGGAGGCCTTCAGGCCTAGGTTGGACCACTCCTTGTTCAATCTAGTTAAAAAACACAGCTTAAAATAGTTGGCCTAACTCTTGCGAGTCTGCATCAAAGTGTATAGAGAATCTTGGCCTTCTAGGGCCCCTGTTCCAATTTCCTCTTCCTCGATTACCTCGGCAATGGCTACCTCTTCTGAAAAATCTCATTCATATATGCATTATTGATTATCAAATAGTTTCTTTAACAACCATACATGACAACTCTTTTAAATATGAAATAAAATTTGGCTCAGCAACATATCAGACTCATGCAATCCAATCCATACAAATCGTTTAATAGTTGTCAATGAGCAGGGAGTGAACAAGGGTTTTGGGATATAGGTGGGATTGTATTGAGCGAAAAATGTTTAAAACGAGGGGGAAACGATCACGATTACTGCTCACATACATCAAACAATCAAATGTAAAGTAAACCAAAAGAATATATCATTGTAATTCATCTTTGTGATCCCTTAACTGTCATAATACATAATTTATCTTAACTATAATTAAATTTTAGGAACAGGGAGTGGATAGTGAATATGGGAAGGCGAGGGGAATTGTAATGTCCAAAAAAGTGAAATAATGGTAGGGAAAAAAAACGAATATTGTTCATAAAATCAATTAAGTAATCCATAAAACACTTTTGTATTTAATGAAAACGATTCAACTCTAATTAAACAATTATTCTGACCAATTAAACAATTACTGTGTTAAAATTTGTTCGTTGTCCCACATCCAATTCCTTTAAAATTTTCAATTAACACAGTTTATAATCATACTCAGAATCGTCATGCCTTTGACCCATCTTGTTAGAAGAATTATGTTTATTTTCATTTACTTCTCTTTTATTTGAAGAAAACTCCACAGTAACACACAGTCATATTGTTTCATCTTTGTTCAACATATAAAAACATCAACCACTTCCCATAATTTGTAATTTCTCAAATCAAACATAGACACGAGTCTTTCTTGAGTTAAACAAACTCTTTTAAAACATCCTTGATTCCATTTTTCTGACAATATTAATAATTAAATTTGCAATGAAACCATACTACGAAAACTCAGTGCTTCAACTATGATGGTGCAATAAAACAAAACGATTCACGATGTCTACATAAATCATACACAATAGACAACCAAGTCACAGTTATCAACTCTTCATCTTGCAATAATTCTGATCGGGACAAATTAAACACACAACAAACACCAACTTCAATTTATACCACGTTGTAGGAACACACAGACCAACGCATAGCGCAAAGGGGAATCTATGTGATTGTACATATCCAATTACTCCCAATTAATCCATTTATAACAATGTTGAGTTATCGATTCAACTTTCACAACAAAAGGAGGCAGCAACTGTATGCCAATTATCATTTCCAATTACAACTCTCCAATCAACCCGATCAAACAGAGACGAGCCAAAAGCCACTGTCAATACTACTCAACCAATTTATGATAGTCAACAAGATACCCGACAGAGTGCGACTGGTTGAGTTTATCAAAATTGATCTTTGTAGCAAATGAACATAATAAATAATCAAGGGTTCGGTCGGTCACCAAACATAGGGAGACTAGAGGTCGACCATATTAACAGTAGGTGAAAACCTTTGAGACAAGCACGGTGGAACCAGAAGCCTTATAACCCTTAGATTTGTAAAATACGGTGACATTTCAACACCAGGTAGGGTAGCTACGATGCAAAGGAGAAGATATTTCTCACTGGCCAGTAACCAACACCAAGAACGCGCACAGGCATAACCTTCGCGTTTTTCCCCAATAGTCAAATAGTGCTGATAGAAATGCAGATCCTAGGTACTGCCAACAACCCTAAATCATGCTTCTTGGCATAATAGCCACCCCATAACCAACTGTGTGGATGCCAATAACGCAAAATAAGCCCATGACCAGGTGAAAAAGATATGCAGTGACCAAAAGGTGGTTCAAAACGTACACAGCAACCCCATAGCACCAAATAAAACTGGGTGTGGTTACCATTAAAAGTGAGGAGGCAGCCAACAAGGATAAATAGAGTGAAACCCTCCAACAAAATACCCATAAAGACAACATAGAGCTATTCCAGTTTCCAACACACAGAACAACCAATGAAATCACAATTTTAACCATCAATTTTTCCATTTGCGACGAATAACAGACACAGTCATTCCAGAGAAAACACCACGCCTTTACACAGTTTCCAATCTCAAGAAAACACAGACCAACACATTACTGAGCCAATTTTCATTTCATACACAGAGCGAATTCATGGATGGGCGAAAAGAACCATACCTGTAACCAACGGCTTTAAAATTGTGAGTTGGTCAGGCATTTCCTACCATGCCTGAATCTCAAAGCTTACCACAGCAAAACCAAATGAACAATAACCATACTAGGGTGACATCCTAGTGGGAGAAGTATGGAGTGACGTGTATTTACTACACATCGCTTCCATCCTCCATTTCATTCAATTTCATAGTACACGACAGCCAGCCAAACCATTAATCCATGCATCGAAACTTGCACATATTGCTTGCCAAATGCACCACCCCAATTCATATTAACCATACCATAACATATATCAAATGCACCCCAAATTAATTCAATATAAATCATATAGCCACTAACATTGCTAGTTAGGACTAACATTAATTCCTTTTAATTTTATTTGCACATAGTATAGCATAGCATAGTATAGTATAGTTCCCTCCTCTTGGATTTTTTTCATACGTCTCTTTCCATTGCTCTTGTTTCTTGTTTTTACTAACATGTGTCTTGTGTAGGTGTAACAGGTAATGAATCATGGTTACAATAGAAAATGTAACAATAGTAAATACATGCCATTTCATACATGGAATTTAGAGTTTAGAATAATGAAATCATCACTTAAAATGCATTATACATCTGCCATCTGTCGCAAACAAAACCAAGATTTCATCATCGATCATGTAGAACCCTCTAAGAAGCATCGAAACAATAGCATAAAATGTGTGATAAGACTATCTCTGATCCTCCAGTCTACAAGGGGGTCCCACCTACTAGTATTATATATCATTAGCATAGTTTAAATAATAGGCTTTAGCAATACTTTGCGAGTGAAATCCTCGTTGCGATTTTTAATCATCAACAAATATCTCTTGGAAAAAACTAAAGATTTAATACCTGGTTTTCCCATGATGTCCTTCCATGTCTCTGTCAATGGATCTTGTCCCCTAGTGGAGTCTTTGAATCTAATTGAAGCATGATTGGAGCCGCCATGTGAATGGTATAGCCTTCTTTGGGTTTGACATTTGTTCACCATCAAAATTCAAATCTGATCTTTGTCATTTTATCCTAGGGAAGATTTCACCTTCGCTCCCCAACAATGGCGCCAAAACGTTATCACTCCTTAATTTCCCTTGGTTGCGGGAGGAAAACTACAACGGTAACCACAGACCACTTTGGGCTTGAAATCTGGCCTTTCCAAACCAGAGAGGGCTCTCCCACTATATATTAAGCTCAGTGGCCAGATCTGAAATGGAGATAAATTTTTAAGATGTGGTTGATGGCAAAGGTGGAAGAAAATCAATTGGGCATGGAGTCAACTTTTAAGAAAATGGAACTATCAGTGACTGGTGGGTAGAACTATCAAAGAAGTAGAGGCTAGATAGGTGATAATATTTCAGTTAAAATATTGTTGTTTGTATAATGGAAGAAGGGGAAAACAAATAACTACATTCAGAGAACCAGCTAAGATGAATTATGATTGAGTTAAGAAGATATAATAGTACTTAAATTTCTTGAATCTAAAGCATCAATATCAGATGAATTTCAGAGTTGTCGGTAAAACCCGCCATGGATGAAGGGGAAGTAGTGGCTAAAGAGGAACCTTGCTGGACGACTGCAAGCGAGGAGGGAAGGTCCAACATGATATCTAGAGGGACAGAACCTGACATTCGAGGTCATATCAAAGCCGAAGAGAGACTGCGGGCATGGCTAGAGTTGATCCCTAGCCTCCACCGCCGCTTGGATCTAAAGTATTTGTGTCATTCAGATATGAGAGACCTCGGGGAGGTAGATATGGCTACAATGGTCATCTCGACTCCAGTTCTTTGTATGTTGAATGTGAAGCTACAAGATGATCGCTATGATATGGGGATTCACTTGCGGGATCTTCAACCCTCACTCTATTACAAGAATCGAGTTCGGAGTGACATTGTCGATCGCATGTTCCATCGAAGATCAAGGATTTATTTTGGACATCACACCACAGCATGCTCTGAGACTACGGAATGCTTTCCCCTTTTTGTAAAGACCATCGATGGTTCTTCTCTCTGCTTGCATGCTCATGATTTAGACTCTGTTTTTTATCTCAAAATCCAAATCCACCAGGCTACAGGTATTTTTCCTTGCTTTCAACGATCAATATTTGAAGGATGACAACTTGTGGATGGATCTCTACTGCAAGGTTATAGGAATCTAAAGAATAAAACCATTTCTCTCGCTTCTCGTCTATGTGGAGGAGCACCATCCTCCACCCATCAAAGCTCTTACAAGCACACCGTGAAAACAGGGATTTCCACTCCTTTGGGGTCCAAGGCTAAAACTTCTAGAGCAAAGGAGCTTTTTGGCTCTTCCTTCATTGTGGACAAGTCCATAGAACCTCCAACAAAAGAGTTTGAAGATCCCCAAGTCTATGGCTATGCATATAACTACCAGAAAAAATCCCTCATCTGTCACTTCAACGGAATATGGCCCTTGGATTTTGCACTAAGAGAATGGGTTAGCAAGACCTGGTCGTCAGGTAATGAGTTGTTCTTTTGCTCCAAATGGTTCTTCATTGTTAACTTTTCCACAGAAGCAGACTGCCAAAATGTGCTAGAGCATGGTCCATGGTTCTGGAGCAGATCTAGTATTTCCATGCAGAGATGGTTCCCTACCTTTAGCCCACTGACTATGAAATCTATGACTACACTGGTCTGGGTAAGACTCCCCAATTTACCTTTTCATTTTTGTATTGAATATTTTTTACCTATCGTGTGAAATGTTTTGGGTAGGTTTATCAAGATTGACACAAATCGGTTAACAAAAGGATTTGTCACCTTCGCCCACATATGCATTGAAATCGACCTCAATCAAAGGCTTCTAGATAGGATTCTTATAGATTGGACTAAGGATGATCCTTAATGCATCTAGTCTATTATGAGAACATTGCCTTCAGGTGTCACTCATGTCAGCAAACAGGGCACCTTCAAGAAACTTTTCCTTTATCCCCCAACCCCATCCTCATCCCCTGGAGCACGAAAAAGGGATAATGGCTGGAAAGACCCTAAAAATCAAAAAATTCGCTCAAACTCTTCATCTGACAACAAGCAACATCACAAAGATTCCCCAACTCATCCACCTCTACAGCACAACCGCAGTCTCCAACAAATGCACAACAGCCAACCACAGACATAAAACAACATCCTTTGGCTTCAGCACAACATCATGAAGCTTCATAAATTTTGATTATGATTCCTGCAATTCAGCCTTTGTACAGTCCCGTCGAAACGGATGAATCAAATGACATAATCATGGCCACATCCCCACTCCCAAGGACTTAGAAATGTCTTCATGAATCGGATAATTTAGATAGTGACCGGGAAGCACCCTTAGCTTCCGCAGCTAAATATTATGGCATTTCCTCATACCATATGGCTTTGGTGGTGAAGGATGCTGAGCCTATCAGTTCCTCTGGTTGGATTGATGTTCATAATAAAAAAAGGCAGAAAGCATCCTCTCCGGCCAACACAATGATCCGACCCTTTCTCCTTATCTTGTAATATTTCATCTTGATATGCCCACACACTCCTTGTGGCTCTCTTTTGGCATATCTTAGTCTCTAGTTCTCCCATGTTCTCTTTCTGGGGGGTCTTTTCTCTATTAGCAAGTCTATGTATCACTTTGTACTTTTTTCTTGGTTGAATAGAAGGATTCTCATCTAGTTTATTTACAACAAAAAAATATCAGATGAATTTTAGACCATTAGCTTTCCAATTTAAGTATATAAGAGTTGAAGATGAAATTAGAAAGAAAAAATGAAATACATACATGAAATGGAAACACACACTTCAGATCACCACCACAAGAATCTTTGGTATGAATAGTGTTGTACTTATGCACTAATATTTCATTTAACTTCAGAAAGCTTACAAAATGTTCAAGACAAATGTCCTCTATGCTTCTGCCAATCTCTCTTTAGTAAATAAAAATTACAAATATATATATATATATATAATAATCTTTCCCAAGCTGAGCAGGTCAAGATCAACTACTTCCCAAAGTTGTATCTGGTTACAAAATTATAGCAACACGTTTAGAATTGCCTGCTAAAAAATAGGAATCAATTTTCTGGAAAATAGGGGTCAAAGATAACATCATATCTCTTGAATAATGATAGATATTAAAAAAATGGAGAGATTTTTTTGTATATGAATCCATTATTGAGAAAACCCTCTTTCAGTTTTTGAAAATTTCTCTCTAGTGTCTCGAGATCTGTGCCCAAAGATAATGACTAAAACAGGAAATCATTAAATGTTTAAATCTGAAAAATAGGCTATAAATATACATTTGAATATTCCAAAAAAATGACACCTGTGAAGAAAATAAGAGAGGTTTTTGTGAATTTTCTC
Source organism: Picea engelmannii (assembly GCA_009831015.1). Classification (NCBI taxonomy): domain Eukaryota; kingdom Viridiplantae; phylum Streptophyta; class Pinopsida; order Pinales; family Pinaceae; genus Picea; species Picea engelmannii. Next base: position 805,914 of record ML783047.1, on the reverse strand, counting down.
ATTCTTGACAAAATTCTCTTTCATTTTTCAAAAAAATTTCTCCAGCTTCTCGGGATATGCGCCCAAATATAATAACTAAAACAAGAAATCATTAAATATTTAAATCTGAAAAATAGGTTGAAAAGATCCCTTCGAATATCCCAAAATATGACACTTGTGAAGAAACTGAGAGATTTTTTTCTTGAACGGGATCGTTCTTGAAAAAAGACTCTTTCGGTTTTCAAATATTCCTTTTCATTTGGTCATAAACTGAGTTTTAAGTTGATCGCAAAAACAGTCATTTCCAGAACTTGTGTAGCAAACTTGCACAACGAACTTGCGTAGCGAACTTGTGAAGCGAGGTTCCTTTTGATGTTTTCTTCTATTGTTTGGATTTGATTTATGGATGAATGTCACTGATTGATAGTTGTTACACCTCAAAATTACTCACTTCAATAGTGTCGCAAGTGTCGTCATTACGAATGTTGTAAGTGTCGCATATTGTCCGCAAGTGTCACATCTTGACTATAAGTGTTTCAAGTGTCACAAACATCATACTGTCATCTTGCCTATGTTGTGCCTCTAATGACATCAAAAAGACACTTTAGACACCTCAAAGGCTAGTTTGGAAGAAGAGAAATCAGTTGACATGAAGTACAAACCTTTTGCCATTGAAAAAACCACTAAAAAATGAATTTTGGAGAGGAGCGCTCCCCTACCCACTGTCAGGGAGTGCTGGCGCTCCCTGATCCTCTTTGAGGGAGTGTTTGAGTGCCTTGTGCACCCTTTTGGGGGAGTTCTACCCTTTTTTTTAGCAAATTTTGGGTTTGTTGAGGAAAATAAGGGAAGAATCCCTCAATTCCTGAAGGTAGTTGGATTTGAATAGATGGTCAAGGCATGATCTTAGGGAAGATCCTCAACTAAGGGAAAGGAATCCTCAACTTATCCCAAAGATCTCTCAAGTGGTTGGGCCTCTCCAAGGTTATATAAGGAGGCCTTCTCATGGTGAAAGGTACAATGGAGATTGAGAATTATACCTAACTTATGATCTCATAAGAAGGTATTGACATGGAAAAGATTGGAGATGTGAAACTTATGAACTCATGAGTGAGATTTCATCAAAGCAATCAATGGAGATTACTTGAGCAAAAGGGTTGGACAAGGAGAACTGGAAGAAGCTGTTGCACCTTCATTCAAAGGATTGTAAGTACTTTTACTTGTCCTCATTAATAATCAATGATTGGCCTGTTTCTTTCAAACTTATGCTTGTTCCACATGAGTTTGTCTGTAGTAGATGGATCTATGTTAGAGATAATCTCAATAGAATAGGAAGTCTTTTGTACCTTTTCTTGTTTTACAGGACCTATCAGGGAGCTCATGATCGAATCTCATCCAAGACTTTGCAAGGACAAACGTCGCTAATAAGGTACAAATCTTTCTCCTTCTCTTTCATTCATTATATTGATAGGATCTAAAAGGAAGTCAGTGTCCATGTTAAGCACTTTTTTGTCTTGGCCTTAGGAGTCTAGAGACCAAGAGGGAATCCACTTGTCAGCAGGGGGATTCACCTACAACAAAAATTGGCAACTCCAGTGGGGATCGAACCTCTAATTTTTGTTTCCATTCCCAGATCTTTTTTTAGCCCTTTTCCCACTCTTACGACCTTCTCCATGATGTGTCTCTGATCCTTATATGTTATTGTTGGCTCTTGGATCCATATTACACTCTGAATTATTTCATTTTCTCTAAGTCTTTTGGATTTCTGAACAAAATTTTGAGGTTTTAGAGGCTATCGCTCCCCTGCCCTTAGCACCAGGGCATTGGCACTCCCTTATAGTCCTCCATAGAGTGTTGGAGAGCTCTATGTCCCCTTTTGGGGGAGCGCTACCCCTTTTTCTGCAAAAATCTTCTTAGAAATTGGTTTTTCCTCAGTCTTTTTGTTGATTCATCTGCTCAGTGTTTGTGTTATCTTAGTGTGTCCTTGTTTAGCCTCCAATTATTTGATTTCTAAGGATTATTCATCTCTTTCTTGGATTTTTGACATTTTCCCTTAATTTGCAAAACTCTTTGTCCTTGACGATTTAGAGTCAATTTGTCATTTTCTTCTCATTTATCTGATTGAGTGAAAACTTTGTAATGGAATTCAAAGGTATATGCACTCTTCCATTTTGATCTTTGAGGTCATCTTGTCCAATTCTTTCTCCTTCCTTTTGAGTTTTTGGCTTTCTGTTTCTTGTTTGATCACAGCAAGGGTGTCTTTTGGTTTATGTGAAGTTTGCTTCCAGATTGCTTAAATCTCACAACTCTTGAAGTTCGATTAGCATAGGAAGATTTGCATCTACTGGTTATCAGTCACATATAAACATTTTAGCATTGCATGTTGGCATGTTTACAAGAAGAGTGTGCTTGTCATTGATGGAAAGAATAGCAACAACGATGGCAAACAGGCAGGCAAGGAAGATCAGTAGACAGGCAGGCAAGGAAGAACAACAACGATCGAATGGAAATATCAGCAGTGTAAGCTCAGAAGGAGGAAAACAGTCAAAGCACGACAAAGGTTTTCAGAGTTTCGTAGATTGGGAAATCCAAAGGAAAGAGGTTCAAACTTGCGATATGTGAAATCGCGATAACAATATTGACAGTTCATTCAAGAAGGACATGTGGTGAATGACAAAGGTTTTGTTTCGGAGTTTCGCAAATCGGGAAATCCAAAGGAAAGAGGTTCAAACTCACAATATGCGAGATCACGAAAAGATCTGGACCGTCAGATCACCAAGGATTGTGGACCATTGATCAGGCATGAAGAAGTCTCGTGAAGTGGCGAAATCGTGATAAGATCTGGGTTGTCATATTTGGAGTAATTATGAAGGACCAACAGTCGTTAGATATGGTGAAGTTGCAAGGTGGATAAGACCAAGAGTCATCCAACTCTCCAAAACTATGAAGGAATCATGGTCATCCATCGAGGATAGTCGTGGACCATTAGATCCAGAGGACACATGGCGAAATATCATCGTTTCGCTAATTGGAAAGTCAAAGGAGTGAAGTGCTCATTTGATTTGCGCGTGGTCATATCTTGTGGTCACATTGTCGAGAGATAGAGAATCCAAGCCATATTTTGGAGTTTGTGACATGGAGAGTCGAGAGGACTCATCAAAGAATACCCGAGATGCGAAAGTGTGAAATGCGTTTTTGAATAAGGCTGTGGTCACAGCCAGTGATTACATCTGCAGAAGATAGAGGAAGGAGCTAGCGGTGTTAAGCTCCATATCGGAGTCTCGGCACTTGCGACTTGGAGCATCAAGGCCCTTCATCACAGGAATCGCGATATGAGAGATTGCGATGAGATCTGGACCATCGGATCATTAGAGATATCGACCGTTGATCAGGCTTGATGAAGTTCATAAGTTCACGAAACACGAAGCGCCTTTTGGCACAGGCTGTGGTCACCGTCGATGGTCACGTGAAGGGAAGAAGCTAGCAGAGTTAAGGTCCACCTCAAATTCTTGGCAATCGTAACTTGGAGCATCAAGACTCTTCATCACAGGAATCGTGATATGCGAGATTGCGATGAGATATGGACCATCGGATCATCAGAGATCTCGATCGTTGATCAGGCTCGATGAAGTTTATGAGTTCGTGAAATATGAAGTGCCTTTTGGTGTAGCCTGTGGTCAGAGTCGGTGGTCACGTGAGGGGAAGAAGCTAGCAGTGCTAAGATCCATCTCGGAGTCTCGACAATCGTGACTTGGAGTGTCGAGATCTTCTATCATAGGAATGATGAGATGCGAGATCACGAAATTAAAACTTTGTTTAGCGATCGGTCACATCCAGTGGGTATATGAATTAAACACAAGACCCTACGAAATCCATCCAATGGTGCAGGTGAATTTAAGTATGAACGAAGGGCTATTATTTCTCTTCACAGTTAATCGATCAGTGGTGATCCAGTTGCTGAAGCGGTCGTTGGAGGTTCACAGTGTCACTGCTAGAAACCATTGATGGTTTCTGCCAGAGGACTTGAAGAGACTTCTGTGTGATTATCAGAGGAGTTGAAGAGTCTCTAAGAATATTCCAGTGGAATGAAGATTGTTCGTAGAGGAAAGTGACAAATGGATCTAACTGCTAGAGAAGCTGAAGAATTGCCATGATGAAGAGGTAGAGTACTCGACATGAGAGAGCATGCAGAAGCATGGCATGCACAAGGTGCACAGAGACTATAAGTATGCAGAACAGAGAAGAGATGGGTGTTGCTTTTGTTGATATGGATTCAGGAGTGTAGAAGGAGGAGTGAGAAATAGTTGAAATACAGAGAAGAGGAATGGAGCATTGAATGGACATGGCACATAAAGCATAAAAGGAAGAAGCACAGAAAGCACAAGAAATGTGTGGTGCAAGACAGTAAGACACTAAAGGAAGGTTGAGGTGCTATTGTAAAGAAAAACAGAAGATCAGAAATCCCAAGAAGATGTAGACAGAGAGACACTAATACAGGAGAGCAGAGAAGCTTAACAGAACAGTGATAAGTTTGGTAAGCCAATGATAAATATTGTATCACTGTAATAAGTTTCATTAGCAAAAATTTATATTTCAGGGTGGTAGGGAGGTGTTATGGAGGATTTTTGTCCTCAGAGGTTCAAGTGGGTGCTTGAACATAGGGAGTTGTAACTTCCTTCTAGTTGGTGCTAGAGAAACCGAGGAGTTGTAGCTTCCTTCTAGTTGGTGCTAGAGAAATCAGAGAGTTGGTGCTTCCTTCTAGTTGGTGCTAGAGAAGCCAGAGAGTTGGTGCTCTCAGCAAGTAGCATCTTGCAAAACAGAGGTTGTAGCCTCATTATGAGTTGGTGCTCATATGTATGATAATGTAAAGAATGTAAAGATTACTTATCATATAAAGAAGAAGAGGTTTTTACCGTGTATGGGTTTCCTCAGAAAATATCTGTCTATGTATCTCATATGTGTGGTTGATACTGAATGTTATATTGCTTACTTCCCTGCATTATTGTGACTTTCATTAAATGTTGTGTAAAGAGTTTAAAATAAGTATAATTGTTTAAGCTCAGTAACAACTGATTCACCCCCCCTCTCAGTTGTCCAACAATTGGTATGAGAGTCGTCCCCTTTTATTTAAGGGTAGACCCTAGAGCTTAAACATGTCAATCCATGAAGGAAATTCAACCAATAAGGCCCCTCTGTTCAATGGAACAAACTTTGCCTTCTGGAAAGTTAGAATGAGAACCTACATAATGGCTTTAGGTGTAGATGTCTGGGATGTGGTAGAT